>CM076571.1:485715234-486075739 GCA_034641835.2 Pinus albicaulis
TAGTGTATGGGTTATTAAAGAATGAAAAAGTAAAAATATCCTGAGTAAATTCTAAATACTGATTCACCCCCCCCCCCCCTCTCAGTATTTTTCCAACAGTAGCCCCCCACATGCCCGGATGACCTCTTCATTTCAGCATTCAATGCAGCTCCATATATTTGATGATGTCAGCCCTCGCCGCCTACAACGCCTCTTTCATTTGCATGTATCAGTTAGATTTTGCAAGCCCTTCCCCGTTTATAAGGGGCATTTGGGTTGTATTTGTATCTCGTGTACTCCAATATTATTGTATAAGTCCTGGATGTTATCCCAGGAACAAAAAGTATGTGGGATTCCTCATTATATCTATTCTCTGGCTCATGTTTATGCCAGCATGTACTTTATAGTTCGGTCCCTTGTTTACTGGACACACTATTCTTTTGTACTTTGTCTCGGCTGGCATAGGTATGCCTCCCCCGCTGCCTCTAGCACAGATACCCTTTCATAAAAAGAGACTTGTTGCACCTGTAAGTCTCGTCTCCTCTGGGTCTAGCTCTCCAGCACATTAGGCTACCTTACATTTCTCTCTCTGACTTCCCTTTTGATGTCTGGTGATTGAGTTCTTACAACGTACTTTGGTCATACGATTTTCTCCTAACACACGCGCGCTGGGGGGAAATCTGTTACACCATTTTTTGGTCATATAACCTATTATCATTAGATGGACCCAAGTACACCATGTAAGACCAATTTTACCCTAAGTAAAATTGCTTTCACTATGTGAAATATCTTAATAAAACACATTTATTAGGTTGTTTATGGTCTAAACAGGAAACCCCAAAAGGAAATATTAAACAAATCTATATTTGTTTGATTTTCTCATGGAATAATTAGTTAAACAATAATTTAATTATTATTCCTGGTCATGTTTAACCCAAAACAAGGAAATCAATTAGATAAATCCTTATTTATCTTATCTTATTATTTCCTAGGAATAATTATTTAAATCTTATTTAAATAATATTCATTGTTAAATATGACTAAATCATTTCTAAATAATTAAATAAATCATTATTTATTTAATTATCTTTCAACCACTTCCTTAAAATAATAAATAAATCATTTATTTATTTATTATTTACAAATAAAGGGATTTGACCCAAGTCAAATACCTTTTCCCTCCAACAAATATAATAAAATATTCCATAAATGGTGGATCTAGATTTGGTTAATATTATTTTAATCATGCACCGAGATCTAGAATGACCCAATATTTTGTTATAAATAGAAGGGTTTTCCCATTCATTGGTCACCTTTTGTTACCCATTATATCACTCTGGATTTATGCTCTTGGTCTGACTTTGAGCCATTATCGTTGTCACATTCTCCATTATTTTCTTTCTGAGCTCCCTTTGAGTTCTATGTTTGTCTGGGTTTTCTACACCAACAAGAGAGTGAAATGCTAGATCTGAAGCGCTGAGGACTTTCAAGAACCCATCCCATTGAGGAGAATTGGAAACACCTTTCTTGTTTTCCTCTCAGGTGCCCTTAATATAAAAATTATTTCAAAATTATTGTTCTTGTCTTGTCTATTGGATGCATGGGGCAAAACCTTATTTTTACTGCTTAATGTCTTTTTATGCATAGATCTAGATTTTTGCAGCATTTGCTTGATCAAATAACTGCAGATCTGAAGATATTGGCAGCCATATTTGATGTTAGGGATATTTGTTATGCATATTTAAAGTAGTATTTTTTCGTACACTTCGACAAAATATTCATACTAACAGTAAGATTTATTCCTCTTCTGACTCCTCTACCTCGACGACCTAATTTTTCCTATCTTGCGTTGCCTTAGACCACTATTCTTTTGGAATTTTCTTCCTGGGCGATGTTCAAGGCATTGGATTCTTCAGATTTTTAGATGTCGCTTCACCTGCACCGGTCTGTTTCTAGGGAAACCTTGGCCCTATTACATTGGCTGGTGGTGTTGTTGTCATTGTGTGTCCTATCCTTGCCTTAACCAATGCCTATTTAAGTGATTTGAAATTGTAATCCGACATGCAGCAGAATGCTCGGCTCTCTCTCAGGCAAAAATTCTCAATTCTAAATCTCAAAGCACAAAGTGTTCGAATGTGGAGTGGGATGGATGATTTATAGCAACATTCAAATTCAAACTCCATTTTATTCTTCAGATACACCTCATAAATGAAGACTTGGTGGCATATATGCCAAGATATTCCTATTAAATGCACCCCCCCTTCTCCCTTTATCGTTCAAGTCCTTGTTAAATCAAATTTTCTGGCGTCAATGGTCATATTCTGGGTGAACTACGTTAGAACTGCCTCTATGGCACAGTACTGGATCCTTTGGTGCATTTTCCTCCAGATTTGTCATGATAATATACCCCATGCATTATCTCTACTGCAACAAAGTCTTCCTTTGACAGAGTAATTTATATTCCCATGCTCTCTTTCAACTGTGTGGAGAATTAAGACTCGTCTCCAACCATGTAGTCAATGTGAAGCCCCAAGGGAAGAGTTCTCCCTATATAACTTTAGTTTGCTACCATTGATATGGCCAGAGAACAAATCACCATTCAGCTTCTTGAGATGAAGCCCCCCCCCCCCCTCCAAATACTCCTAACAATGCACAACCCTCACCAGTGCATTTGAAGTTTACCCAAAAACTTCGAGAACTTATTGTCATATAAAAGAACTATGTCTCCCTTATTGAAATTCTTCTACTTAATATGTCAGTCATGCCATGATTTTTCCCTCTCCTTCTCCACCTGTTGGTGAAATAAAACAATGAACCTATCCTCCTCCAGTGCGTGTAGTTTCTTCAATCTCTTCTCCGTAATAAATTTGTCTACCATATCCGTGATTACTGTGATTCGAAGATTAGGGACAATTTATTCCATGAGCATCAGGACTTCCTACCCATATAATAATAAAAAAAAATTCTGACCCATATTATTATTACAAGTAGTCTTTTAGGCCCATAAAACCAGGGGAATTCACAATTCCAAGTCATCCCTATTGACGTTGCACACCTTAGTCAAAGATTTCTCCAAAATTTTGTTAAAGGCCTCAACCGTCCCAATTACCTGTGGGTGATATGGTGTACTCTTCTTGTGATGCATTCAGAAATCTGTGGTCAAGGTTTCAATAGTGTGGGTTAGGAAATGCATACCTATGTTTCTCATCAAGATCTTTGGGAAACCAAACCTTGACAAAATATGTTCAAAAATAAACTTCACAATTGTGTTTGCGCTGAAATTATTCATCGGTTGTGCCTAAACCCATCTTGTTGGTAATCTGTCATAGTAATAATGTACCGTTCACGTTTTTTCTTCCCTGGGGGATTAGTTAATCCCACAAAATTGATTTCCCATTTATCAAATGCCTATAAAGTGACTTAAGGATGCAGCGCCATTTCATCCCATCGCGATGCTTTTCCGATCCTTTGACACATGTCACAAGTGCTACAATACTCCTTCGAATCCTTATGCACCATGGGCCACCAAAGTCCAGCTCACATGATCTTCTGCGTAGTTTCCTTGCCTGCATAATGACCTCTAGAAACTTCTATATGTGCTTCAACCAAAATGTTGAGTTGCTCATGTTCAGGGACACATATTTTCAGTATATCATCAACCCCCATCTTCTATAAATGTTTGACAATCAAAGAAAATTTGACTGCCTTTACTACCCACTCTTTCTTCTACTGCTTAATATACTCTACTGGTGCAACTCCCATAGTTAGAAACTGAATCATATCTACAAAATTCTCATCCATAACTTGAATTGCAAACAACTGTGCATCTGGTAATCCTTATTCAATATTCGTTGGATTTTCATCTATCTCGATCTTGGACAAATGATCAAGCTCGACATTCAAATGTCCGGGATTTACTATCACTTCGAAATTATACCCCTGAAATAGAAATAGGCACCTGAAAATCTCCACCTCCTCCCCCCCCCAACAAAATATTTTTCACTAATGGTTTCAATGCAGAATGATCGGTGAAATTTTTTAATTGCACGCCTAATAAATAATGTCAGAATTTATGGAGCGCATATACCATCGCTAACCCTTCACACTCTATGGAGGAGTAATTCCTTTCTATTTTAGAAAACTACCCTCTTGCGAAAGAAATAGGGTGATCTATAATACCTTCTCTTGGTTGTGCTAAGAAAACTACCAAAGCTATGTAGGACACATCGACATGTACATGGAACTCCTTCCAATCTAGAAAAACTAGAATTGGTGTAGTGGCCATCATTTCCTTCAATAGATTGAGGCTCTTTGACAATCATCATCCCAACTAAGCTTTAAATCCTTCTTCAAGAGTTTTTCCATTAATGTTGCAAAGATCTATGCGTAGGTCATTATTAAATTTCTATAATAACCCGTATGGCCGAGCATCGTATGTAGTTGATTCACATTCGTCGGTGGATCCAAAGTTATAATCACAATGATCTTCGCAGGATCTACCATCAATCCCTGTTTGCAAACAATGTGCCCCAACAATATACCATATGGAACATAAAAAATACATTTCTTCAAATTAAAGGAGATTTGATACTTCCTATAGGTATCCAACATCAAGCGTAGACTTAAACATGTTTCTTTAACAATCCAAACACTGATTTGTCATCAAAATACACCTCTAGAAATTTCTGTATATATTATTTAAACGCCATGGTGACAACTCTGGAAAATATTTTCAGTGCATTCTTCAATCCAAACAACATGACTATGTACTAAAATAAGCCCCATTTTGTCACAAAGGTGGTATTTCTCCTATCTTTTGGCGTGATCCTGATCTGATGGTATCTTGAGAACCCATTTGTAAGGAGTAGGTATCCTTCCCTCCCACATTCTCCAAAACTTCATCATTGAATGGTGTTGTAAATGGATCATGGAAACATGCATCATTCAGTTTTGTTAGATCGACAAAAAATATTATCACTCCCTTGGTCTTTTTCTCCTCAACCACCATAGGGCTAGTCCATTCAGATTCTTTGACTGGTTCAATAATGCCAATGTTGAGAATCTTGTCTAGTTCCTCCATTACTTTCTCTTTATATTTTGGGTTCAGCTGATATGGGCACTACTTTACTAGCTTCACATTGGGCTTCAACATAATGCACATGAATCCCAAATCTCCTACAATTCCTTTCAGCTCAGAGAACTTCGTCAGAAATAGCTCCTAGTACTCATACAATATTTTAGTGACTTTACTCACCGTATCATCATCCTGATAGTCTCCAATATTCATGAACTTGGGATTTGCTTCTGAGCCTATGTTTACTTGCTGAGTCTTTATAGGTTGTGCTATGTCAGGCATCTCTACTTCAGGACCCGCAACCTCATGCTGCCCTTCAGATTCTGGAATAGTGATGTTGTGCAGATCCTCCTCATCATCCTCTCCTATCACCTTGTAACATTCTTGTGCTAGTTCCAATTGTGATACCTAGTCAGGATGTACCGAAGCTGTTGGACCAATGTTTATTCAGAATATTTATGTTCTCACTTCCTGAAGATATTCATTAATACAATCGCAACCATATATGAAGCTATAGGTCAATAAGAACCCTTCAGTCATATCATACTAATATGTCATGCCATTGCACAAATCTCTTTCAAGATACCACTGCTAAGGTATTATATCCAACGTGTGAAAGAATATGTGTACCCATTCAGGTTGAGTTTCTTCGCCCAGGCCGTAGTCCAACGAGACAAATTATTGTGAGGATCACCATTACCATTGTACTTTTCCATGATCCTAATGTTTTCATGACCAAACCAAAACCACATCATTCTACAATATTCCTTCCATCCTTCGAAATTTTCTCTGTGCTGGCCCCACCACCTTGCATGGTGGGCCTCAAAGCGAAGTCCAAAGATTCATATTGCTGCTCTTTGGGCACCTTCTTCTAAAACTCATTAATAAATATGTTAATATCCACATTTCCATCATAATAGTGCAAGTCACACAACTTTGACATGACGCAGCGAAGTGATATGGTAATTCTATTACACCGCTTAGTGTAAACTTTGTGAAATCAATTCTACCAATTCTAAAATTATTCTTTGGAGTCCAAAATACAAGAGATATCGTGCTCCAAACTTATCCTTCCATCAATGGTAAAATTTATCCAATCTTCATCCTATGTAGTGATGTTATAGATGTTGTAGATATCACCATATTCATTTTGAACTGGTTCTGAATATCATGCGCCTTTAGAGGGGTCCAAAGGGACAAAGAACTTGGTACCATTATTTTCAAACACCATCTTCTTGTTCTTCATATTAATTATGGCCTCCATATCATAAGCCCAATCGAATCCCATAAAAGCAGGATACGTATTGCTATCATCAACTGTTAAGCCCCTATATTAATAGTGTAGTCCCTTATTGTTGTTAGTGTAACCCCCTTATTTTTATTATTGTACCCTTGTAACCCCCATTTTGTTATTATTGTGCCCTTAAATTATTATTGTTAGGTCGGCTAGGATTACATTGTGGCCCACTAGGATTACGTTATGGCCCCATGGACTCCTATATATAGAAAGGAGGTTTTGTAAATTGTATCATCCAAGAATTGTTCATTTATGTAATGTATTGGAGGTTGCCCCCTCAAAGTGGCTTATTTCTAAGGCGTGGATATCTCTTCTCTTCTATTTTTGGAGCTGGTTACACAACATTTGGTATCAGAGCTTTGGATTCTAGGGTTTCGCTGCTCCAAACAGGTCATAGTGGAATTTTCGCTATAACTTTTTTTCTACGAAGTTTCAGAAGCTGAAATTTTTAGGGTGTGAAGCCGAAATCTTGAGGAATATTTTATAAAAATTTCAGATTTTGGTTCGCAATATTTTCGAAGATATGATCTATGGAAGTTAGGTCTTTTTTCAGACTCCTAAACAGGTCATCGTGGCATTTGCGCTATAACGTGTTTTCTACGACGGTTCAGAATCTGAAATTTGTATGGTGCGAAGCTGAAACCTTGAGGAAAGTCTTCAAAAAATTTCAGATCTTGGTTCAAAATATTTTTGGAGATATGATCTGTGGAAGGTAGTGCTTTTTCAGGCTCCTGAATTTAAAATTTCAATAACTCTCTCTCTAGGCATCGGATTGGAGTGCCGTAAAAGATGATCGCAAGTGCACAGACTGTAGTTTATTGGCTATCAATTTCAGAGACAAAGGACGAAACAGTGACACGTTACAAGTCGTACAAGTTCACTCTACTGAACCAGTCCATAATTAGGTCATTGTGGGAGATTGGACACAACTTTGTTTTGGAGAATCCAAATCAGGTCAGACCTGTGGAATTCGAAAGATAATTAATAGGGCTACGTTGGTACCTAAATTCAAATATTAAAGTTCTGCAATCACAGAGATAATCCAATTTCAATATCGAGCTCCTCAAAAGCAAGAAAAAGGTGTGTATTTTGTTTTCTGAATTGCATAAATCTTGTTTGAAAAATCAGTTTGAAGTGATTCCAAGGGCCTATTGAGCATATATTTCAGTATTTGGTTCTGAAATTCCTCCTAAAAATAATTCCATACCCATTAATCGCTCAAAAATCTATACTATGACGCATGAAGAGGAAGAGTTGCAGTATGAGATATCAAAATTACGGTACCAAGTGAAACAAGTTTCGATCTTACGAAGAGCAATTGAAGATGAAATAGATGGTTTAAAAGCAGAAATGGAGGCTAATTTGGATGGTTTGAAGGATCAAATAATAGAAAATATGGATGATAAATTAGTGGAAGATCACATCGAGCATCAACAACAAGTTCTCCAACTCTCAAAGGATAACCCAACTTTGGTGCAGAATCTAATGAAACAACGGGAAGATCAACATGACATCGAAAGAAGTTATGAAGCAGTCATAGAAACAAGAACTCGACAAGTACGATAAATTTCAGAGTATCTCAGCAAGTGGAAGAACTTTCCTGTAGAATATTTCACATGGGAGGATGAGAATTTTATACAGAAGCATCAAGAAATAATCAAGCGTTGAGGACAACACTTGTTTGAAGGAAAGGGGCATGTTAAGTCCCTATATTAATAGTATAGCCCCTTATTATGTTAGTGTAGCCCCCCTTATTGTTATTATTGTACCCCTGTAACCCCCATATTGTTATTATTGTGCCCTTAAATTATTATTGTTGGGTCGGCTAGGATTACATTGTGGCCCACTAGGATTACATTATGGCCCCATGGACTCCTATATATAGAAAGGAGGTTTTGTAAATTGTATCATCCAAGAATTGTTCATTTATGTAATGTATTGGAGGTTGCCCCCTCGAAGTGGCTTATTTCTAATGCGTTGATATCTCTTCTCTTCTATTTTTGGAGCTGGTTACACAACATCAACAATCTCAATGAATTTGAAGTCTGATAAAACACTTGCACCATCAATTTCTACTTCAACGTCATGAAAACTGCCCATAGGAATAATTTTATGTTGATTCTCTATTCTTAGATGAATTGGAGACCACTGCAGATTTGGTCGTCCTGTTTGTTCCCATGTCTGCTTTGGAAAAAAATTTGCATCTGAACCTAGGTCAAGAATGACTTTGTCACTTCATAATTTCCTATCTATGCAATGAACCACATTTCTCTGCCAGTTCTCTTCTTATTTTTTTATACCTTGTTCATTGCGCACTATTGAGGTTGCAAATATTCTTTGCAATCACAGTTGTCAATCAAATCCTGCAATCCTTCCACAAATTTTGACCCCTTAAAAACTTCATACATGTCTGCAAAAATGACTTCAAAATGGATGGATCAACTTACTTTATTTTAGTAATCTCCTTGGGTTTATTCTTCTGTAGAATCAACTATCTCTACATTGTTGATGTCGAAGCTCCAAGGCTCAAAAAATTATTCTTCACTTCCATGAATTTTTCTCTTTCGCATTATACATTGAACCCATTATTATTTTCTCCAGCTTTCCAGACCCATTAAGAACCCTTCATTCATATCATACCAATCTGTCGTGCCATTGCACAACTCTCTTTCAAGATACCACTATTAAGGTATTATATCCAAGGTGTGAAAGAATATGTGTACCCATTCAGGTTGAGTTTCTTCGCCTAGGCCGAAATCCAACGAGACAAATTATTATGAGGATCACCGTTACCATTGTACTTTTCCGTGATCCTAATGTTTGCATGACCAAAAAAAAACCACATCATTCTACAATATTCCTTCCATCCTTCGAAATTTTCTCTGTGCTGGCCCCACCACCTTGCTAGGGTGGGCCTTAAAGCGAAGTCCAAAGATTCATATTTCTGCTCTTCGGGCACATTCTTCTAAAACTCATTAAGAAATACGTTAATATCCCCAGTGCCATCATAATAGTGCAAGTCATGCAACTTTGACATGACGTAGTGAAGTGATATGGTAATTCTATTACACCGCTTAGTGTAAACTTCATGAAATCAATTCTACTGATTCTAAAATTATTTTTTGGAGTCCGAAAAACAAGATATATCGTGCTCCAAACTTATCCTTCCATCAATGGTCAAATTGATTCAATCTTCATCTTGTGTAGTGATGTTATAGATGTTGTCAATATCAACATATTCATTTTCAACTGGTTCTAAATATCGTGCACCTTTAGAGGGGTCCAAAGGGACAAAGAACCTGGTACCATTATTTTCAAACACCATCTTCCTGTTCTTCGGATTAATTATGGCCTCCATATCATAAGCCCAATCGAATCCCATAAAAGCAGGATACATATTGCTATCATCAACAATCTCAATGATTTCGATGTCTGATAAAACACTTGCACCATCAATGTCTACTTCAATGTCATGAAAACTGCCCATAGGAATAATTTTATGTTGATTCTTTATTCTTAGATGAATTGGATACCACTGTAGCTTTGGTCACCCCGTTTTTTCCCATGTCTGCTTTGGAAAAAAAATTGCATCTGATCCTAGGTGAAGAATAACTTCGTCCATTTCCTAATTTCCTATCTGCACAGTGAACCACATTTCTCTGTCGGTTCTCTTCTTATTTTTGTATACCTTGTTCATTACACACTATTGAGGTTATAGATCTTCTTTGCAAACACAGTTGTCAATCAAATCCTATAATCCTTCCACAACTTTTGATCCCTTAACAACTTCATACATGTCTGCAAAAATTACTTCAAAATGGATGGATCAACTTACTTTATTTTAGTAATCTCCTTGGGTTTATTCTTCTACAGAATCAACTATCTCTACATTGTTGATGTCGAAGCTCCAAGGCTCATAAAATTATTCTTCACTTCCATGAAGTTTTCTCTTTCGCATTATATATTGAGCCCATTATTATTTTCTCCAGCTTTCCAGAACCATGTATCCTCAATATGCTTATTTCCTTATGCTTTTCCTTCTCTGATATTTATATAGCTTTGTGTCACTATGTTGACACTTAGATTTTCTTCGCATGGTTTAACTCTCATGATTTGTATGTTCTGGGTAGGTTGTTGATTGCAATTTCCTTGCATTTTAGCCAATAATATAGGAAAATATTCTCTTTCATGATCGAATGCATGACAATACTTACAAGATACTGCAATGTGATTTTGACAATCCCTGGCAAAATGTCTAGGTTGACCGCAATGATAACATATAATTTGTCTGCGACCTTTTCTAGTGCCTCCTCTATAGCCACGCCCTCGGCCTTGGAAACCTCCCCATACTATTGGTGATCCTGGATCTTTGCATCCTTTGACTTGCATTATGTATGCCCCAGGACTCTGCTGCATCATTAAAACATAGCTCACTTTTTTTTTTGTCATGGCCTACCGAACTACAGAATTTATAGAACAATTGCTTCGACGACTGGATATAATTTTGGAGAAAATGAAAATAGTTTGTGGGGTGCTATCCTACAACCTAGCTTAGGCTACACTAGACATTCGGTCCCACACTTGACCCAACACTTGTTTTAGACTTAAATGGACTTGGCATCCCAGTGCCCAAGTACTCTCTATATACGTGACACCGATCCTTATGGTGGCCCTACGCTTTGCACTTTATGCACCAGAATTCTGAGCACATGTCAGACTGAACCTATTTTCCCTTCTTTAGGTCCCGGAGTTCCATATGTAAGCTCACAAACTAGGTCTAGATCTACTGAACCCCTATGTTGGTATCTGCTACCAGTGAAGCTTTTAGTTTCATCGCAATATCTAATGCTTCTGCCTCGATTTCGATCTTCTGTTGTGACAATGGTAATATGAGGTGTGGTAACATCATGGCTATAAACCATTCCTTATGCTTCTAATCAAGGACATTGAAGCTGACTTAACTTAGGAGTGTTTTAAAACTTTTATCTACTTCCCACAAAATTTAAGGGACTAATTTCTTGATCTCTTTGATCTCTGTGATACATTTTTTCTGCAATTTCAGCTTCCTAAATTTAGCATTCAGTGCAAGCTTTGTCTAATCCAATGTGGCATTCTTATTCTTCATGTAGTACTTCATATACCAAGAAAAGGCCCTGTCCTCCAGCGTTGTGACCAACTGCGCTTTCTTCATATTCTCATCAATGATGTTTAGCGATCTCCACACTGCTTCTCCAGCAAACCAAAATTTCTCGGGTTCATTTGATCCTTGGAAAATAGGAAATTACGTTGTGTGAGCCATGTTAAACAGGGAGGTGGAGTTGGAGGTGGAGGTGGAGGAACAATATGGTGATGGGTTGTGATGGGAGTGGAGGTTTGGGGAATCGTAACAATGCTATGATGATCTCCAAATTCTATCGACACACTTCTCGGGGTCGTAGGGTTGATTTCTCCTTCTATTTCAGACCAAAACAATGGACTGTACTTAGAATCAATATAATTATTGTGATATACACTAAATATCTTACCACGTCACGTATTTTTGGTCTTTCTTCCTCTGAACGTCAATCATATTTCATTCGCAACCCACCCTTTTCACACAATAAAATCTTAATCCAGAGCTTTAATGAGTTGAAGTACTTACCTCACGGGCCTTTGAAAAATATGCGCTTGGATTCGCTATAGGACACAAATGTATTGATCGCAAACTCAATAATAAAGTCTCCAAGGATAATATCAATCCAATAGTTGTAAACCCTTGAGATATTGTTGTTTGTATCCTTGAGTTGCTTAATCAGCTATGGGTTCCACGAAGTAGGCCTGTTGTTGAAATGGGTCGTATTCTTAGCTAATCTGGACAACCACTCATGCAGCTCTTTAGCGAATGATGAGAAAAAGATCTCATGCTAATATGTGAAGATATACTTCTGTACCCACTTTTCAGTTGATAGAGCGACATTTATGTTTTCTTGCACTGTAAATTCATGCTGTTTCAGATCTACCCAGTCTTGAATCTATTTTCTTAATGAATTCCACATCCAAATATCCCTCAGTAAGATCCTAGTATCGAAAATGAAACCAATTTTTGGCTTGATGGTGTCTACATCGAGGTTCATATATGGTTGCATGAGCCAACAAAACCCATGATTATCAACTGTTTGGGCAATGATCTGCTACGTAGACCAAAGTACACGAGAAAATATTAGGGGATCATAGAAAAACGTTTCTTCATCCAGAGGGACTATGGAGTGTGGATTTAGGGATTATCTTCTCATAAACACTTATTTGCAGAACAAATATGCTGACTATGCAGTCAATGTTCAATGCTTCTAGTTAACTAGATTTCAGACTGCATGATTCCACTTGAACATGCATTAATCAAAATAAGAAACTATAATATAGACTTGCGATGAAAATATATATAAAAAATAGAACTTGGCACATATAACATCAAAAGAATATATAAATAAAATCACATAGGTAAAGGACACAGATATGTCTTCAAGTCTTCTTTTATTAATTCAGATCTTCTCAATACAGTACCTTCTACCCTGTGCACTCAACTGTAGGGGATTTCACACTCAGCTGCAGTCTTTCTAAGATCTTAGTGCACACATTTATAGGAGCCTTCCCTTCCCCACAAAACAAAGACTCAATACAACCTTAGATCAAAATGCATTCTATGACAAAATATACCATATATATTCTTATACTCACTAAGATATCTCCTTATATAGGTTTTCCTTTTACAATACACCATGGTTCGAAAACCATGGGCCAAGCTCAACATATACTGAACATTCCCATCCCTTTAAAAAATAAGGATCTTTGACTTGCCCCAAATCCCCTAAGACTCTATTACATCTTCATGTAGTGCGCTCCGCTCCTCAAAATGTGGAGTCTTTATCTTAATCTTCAACCTAGGGGTACCCTGTCCAACACCAACCTAAGATATCAACAAAAAGGAGACCCCAATATTTCCTCTAACACTAGAAAATTATTAATACCTTTTTCAATTCCTTCTCCATTCTTTTTTAAATTTATCCATGTAGGGGCCAACTTGATAGGCTCTATGTCTACTAGATTTTTGGGCTTCCATAAAATGTCTAGAAAAAACCTCCAACTAATTTTTTTTCCCTATTACCTAAAAATTCTCTTAAGGATAGAGTTAATTTCAAATATCCTCCTTTCAATATGTTATCATCATCTAAACATGATATTCCATGTCATATTCCAAGGAAATATTTTGGTCTCCATATAACTTGTAAATATTAATAATCTATAGAGTGAAATCTAAATTTTTAACCTTCAACAGCATCGATAAAGCAGAAGGAAGATATTTTGAAGATAATTCATACAAGGAAATGGATCCAAGCTATTAGAAACCCACCAAATAATCATTTGAAATCCAAACAACAAAATAATAATCCTTGACTAGACATGCCTACATAGTTTTCATTGTATTCAAACATGAAGTCACTATTTCTTGAATCAAAATTATATTCAAAGAAATATCCTTCACAATTTTTTATAAGGATAATTCTTTTTTGGGCACACCATACATCTCTTGCATTAAAATTCACTTCATGTGTGATCAATACATTGGGTTGACATTTCCCTAAGGCCCTATAAATTGTACCTTTATTCCCTCCTTTGATATACATTACCAGTTTTTGTTGTAATATGGATCGTACTGAAGGAGCTTGACCATGAAATTTTGTTACCCATACCATCAAGGGGCCCCCATATCCCATCTAGTGTTTGATATTAAATCACAAAAAAATCATTTTGCATGATTACAATTTTGAGAGGGGAAAGTAGGGGAAGGGGAGCCTCAACCTTCAAAATATTTCTATCTCATTAGAAGAGTCACCTAGAATGGAATCTTGTCTAGGTTTCTTAGACTCTTCCCTTGACTTAATAAGGGGAGAAGGACCCCCCATAGGAGACAGGGTAAAATATATGTTAGGAAGAGGGGATCACCTCTAAGCCGGTTCAAATAAAGCATTATGAATTGTGGGTCCATCTGTAAGAAAAACTTGAAATTCCAGAATGATAAGGGAAAAATAATAAGAGAGAGAGAGAGAGATCATTCTTACCTAGTGGAACTCTATTGGAATTTCCTAAATACGATCCATTAATAACATCATTACTTTTGAGTTCTTTATGTTTCATAGAATCATTCTTCTCATCCTAAATATCCTTTATACCTATAACTTCATATAAATATGGAGGAGAATCATAGCCTCTCCATGGGAGCTACCATTCTTATTTTAAACCCAAACCTTTTTGTTTTATCCACTAATATATGAAACCTTAATACATGAGTTTATGAAATGTTATATCTCATGACATTCAAAAAAATTAAAGTAATATCTGTGATAGTATGTAATGTTCCAAATGGGGAAAATTAGGCTCAGTAGGGAACATATTAAGATATTCCACTATGGGATCATAGTAGTATGGAAAACACACTAGCAAATTCTAAACCAGAGATAGAATAGTAGGGCATTTACTGGTTATATCACCTCTAAGGAGAGGATGAAAACTAGAGGCTTCTTGGCCCATTCTAGAATCTGTCTATAGAAGATTGATGAAACACAAAAAGCATGGGAATGACACATTCATCTTGGAGTTTTATTCCCTTTGTAACCTTATATCTATATATCTAAAGAATGGATCCAAAGAGAAGAAAAAACCAAACAAGAGAGAAGTGGGAAATTCCACTTTCAGGAAAATCTGCAATAGGCTCAGTGAGAACGTTGTATAAGAAAAATGGTGCAATAATAACGCTGCTCAGTGCTAGGTTCCCTTATTATAGGTTGTGTGGGACCTCCATGCTGAATTTCAGGAAAAAAAATGGGTTTAAGGGCCTTAAAAAGATCTCCCACGAAGCTGACAAGTTAAAAATCAACTAAAGAGAAGAACTGATGGAGTGAAGAAGAACCCACTTCAGAATTGTGCAGTTTCAGCAGAGAGTCACTGGAAAACAGCCATCAAACATACATAACAGTATAGCAGCATAAAATTAGACTTTGAATGAGTTCCTTAATAATTACAATGAATTGCATGAGGAAATAAGCAAGAAATATTTAGATCTAGGAGTTGCAATATATGTAAAAGTTGCAGAAATAACTGAAAAACGTCCTACTAAGTGTGCTTCAGTAGTTAGAAATTAAATCTCAGATATACAGCAGATATATGGCTGAAACATCAGATCCATACCAAATCTATAAACTACACAACCTTCTTTACAAGATCCCTTTGGAATTTCATCAAAATACTGGATAACAAAGTGTAGATCTAACTTTTTATACACAGAACTGCAGAAAGCTTCAGTAATTTATGAAGATGAATTTACTCATAATATACATCAGATCTAAACATAATATATCAGAAAGTTACTTCATTAATCTTCAAGGTGAGAGGAAAGCCTCAATCACCAGAAACAAGTACAAGGAGATATCTGCAACTAGGAGTAGAAACAATACATAAATAACGTAGTAGACAAAGGAGACTGCGCAGTAGCTAGGGATGAATATTAAAATAGGTAAAATATACAGATATGAAATGAAAAGATAATAGAAATCCTATCCCGAGTGGTCACAAGAAACCCTCCTTGAGAGAAATCCCTCAAAACTACTAGATCCTTGCAGATCTAGAATTTCCACTTACTACACTTACTGCAGCTGCAAAACCCTCAATGAGCCAGTGCTGTCAATGCACGCATAGCTTGGCATCCAACCTGGTAGTGGTTCAATCTAGCCTTAGCAAGCTCAAAAAATGAAATATGATCAACAACCTCCTCATGGGCCTTCATCCTCCTTTTATAACATTTGAGTCTCTTGGAAAACCCTAAACCACTTTCATCCTTTGGTCCTTTTCACACTTGGAAACCCCTTCTAGAACTACACAGTCCATCAAGGAGGTTCAATGAACCTAGACAATGCTATTGACTTGGTCAAACAGGATCTCCTTAGGTGGTCTTGGCCCTTTCACACTTGCAAAATTTTATTCTAATGGCCTAAATATGCCTCTTTTCAAATAGGCACTAATTTATTCTTGATTTTCAAGAGGATTAGACATTCTCCCTTACAATCTATTCATTAACCATGAAATATAAAATTATTAAGGAAAAATTAATGTTCCAAATTAGCTGAAGCTAATTTAGGAAAATTACAGTCTCCCCCTCCAAAATGTTGCTTGTCCTCAAGCAACTGCAAGGGTGCTGCACAACTCCTCCTTCTTCTCTTGTGGCCCCCTCATCAAATAGTCTCCTCCATTGCTCTGAATTTTCTGCAATATCTTTGTCTTTCCAATGGTCCTTCCTTAAGATGCAAGTTTGCCCTTGATGACTAAACTCAAAGGCTCTCATCATGAAAAAAAGGAAGGTTGTTGTGGAAACCTTCTTACTAATCCATGGCCTCTTCAAGAGAGAAGTGATGTCTGTCATGGGGTCTTCATGATGCATGAAAGACTCCTATCCCCATGATATCATCAAAATGAAGTGGATTACCTCCCATTTTGGCAATCCATAGAAGATCTCCTCCCCACTACATGTGAGAGGCCTGTCACCATCCAACATATGGCTCCCTTTACAAATAGACAAGTAATTAATCATAGTGGCCATACAAAATTTCATGCTCCCATGGAAGCATTCAATGCAATAATAATGGGGAACTCCTTACCCCAAGGGCACGTTCAATAAGTGTGCCTTTCCTTAAACTATGCCCCCAACAAAGATAAGGACATCTTCAGCTTGTGGGATCATGATTAGAAGCATGCTAGTTGCCATGTGTGATATATAAGAAGGAATATGCTCCCTCATGTGTAACCAACGCAGTTTTATCCTTAAATACCATAGAATAAGATATAACAAGTGCCACCCCCAACACTTGCTTGCTACCTCATGTCTTTGGAATGCTTGGAGAATGTACATCAAGGTTGTTGTAAAAGAATCACACCATGAGGAATATAAAAGCTTCCCAAGGTTCTCCAAGGAATGGATTGCATCAACATATTTCATGGCCTTAGATGGCCCACGAAACCCATCATACTTAGTGCCCCATCTTGGCACCATGCCCTGCAAATGAGTGTCAGAAAAATATAAGCATATAGGAGATGCAAAATAATGCTCAAGAGGATGAGTCTCTCTATATACTTGTTTTACATCATTGGGGTAACTCATGGATGAGTTCCCTCTCACACTCAAAGGATAAGGAGGTGTGAATGGTGGCTCCTCCCAAGAGCTATGTTCCTCCTCCTCTACCAAATATTCCATGTGCTTCTTCATATTAGAGTAAACATCTTCTTTGTATCCTTCCCATATGAATCCACCCAAGAGATTATGATATGCTTTGACAAAACTAGTGGGTTTGGAAAGCAGGATTTCATAGATGGCATCAAATAGTCCCTCCTTGAGTTTGGAGTCACCAGCCAAAAGAATAAGATTGTAGAAATAGATAACTCCATCTACCACCTTGAACCTTTCATCCTTTATTTCCCCTTGAAGAACCCCCCATGTAAAAAGGTCCTTGGATTATTCCATTGTGATTTGGGAATCCCAACAAGGATCCAAGCTCTCCAAGAATGACATTGTTGTAGAGGTATGAAATGCAGCCCCTCTCTTCTCATGGCTCCCTTCTTTGACATCCCTGATATCAAGGTCACATGTGCGAGCATCACAATCTTCCTTTTGCTACCCCATTTGCAGCTGTTCTTGCGCAAGAAAAGATTGAAGCATATGGAAGTCAACTTCCCCTTGGAAAGTCCTTGTTTTCCAAAACCTCCTCCTTTTGGCCCATGTGTAAAATAGGGTTAGGATCCCCTTGCCATATTCAGAAATCTTCTTTGTGAATAAAAATATCATGGGCTGCCCCAAAGATATGGAGTTTCCATGTGCCCTCATGCTCATTCCATCATAGACCTCTGATTTCTCCTTCCTCAGTGCAGATATTTGAATGGGAGTTTGCAATGTCCCTTTCAGGAAACTGCTCATCTCTCTCCTGAATGCTTGAGAGATTCTCTGTGTTGTGCTAGCTTCTCCCAAGGCTCCCTCCTTAGCCAAGTATGCATATTCATCCCATAGTTGAGAGAAAAATTTAGATTTCCTCCTATCAAGAGGTGCTCCCAGTAGAGGATTCCCTTGCAAAGAAGTGTCAAGGCATAGAGTAGAATGTGGATGTAGGAAGATAGATTTGTCCCTACCTTCAATGCATAAGTCCTCTTGCCTTCTTTGTGCTTCCAAGATATGAAGTAGAGAAGGGTTCATGCTCTCCACCTTGTGATGCTCTTCCTTCTCTTCTTCCTCCCCTATCTCCAAGACCTCATCATTAATAAATGATGGTACATACTCCTCATGCATGAGATCCTATGGGACTCTTTGCAGGGGTGCAAGAGTCTCTTCTCTTGGAGCAAGTGCTCCAACCTCTTCTTCATCAAGTTCTTGAAGTGCCCTTGAGGTGAATTCATTCTCATATACCTCTTCCTTCTCCTCCTCTTCAATAACTGAAATTGTTCCATCATCAATGAGAGACAATAGATCTTGATCAACCCTTGAAGGAGAAACCTTCATGCTTTCCTCTTGAGATGTGGACTCTTCACCAAATGGAGATCTTGCCCTTGGAAATACATCAATCAAGCTCACACCTTATTTTTCCTCCTTCATGAAGGAATCACTGGAAAAATGCTGAAGCTCTGATGATATGGCTGATTGCACATATCCATGAGATGAGGATTCATAATGTTCCTCATGCACAGATCTTGTAGATCTGATTGGAAGATCTTCTTTTTGAAACTCCTTGGGAGCTTCACTGCTACTTCTCTTTTCTTCTTGAACATCCTCCTTGGGGAGTCTCTTCTTAAATATAAAAATATATGAGATTAAACTCATCTTCTTCATGTTTCCCTTGCTCTTGATTTCACTGATAGCTTGATCTCACAGACGGAGCCAGAGATCATGCTCTGATACCACTATAATGTTCCAAATGGGGAAAATTAGGCTCAATAGGGAATATATTAAGATATTCCACTATGGGATCACAGTAGTATGGAAAAAACACCAGCAACTTCTAAACCAGAGATAGACTAGTAAGGCATTTATTGGTTATATCACCTCTAAGGAGAGGACGAAAACCAGAGGCTTCCTAGCCCATTCTAGACTCTGTCTATAAAACACTGATGAAACACATCAAGAATGGGAATGAAACACTACTCTTGGATTTTTCTGCCCTTGGGAACCTTAGATCTATATATCTAAAGAATGGATCCAAAGAGAAGAAAAAACCAAACAAGAGAGAAGCGGGAAATTCCATTTTCAGGAAAATCTACAATAGGCTCAGTGAGAACGCTGTATAAGAAAAATGGTTCAAGAATAATGCTCCTTATGCTGGGTTACCTTAGTATAGGCTGTGTGGGACCTCCATGCTAAATTTTAGGAAAAAAAAAATGGGTTTAAAGGCCTTAAAAATATCTCCCACGAAGCTGACTAGTTAAAAATCAACTAAAGAGAAGAATTGATGGAATGAAGAAGAACCCACTTCAGAATTGCGTAGTTTCAGCAGAGAGTCACTAGAAAACAGCCATAAGACATATATAATAGTATAGCAGTATAAAATCAGACTTTTAATGAGTTCCTTAGGAAGTACAGTGAATTGCATGAGGAAATAAGCAAGAAATATTTAGATCTAGGAGTTGCAATATATGTAAAAGTTGCAGAAATAACTGAACAACGTCCTACTAAGTGTGCTTCAGCAGTTAGAAATTAAATATAATATATACATCAGATATATGGCTGAAACATCAGATCCATACAAGATCTGGAAAATACACAACCTTCTTTACAAGATCCCTTTGGAATTTCATCAAAATACTGGATATACACAGAACTGCAGAAAGCATCAGTAATTTCTGAAGATGAATTTATTTATAATATACATCACATCTGAACATAATATATCAGAAATCTACTTCATTAATCTTCAAGGTGAGAGGCAAGCCTCAATCACCAGAAACAAGTACAAGGAGAGATCTGCAACTAGCTATAGAAGCAATACATAAATAACGTAGTAGACAAAGGATATTGTGCAGTAGCTAGGGCTGAATATTAAAATAGGAAAAATATATAGATCTGAAATGAAAATATAACATAAATCCTCTTCCGAGTGGTCACAAGACAACCTCCCTGAGAGAAATCCATCACAACTACTAGATCCTTGCAGATCTAGAATTTCCACTTACTACACTTGCTGCAGCTGCAAAACCCTCAATGAGCCAGTGCTGTCAATGCAAGCATAGCTTGGCCTCCAACCAGATAGTGGTTCAATCTATCACACTTCCCTCCAAGATCTACTCAAAGAAGGATAGAGGATTCCTAAACAGGAGATCCTCTCTTTCTCTTGCTAAACAACAAAGAGTAATGGAGTGACCGTAGCAAGCTCAGAAAATGAAATATGATCAACAACCTCCTCATGAGCCTTCATCCTCCTTTTATAGCATTTGATTATCTTGGAAAACCATAAACCACTTTCATACTTTGGTCATTTTCACACTTGGAAACCCCTTCTAGAATTGCGCAGTCCATCAAGGAGGTTCAATGAACCTAGAGAACGCTATTGACTTGGTCAAACAAGATTTCCTTTGGTGGTCTTGGCCCCTCCACACCTGCAATATTTTATTCTAATGGCCTAAATATGCCTCTTTTCACATAGGCACTGATTTATTCTTGATTTTCAAGAGGATTAGACATTCTCCCTTACAATTTATTCATTAACCATGAAATATAAAATGATTAAGGAAAATTAATGTTCCAAATTAGCTGAAGCTAATTTAGGAACATTACATAGTATATATTTTGGAACTGGGAGTTCCAACCTTCTTGAATTTCAATTTCTTTTATCATACCCTCTTGAAAATTCACTTCAACATGGACCCTCATCCTTCTCCTATCCTTCTTTGAATACCAATTTTGGTAAGGCATAATAATAACCTTATTTATTCCATAAGGCTACCATAATATCTACTTTCCAAAACAACATTGATAAACTCGGCATAATATCCCATGCTTCTGCTTTGAGAAGTGTTTTCAAATGGGATCAAAATTGGTAGTCCACTTTTGCAAAATGAGCCTTAAAGGACCCCAAAATCGATATCAACCCAAAAAATTATCTACATATATGACAAAGTGAACAATAAAACATATTCATCCATATTATAATATGAAAAATGAAGGGGAATAACATATTTAAGCCTCCCATTTTTCCGCTACCCATCCCTTTAGAGCCTTTGCACACACTTATTTTACATATAAATTCCCCACCACCATTTTATCTAATGTCATTTGAATTTAAAAAGCATCTAGGTCCTATCCTACCACCATCTTGGCCCTAAATTTATTAGCTTTAACCCCCTTCAGCTTCTTGCATGATGTAAAATATGTTTGGACGAACACTTGTTTGCGAGCTTTACTGAGATTGTCAACTCAAAATTGCCATGAGGTGACACTACGATATGAGATTGGATGAAATAATTAACATTCTCAAGGATATAGAGTAAAAATTCACCTTCAATAATGACTATCACCTTTCCATCATGCAATGGAAAAATGACATCCTCCCACTAGGCCACGGAAAAATTTACTTCGAACATTCAGGAAACATCCCTTCTACACATGCCATCATAGAGGATTGACCATGTCATGGAATTTTACTAAGGGAGAAATATTCACATGTGTTTTGAGCTATCAAGTTCAAATTTCACTAACTCCAACTCTACAACCATACTAACTATAATATTTAACATGGCCTCTCTTATGTCATTGAAACCTACCTTATTTAAGCTATGACATCTCAAATTATTTCTGGCATCTACCGATGGAGTCCATTTGGCACTTAGAAATACCCATTTAAGCCTTTAGAAAGGATAAAAAAATTGGACATTTAAACCTCCATCCAACCCTGCATGATTCAACTCCAAAAACCATCAAATGAAATTAAATTCATATGGAATTATCCACAAAAAGAAAACTACGACCCAGTGTTTCATCCCCTAGATGAATTCCTAGCCATATAAACTCTAAAAATATTCTCATCCCCTTCCCCCATAAAATAGTTATACGAATTTGACTTGTTAGAGCTAGTCGGAAAACCCTAGCAGAGCTCTGCACCAGGCTGACCTCCATGACCTAGGGTTTGCAGGTTCTAGCATTGGCTACCCTCGATAGACCTTCTCCCCTAGCCTGATCTACCATGACCTCTCACCTGGAAAACTACATGCTTACCAATGACCGACTCCAATGGGGGGAAGACTGCTCCCCCCCTCACATGCCAGCCTCCAACAGGGGTAGCAACGGGGGCTAATACCGTCAATCATCACAACCCTAGCCCATCTCAAGAAAATTTAAGGGTGACACCCACAACATAGATGACTAATACACAATCAGCAACAACAATGAAAATGAAATAAACAACATGCATACCAAAGGAATCCAAGAAAATAGTGATATAACTCCCAGCACACCACATCAATGGCAGAATTTAATTAATGAAAGATCACGCACTGATAGGAAAGTTCATGGGCTTCTAGCCTAAGAAAATGAATTGAGAGGATGGATAGCCTCAAAATGGAAACCCAAATGCCACATTGACCTACAGCTGTGCGCTAAAGTCTTCTTCAATATTATCTTCACCTGCTCTGAAGACAAAGATAGGATAATGGATTAAGGTCCCTATTTCTTCAACACTACAGGTCTATACCTCAGACTCTAGACTGAGCACTTCAACCCAGATAAAAATGATCTAACCTGGACACCAGTATGGATCAAGCTCTACTCTCTCCCCCAAGACTATTGGGATGAGCTCACCCTTAGAGACATTGGGAATGCCTTAGGAGAGTTCGTCAAGATTGCAGAGGAAACCAAAATCAACCGCTATGCAACCTATTCTCACATATGCATCTACATGAACCTAACCGAATCGCTACCAGATGAGGTAAGTTTGATGCATGAAGATTTTGAATGGACAAAGACTATAGATTATGAGAACATACATTTTAGATGCAAAAAGTGTCACCAACATGGGCATCTCTTCCCCGAATGTCCCCCAAACAGGAAAGCAAGAACTGAAAAGGAATCCAGCGAACAAGAGGAAGAAGGATTCACGAAGGTAGAAAGTAAAAAAATACATAACAAGAGAGCTACCCCTCAGCATAATAAAAAAGGACCTACAATCAGCAACATCGTCGCAACCCTAAATGAGCTAAATGACAACGAAATCGAACCAGTGAATGAAGCTAGGAGTACCTTCACTGTGCGGGCCCATTCCTCTAAGGCTCAAAAAAATAAGCTTCCACTTGATACCTTCTTGAAAGCACCCAACAAAAATGACACAAAGAATAACAGTCTAATAAAGGGAAAAGAATCAATCATGGAATCGATCCCAGAAGCAATGGAGGAATAACCAGAAAGCATAGATCTGGATGGCTTGGATCTCAGTGGGCTAGAGGAAGCCTTCAACAAGGAGGATTACATATATATCCTAGAGCAAAAAATCCAAAAAATGGAGGAAATCCTAGCTATAGCACAACAACTCCCCTACTTAGGTATCCGGGGGGGCATGCTTATCAATACAAAATACTTCATGAAAGAGTCCTGCAAAAGAGGCAGGAAAACATCCCTACAAAGAACCATAGAAATTGGGAAATAAATTATGGATTCTAGCTGATTCCCAAAGTTGACTAGATTCTATGCCCACACCTCGAATCACATCCCATGAAGCTAATATCATGGAATATCAGAGGGCTCAACAGCCCCACGAAGCACAAGATCATAAAGAAAATGATTTCTGAGGAGCATCCAACAATATTATAAATGCAAGAAACCAAATGTTCTAGCTCTACTCTGGAAACCATCTTCAAAATGATCTAGAAAGGCAACAAAACAATAGCGGTTGATGAAAACAGGGCGTCTCGAGGATTGGAAATCATTAGGAACCCACAAATCATACCCTTAGAGAACTTTCATGCCAATAGACACTTCATTCAGGCCAAATTTCACTTGACTAGAACGGACATCAATGGCTTGCTCACTAATGTCTACTCTTCGCAAAATTCTCAACAAAAATTGGTGCTCCTGCATAATCTAGAGGAAATAAAAAAACCATCTATCCTTCCCTCTCTAGCTTCTGGGGGGAGATTTCAACATGATAACCAATCTCCAGGAAAAGAAAGGTGAAAGGTTGCATCTGGAATCAGATATTAATGGATTCAAAAAATTCATCCAAAGAAATAGCCTCATAGATCTACACACCTCCAATGGAATCTTTACATGGAACAAAAAAGGAGGGGTGGCCCATTGGACAGCCTCAATACTAGATAGATTCCTAATCAGCGATGATCTTATCTACCTCGGAGGTAACTTAGATACCAACATCATCCCTGCGACTAGATCTAATCATTGGCCAATACAACTTTAATGGATCCAACTAGGTATGCATGCTCCTAAACCTTTCCGCTTTTAAAAATGTTGGTTCAGGCACCCAGGGTTCAAGGAAATGGTCTCCAACTGGTGGTATTCCTTAGCACCTCCTCAAGGCACAAAAATGCTACAGTTCCAGAAAAAAATGAAACTTATCAAAGATCAACTGAAAGTCTGGAACAAAATAAACTTTGGCACTATATTCACGAAATAGAAATACCTAGAGGAGAAAATGAAGAAAATGCAACAAAACATCATCCAAGAGGGGCGCTCAGCTGAGTTAGCTCATGAGGAGCAACTCATAACTACTCAGCTGGAAGAAAGAAGGAACCAAGAAGAATACCTCTGGAGACAAAAATCAAGAACAATTGGTTCAAAGAGGGATAAAGAAACACCAAATTCTTCTATCGTTCCACTATTCATCATAGGATGCACAACAGAATCACAGTCCTCAAGAACCAAATGGGGCAAAGGCTAGAAATGCAAGCGGCTATCATTGAGGAGCTGTGAAATAATTTCAGGGACATCCTTCAGGAACCCAACCACCAAAGGCATGAAGCCATTGGGGAAATCACTCAATATATCCCCAAGTTGATAATAGAGGATCATAACAAGATTCTTCTCACTGTTACCTCTTTATCTGAGGTGGAACATGCAGACTTCTAGCTAAAATTAAGGAAATCTCCAGGTCCTGATGGATTTACTACCAAATTCTTCCACTTCTTCTGGGAGATCATCCAGAAGGAAGTTTGGGGCGTTGTGGAGGAATCACGATCCACTCATTGGCTTCTACCTACACAAAATTCCACCTTCATCACCCTGGTTCGAAAAGAAGACAGAGCAACCTCTCCAAGTAAGTACAGACATATAGTTCTTTGCAATGTCATTTAAAAATTATCTCCAAATACATAGCTAACCGGCTGAAGAATATCCTTCCCCTCATCATCTCCCCAAAGAAAATAGGATATGTGTAAGGGAGACAGATTCTTGATGGCATCATCTTAACCCATGAAGTCATTCACTCCCTCAAAACCAACAAAAAACCTAGTATGGTTCTTAAAATTGACCTATCCAAATAATTTGAAAAACTCAGTTGGGGCTACATCAAAAAATTCCTCATAGCCTTTGGCTTCAGTCAAACCTTGGTCAGATGGATCCTGAGTCTCATCAATTCTCCCTTTCATTCCATCCTAGTCAATGGTATCCCCTATGCCACCTTCAACCCCTCAAGAGGCATAAGAAAAGGGGACCCTCTATGTCCCTTCATCTTCATCATCATGGCAGAAGGATTAGGTCACCTTCTCAAGAACTCCATCTAGACTGGCGCCTTGCTTGGTTTACCTCTCCACAACCTGCCTCCCTCTTCTCACCAGCAATTTGTGGATGACAACTTGATTATGGGTTACCCCTTAGTCCAGGAAGCCCAAACCCTTATATCTATTCTTGACTCCTTCTTTGAAGCCTCTGGCACAGAGGTCAACCCTGAAAAATCGTATATATTTTTCTTCCATAGCCCCCCTCAAACCCAATGCACTATCACCCATATCCTTGGATTCTCCATTGCTTCTCTTCCCTCCAAATACCTAGGAGCTCCGTTAACTAACTCAGCCATCAATCACTTCTCCTGGAGAGCTCCACATGATAAAATGGAAACTTGTCTCTGGACTCACCGCACCCTCAACATTGCTAGTCATCTTGTCCTCATTAAGTTCATCTTGCAATCCCTCCCCATTTATCTCTTCTCTGTCCTTGCAGCTCCCAAATGGGTCCTAACATCCATGTGCAATCTGCAATGGTATTTTCTATGGGGAGGCACCAAAGGAAAGAACAAGTGGGCCTTAGTCATTTGGAAGGATATATGCACCCCTAAAATTCAGGGAGGATTAGGACATCGTAATCCTAAGCACAAAAATACCATAATGGGAGCCAACATCTGGTGGAAATGGGTCTCTAACCCCAACACACCATGGGAAAACCTATGTGCTGCAAAGTATGCACCTTATTGGCCAAAGGAGGATCTCATAAGGTACAACTTAGATCTGGCTAGATCCCAAATCTAGAAAGTAGCTAGCAATAAAAAAAGGATAATCCAAAATCACAGTTTCTGGGAGATGTGAGATGGTAACCAAGCCAGATTCTAGGAGGACTCTCGGCAACAGATGCCAAGAATCTCTCCTCCATCTTCCGTAGACCTATATGGAGTGCAATGATCTAAGGAAGATAAAGACAGATGGTTCAATACTTTTGGATGGACAAAATCTCCCAAGGATACAGGAAATGGCTTCATACAAGAAGATGTCAAGAAAACTAGAACAATGAAAGCCACACAGAAATTTGGGAGGAGCTCAGCACAAAAAGAAAAAATAAAATTAAAAATAGGACCTGACATCCTTCATTGGGGGCATATTCCCAGCAGAACTTTCTCAACCAAGGAGGCTTACAACATCCTTCATCAGCAGAACCCTGGACTAGCCGACAACATCTGGAAAGAGGTATGGAAGGCCAATCTGTGGCCCAAAATAACCACATTCCTGTGGCTGTTCAGTAAATCATGCATCCTCACGTGGGAGAATATTTTGTGGAGAGGGTTCATAGGGCCCTCTAGATGTCCTTTATGTCAGTAAAACTCAGAAACCATCGACCACCTGTTGGACCAATTTCCTATGGGACATAATTCTTTTCTTATGTCGTCATTCCAATTGCGCCAGAGGTAACATCATTAACAAAATCAGCTACTGGCAGGCCAATCCTTACACCAATACCCTTCTGAATAGATTATGGCAGATAATTCTGGGTATCCTCATCTGGAACATATGGAAGGAACGAAACAACGACATCTTCAAGGAAAAGGCATTCACTCCTGATCAACTATGGGGCAGAATTCATAGAAACCTCGCTGAAACTCTAGCCTTAGATGTATGGATTCAAGAGGAACTACCCACCGCAGTAGCATAATTCCACATATGGAACAACTAGCACATGAGTCTAAACACTCCCATGGACATCAATCCCAGAAACACTGGTATAACTCTTGCTCCAGAAACATGGTCTCCCCCCAAAGGCTTCTTCAAATGCAATTTTGATTGGGTGTCCAAAGGAAACCCTAGTAATGCAGGTTTTAGAGGCATTATCAAGAACTTTCAGGGAGATCCTCTTAGAATATACTATGGGAATATAGGATTGGATAGTAGTAATTCAACTGAGTTGGAAGGGCTAATACAGGGTATTCAAATTGCCATAGAATTCCACTACTTCCCTCTGAAAATAGAGGGAGACTCGCAAATCATAATGATGGATGCCACTAGAATCCTCCAAGGCATGAATTCCTCTAAAGTTTCCAAGAACTGGAGGCTTGCCCACAAGATTAAGGTATTGGAACTGCTTCTTCACAACCACATAGCCATCACTTTTGGTCACGTGCAAAGGAAATCCAACTCTATTGTGGATCTTCATGAAAACAAAGGGGTGGAAAGAAACTGTGCTCTGCATCACTCCACCCTTACACAGGTTGAGGAGGCTTCTCTCAGACAAAACTGTCTCACTCTCATTCAGAAAGATCAGCACGCCCCATATGTGGGTGACAGAACAAACACGAGTGACAATCACATCGCACTCCACCCGGATAACATAGATCTCCCACACAAAGCTTCATCTGCTGTGGATCCAAATACCATTAGCCTCTCATATGAAACTCGCAAAACCAGAAATGAGGATGAGAGGATGAGTACTGCGTCACCATGCCATGAACATCACCTCACATCTATCACCATTAATGTCCATCATTATTAACCAGTATCGCAGCCATACCCCCTCTCTCGAGCCTGCTCAGGTTCTCAATCATAGCACACAGATACATGCGAAGGCCACTCATCGCTATCCTCATAGCTCTCATCCCCGCCCCTTTATAAAGCTGAGATATCTATCCCTTTCGTCACTCAGCCTATTACCTTGGCCTCTTGCCCCCATCACCCTGCTCTGGCTTCTCACCGACTTCAAACGGCTGCAAAGCCCCTGTCCTAGTGTGGAGCTGCATAGTATCCTTTGGATTGACACTCTCCCTCCTACGCATCTTCCCCCCATATATTTCTTCCCCTTTAGCCCTAGTGTGGTGCTAGTATCCTTTTCTTGTCTCGGTGTGCTATTGTTTCTCCTAAACTGCTCTCCTTGATCAAGGTGTGCAATGGCTCCTAGACTTCGCCAACACACTATCCATGGAGGTCAGAGAGGGGCTCTCCTAGGAGGATATCATCGTGGAGAGGATAATCGTCTTGAGTCAATTTATGGCTCCTCTTCTAGCATTTTTGCATTCCAAAGTCTCGATCCTGAGCAGTGTGCAAAAGCCTCGAGGAAAGATGCATAGAGAGGAGTTCATGGTTCGGGGAAGTCCACCTCCTCTCCTTAGATGCACTCTTAGCAACAAATTCTTGTCCTTCTGACGGCTCTAGAGAAGGAAGATGAGGACATGGACATCTGGGTCATGGAATTCGATAGCATCTGGATGCATGTTCCCAATGGCGTAGACCCAGACCCCCCCATCCTCTATGCTCCTGCGAGCATTCCTAAGCGTACTATGGCAGATGTGGAGGCAGTTGTTGTGTAGGCTCTTGCTTGTCCTATTGAGGAGGAGAACCCCAAAAGTAATGACAAAGATGATAAGTAAAGTCTACGCAGCTGCACAATTCTCTTCCATTTTTTTTCATGCTTGCCCTCAGGGCCTTTCTTCTATCATTTACTTTGTGTTTCTTAGACATGTCAGCGCTGTTGCGCATAATGTATTTCTCGGTTTTAAGTTTTGTCTAAGCTAGTTTCCTCCCTCGAGGCAGCCCATAAAAAGTATAACAAAGTCCACGATTAGTTAAGTGTAGCTTGTCAACCCGGCCTGTAGCATATGTAACTTTATGTTTTCGAAATTAATAGAATAGCTAACCTTACCAAAAAAAAATAGTTATAAAAATTTATCATATGAGAACAAGGTTGCAAGGGAAAACAAAATTATTATAGATTCAATGCAATACCATTTGATCCTTCCATATTTTATTCTTTAACTTGATTAAATTTTAGGGAAAAATTATATTTTTAAGTGTAAAGGATTTACACTAAAAATAAATTTAAATTTATGAAGAATTTATTTATATCAAATTAATGTATGAGTATTAATTTAACTTAGTGAAGATAATGATTATTATTCAATAAAATCAATTTTAGTACATTAATTTTTAAAAAGATAATTAATTAATTTTATTTGATATTTTATCTTTATAACTGAAAAAAGGTAAAGGAAGCTAGGAAGGAAAATGGACAATAATTAGAAATAGGAAAGATATTATTAGGGATAGAAATCAGAATGATGATACCCAATAAGAATTTGGAACACACTAGATTCCTTTTATAGAATTGTCATAGATTTCCATGACGTAAAGAACCCATCTTAAATTGAATCATGAGTGAAATTGATATTTTTTCTAGTTGAAACATGGGATAGTGATGAGTCTAAGGTCCCTCACATAGATGCATTCATCTTTTGATCTACTTGGAATAAGAATCCTCTCGCAGAGGATTAGAAGAATACCACATTAAATAAAAAACAATGTTGCTCCTCACCATTTAGACCACACAATATTGACCCCCTCAACCAGTAAATTTGGAAAAAATTTGTGACATTAGTGCTAAGAGGATTTATATTGAAAATTTTTATTTCATGCTTGTCAATTCTACATGTTGTAAGAAATACAATTTAGATAAAAGTTTCCATTTTAATATCCCATAACAAGATATTCACGATTTTAGGAATGGGGGTAATAATGTTTGAACATCAACTAAGGAAGCTATTCTTCTTAGCAGTGATTCCAATGCTAATACTCTTTTTCTAGATGATAACCTTATTTTAGAAAGTACTTATAGAAGAAAAATTGAAGAGCTAACTGGGTATCCTTTTGGAACTAACTTAGTCAAGCTTTATAGCTCTCAATTCATAATAATTTGAAATGGTGTAATTAAGTGGCCAAAATCCAACTACATGACTTTTATTTGTGGACTTGGAAGTAGTGTCATGGATTATGTTATATATGATTTCCTTGTTTCGAACCAAATAGTAAAATTTAACCTCTAAAATGGCCATGATTCTGAATTATATTATAGTCCTTTAACATTATCTCTAACATTTTCCATGCACAATAATCATATGCAAGAAAATTGTAAAAATAAAAGGCACTTGATTTTTGACATAAGTTTATATGTTAAAGGAATTAAATAGTAATTTACACCTATGTTAAAGCAACTCCAATAATAGAAGAAAAGAGAGATCAATGCCTTAGAAATCATACACTTCGAGGGGGAAACCTCCTTTACATTACATAAATGAAAAATTCTTGGATGATTCAAATGAAAAAACCTCCTTTCTATATATAGGAGTCCATGGGCTCACAATATAATCCTAACGCCCTAAAAATAATAATCCAAGGGCCAACAATAGAAATAGTGGGGTTTTCTAGGGCACAATAATAACAATATGGGGACTATAGGGGTACAACAATAATAATAAGTGGGCTACACTACAACAATAAGGGACTACACTAGTAATATAGGGACCTAACATTCCCCTCTCATTCAAAAAAAAAATTGTCCTCGACGCTTGAGTAGCTCTGGACGATTTTGTATAAAACTCTCATCTTCCCATGTGGAATCTTCAGTGGGTAATTTCTTCCACTTGATGAGATACTCTAAAATTTATTGATTTCGTAGCTGTCAAGTTCTTGTTTCTATGACTGCTTCAGGTTCCAATATAATTTTTCCTTCCTTATCAAGTTCTAGAAATATTTTTTGAATTGGAAATTTGTCACCTATAACTTTCTTTGAGCAGGAAACATGGAAAAATGGGTGCACTCAAGACTAAGTAGGAAGCTCCAATTTGTATGCCATAGTACCAGTATTTTGCAACACCTTGTAAGGACCATAGTAATTTTTCGATAACTTATTATCCCTTTTTTTTTCACAAAGTCGGTTGCTAGATTAAGATTCAAAAAAAGGGAGGCGAAGCTCCAGAATTAAAAGGGGGTATTGGCAGGAGGAAAGCCAAAAGTCTGTGTTTTTGGTATCAATTCCTTTTTTACATCTGGCTATAATTGTAGTGAAAAAGAGAGCAGTGGTGTAGATTCTAACGAACTAGAGTAATAAAAGGCGCACTTTGCATTTCATAATTGAAATTTAAATGAATGATGAGATTGCCACCCGTAGATCTTCATCCGTTTCATAAGGTTGTGTTGTGCCAAGCAAGACTGATCACCGTGGCAGGGAGCAGGTAAGTCGGGTAGGGGCGTTGAAGTCAAAGGCTCATAAAAGACAAAGTTAGAAGGGCTGTGACACACATAGACTTAGAGCTTTGAACAGGGATCGATGAAGTGAAGGATGACAGTGATCAAAGGAGGAATTAGTGCGCTCAATGGATCAAGGGAAAGCCCATAAACATGAGGGTGCGCAGAAATTAAAGGACCATCATAGAAAGAGAGAAATTTTGAGAGAGAAGAGTTTATATCTGTGTGCATCGTACTCAAGAAACTTTGTGACTTTGCAGAGGATCTGAGCTTTGATTTTCGGAGACCAGAAGCAAATTTTTGCTGTGGGTAGGAAATACAGAGGAGAAAAAGTCTGTTCATGGCAAGAAGAAGAGTTGATCTACACCGTTACACCAGAGGTTTCCAAAAAAATGTGAACAAGCTCTGTTAGCCCTTTTATCAGCTTCTTTGTTGAGGGTTTGAAGTACATGATAAAAGAGATTCCCTTTCATTTGTCGATCGATGGTTTGGCAATGCCTTATGATTTGCTGAAGATTCAAATTGGGGGCTTTTCTGTTTCTTATCATCAGATTAATAACAATGGTTGAATCTCCTATGATAACCGCTGTGTTGATGCCGAGTTTCTGAAGCTGAAGCAGGCCTTGGTAAAGAGCAAAGGCTTCTGCTCTGTTATTGGATAAAGTGCCCAAGCCCCATTCGTAATCCATTAGAACATCACCATCGCCATCGCAGATGAGTCCTCCAGCCCCAGCCATTCCTGGGTTGGACTTGGACGCACCATCAAAGAAGAGATAATGTGTATTGCAATTTCCTAGCCATCGTGCAAATTCCTCTTCTTTCATCCTGAGTTTCCATCTGTACCTGGAGTTGTTTTTGCTACTGGGATTGCTTCCGTTTTGGGCTATATTGTTTCTATCTAGAAGATACCCTATGTAATTCCTTTCTTCTACATGGAGGTCCAACATGTTCAAATGTCCTTGACATTTCGTGGATAGGGCTTCCAAGTTGAGACTCCAGGCTTTATTGTAGAGCTTTCTGACGCTGGTTTCCTTTCCTTTGAAGATCATGCAGTTTCTTGCCAACCAGATGTTCCATAGAAGAGTACAGGGCAGGGGATTCCAAACCCTTCGAGCAATGTTGTTCTTTTTTTTTTCTCCATGGGTAGCTTTTTTTCCATATGTGCAATGCTTCAATAATGCTTGTGCTAGGCTCCCAAGGGATATCTTGGCTACGAAATGCTTCCTTCCAGCAAGCAGTAGCAAAAGGGCATTCTATGAAAAGATGTTGGCTTGTCTCTTCATCAGATTGACAATTTGGACAACGAGAGGGCCCAATTATTCCTCGCTTTCTAAGGTTCTCAGAGGTGAGAACTTTCCGTCTGAGAAGGATCCAAAGAAAAAATTTAATTTTTGGAAGAGATTCAGCCTTCCAAACCAATCTCCACTATGCCCAAATAGACATGGGGAAAGAATTGTTACAGATCTGATGGTAGGCAGCCTTTATGGTATAATCAGTACCTGAAGGATCCCAACGAAAGTCATCAGCAGTGAAGCGATTGGAAGGAGCTATACCATGGAGATGGGCTTGCAAATTGTTGAGGCTGGTTTCTATGTCTGCTGGAATTCAGGGGAAGGTCCAACCTTTCTAGAAATGAGTGTGGGAATCCCAATAAGAGATCTGGTCTAGATTTTGAATTCCTCTGCTATGAAAAAAGTTTAGAATCTGCTGCGTTCTAGGCCATCGATTTATGGGCTGTTGCCCCATTATTTTAGCCTCCCCAATCCTAATGTGGCTGCCCCCTTTGGGCACTTTGGAGGTATTTTGTTCAAGAAAAGGAATGGCTTTCTTACACATCCTCCAGATTTTAGAGCACGTCCTGTTAGGGAGTTCAAGATCCAAAAACTAATGCCTTGGGAAGTCGAGGTATTTTTTTTCTAGGACTGTCTTCCACTAGGCGTTCTTACCAGTAATGAGTCTCCAAACAAGTTTGCCAGCAAAGGCAAGGTTTAGAAGTTTAGGGGATTTGATTTCTAGCCCTCCTTTCTCATGCGGTTGAATGACCTGCTTCCAGCTCACCAAGTTATATTTTTTTTGTTTCAGTTCTCCCTCCTTGCCAAAGAAATTGTCGAAGGAGAGCATCCATTTTATTGTGAAAATTGGCAAGGGCTTGCATGAGCATAAAACAATACAAAGGCAGAGAAGAGAGTCCTGCTTTAAGAAGGATGAGGCGCCCTGCTGGATTAAGCCAAGAGGTGCCCCATTGTTGTATCTTCCTTTTCATCTTGTTAATAATAACTTCCCAGGCAGAAGCTTTCAGGTTGCCAGCACTCACTGGCATGCCCAGGTAAGTAAAGTGCTCCCAATCTAGCTTGCAAGGAACTCCAAAATAATTAGAAATTCTGTGAATAATTTGTGCCGAAGCGTTCCATCCATAAATACAACTCTTGTGGTAATTTATCAAACCTCCGGAATAGCTCATGAATTGATCTATTAGAGCTTTGAAGCGTCTGGCTATGATAACTGATGCTCCCCCCATTAGAAGAGTATCATCAGCAAACTGGGAATGGTTGATGTTCTTGACTCCATTATCAAATTTAATTCCGGTGATGAGGCCCATGCGACGGTTGAAATCCAGAGCCCTGATGAAGGATTCAGCCATCAAAATAAATATATAGGGGGACAGAGGACAACCTTGTCTAAGTCCTTGAGAAGATCGGAAGGAAGGTCTAGGTCTACCATTGATAAGAGGGGAGATCCATGGCCCGGTAATGCAGACTTTAATAACATTGATGAAGGTTGTGGAAAATCCCATTTTTTCTAGAACAACAAATAGGAAGGAGTGCCGGACACAGTCAAAAGCATTGGCTAAGTCTAGCTTTAAGATAAAGACTTTCTCATTTCTTGCATGACTGGAGTGTATAGCCTCTTGGACAAGAAGGATGGAGTCTGAGATTTGTCTATTGGCCAGAAAACCCCCTTGATTTTCAGAAATGAGAGAAGGGAGGAGAGGTTTAAGACAAGTAGCCAAAATTTTTGTTAGGATTTTATAAGATGAATTACATAGCAATATGGGTCGAAAACGAGAAAAGGATAAGGGTTGAATTTCTTTAGGAATGAGGGCAAGATGGGTGGCATTGGTAAATCCTCCTATTTTGCAGTTGCGTTGAGTCCATCTTAGCATCTTGACAAGGTATTTTTTAATTGTTCCCCAGTAAGTTCTGTAGAAATAGTTTGGAAATCCATCTGGACCTGGGGCTTTATCTGGCTGAAGCGTCCAAATGGAACTTTGTATTTCTTCTTCAATGATTTATTTAGTCAAATCTGCATTGATTTCCTCATTGATTCCTTTGGGCATGTGCTGTAGGAGATTGGAGTAATCCTCTGTTTCCTTTGTTTCTGTTAAGAGAGAGTGGTAGTATGCTGAAGCTGTTTGTTTGATGGTTGCTTGGGTTTTTTGAGGAAGGCCTTCTTCATCACAGATCATGGTAACATTATTTTTTACTTTCCAGACAGTTGCTTGCTTATGGAAGAAAGCAGAATTTTTATCTCCTCCATGAAGCCAAAGCTGCCTTGATTTTAATCTCCATTTCTGCTCTTCTTGTCTATTGGCACGGTACAACTGATAATATAAATCACTTTCAAGTGCTTTATCCTCTTGGGAGAGCCCATTATCCTCTATTTTTCTGTGATTTTCTTTCAATTTGTTTTTTATATCATCGTTGATATTTTCTGGTTCTTTATAATTCTGCTTCACCCATTCCTTCAAGGCATATTTTGTATTTTTCAATTTACTTTCCCAAATGTATCCCGGTGATCCTTCTACGTGATGCTGCCAAGTTTCTTTAACTATCTGATCCACAGTTGGGTTGTTGCGCCATACAGAGCTATATTTAAAGGGAAGCGGCCCCAATGGGTAGTGAGTCTCAAGAAAAATGCTAGTGGGATAATGATCGGAAGCTAGATAAGGAAGAATTTCGGCATAAGCTGTGGAGAAATTGGAGAGGAGATTGGTGTTTATCAGGATTCTGTCAAGCCGCTCCATTATGTTATCCTTGCCCAATCTGCGGTTATTCCAAGTATACCTCCGGTTTTTTGGGATGATATCATCTAGGTCATGATCTTGCATGATGTTCTCCAGCTTTGCTCTAAAAGGATCAGATGTAAAGAGACCTCCTCTTTTCTCATTGGAGTGTAATATAAGGTTGAGATCTCCCCCAAGGATGATATTGCTATTGTTTTTAGCTTGGATGTCTTCTTGTAGAGTGGCCCAACACTGCTCTTTGTCTCTAAAATGGTTCGGTGAATAAATATTATAGATGACTATTTGTTTGTGCTCTGCTTGCTTTTCTAAAGTGAATTTAACCCAAAATTGACTGATAGTCTTGGATGTGCATGTCCAAACATTTTTGTTCCAGATAGTGGTGATTCCACCAGAGGCTCCTCTTGCTTCACAAATATGTCCCTCATAATGTCTAAGTTGATCTATAGTTTCTTTTATCTCTTGAAATCTTTGTTTTGTCTCCCGAATCATTAATATTCCTGGCTTCTCTTGATCTATAAGATCTTTTAGGGCAACAATTTTTGAGGGGTGCCCCAGACCCCGACAATTCCATGATATAAATTTTATCATTGAGTATGTGGGGTTCAGAGGGATGCTCATCCCCCTTTCTCCTTTTCTGCTGTTTCTTTGCTATTTTGACTCAATATATAGGTTTCTATGGGGTTTTGAGTTCCCATAGCAATATCTTTTTGGACATTTTCATCCCTTTGCTGTTTGCTAGTCTTTCTGCCAGGCCCTTTTTTTTGAGATTCTGAATTAACCCCATGCTCTTTCGAGGAGCTCCTGGTTGATCGGGAAGGGGGGGGGGGGTTAAGAGAGTCGGAAGGGGAGGATTGGGAAAGGGAAAATATAATGGGGGGGTCATTTTTAAGGGAAATCAGGGGATCATTTTCAGGAAGAGAGAGGGTGCTAAAGGGATTTAAGGAGTTCAAGGGAGGGTCAGAGGTAGGGCCCGGATTGGTAGGGATTAGGGTAGAAGAGGAGGGAGTAGCAGCTGAGGGAGAGGTCTTGGGAGGATCAGAAGAGGGGGGTTGGTTTGGAGGGTGCAGCTTTGGGAGGAGCAGCTTCAGGATTTGCTTTCAGCCCAGTTGCAATCTTCTTTTTTTTAACAATTTCCCATTGTTCTTCTGATTGAGCAGGTTCAACATTAACTAATTTAGAGCATCGATTGGAAAAATAGACATATTCGTGACATACCTTGCATTGAAAGGGAATTTTTTCGTAGTCCAGTTGTTGAATGTGCGTCTAGTCATCCACATTTAGCTTGGTTGCCTCTGGAATACCCTTGTCGAGGTCAAATTCAACACATATATGAGCACATGCCTGCATATTATCCTTGGGCTCGCTCCGATCAATGTATTTCCCAACAGCATTGCCAATGGCACGAACCGAGTCATCTCCCCAACAGTGGAGCGAGAGATGCGGCAAACAGACCCAAACCGGGATAGCATTAGGGACATCCAGCTCAGGATCGAAATCTGGAGTCCATTTGTTCAGATATAATCCACGGGAGTCCATGAAATAAGGACCATTTCTGAAGATTAAGTCCTTATCTGCTCTTGATTCAAAATGGAAGGTATAATAGCCTTTTCCGCAGAAGCGAATGGAGATTTTACCATTAACTTTTTCTGCCCAGTTCCTTTCTATCCATCGTTGAACTGTTTTCGGAGATGGCCATAAGCCAGTGAATTTACCGATGAGTCCCCGATCAGCAAGGGCAAGCACAGCCATTTGAGGAAGAGTAGGAGGTAGCTCGACCTCTTGTAACCCATCAAGTTTCTTAACAAACTTTGAAAGTGTTGGCCGAGGTCGTTGGGGCTGTAAGGTTTTAACCAGAGCAGAGAAGGCATTTGCTGCAGATTGTTCGAAGGAATCCTCTAAGGCAGCATCCGGAGGGCCCATGACGGACCTTGAGAAAGAAATACAGCCAAAAGAGGCTAGGAAAAACACGTAGATAGAGCGCGCAGCATTCCTAGGCTTCAAAGGAGGCAAAAAAAGAGAGACAAGGAGAGAGGCTCCAAGCGCTGCGCAAAAGCTCGGAGCGCGCGCAACAGTCAAAGGGAAGAAACCCGCACAACTCACCACACAGAGGAGTTACACCACTCTGAGAAGAGGGCACTGCACGGAAACACAAAAAGCTGCGTCGAAGCAACAAGAGGGGAGGAGACTCCAAGCTTCACGCAAGGAAGGCTCAACAACAAGGAAAGAGCATCCAAACATTTCAGACGCAGAGTTCATTGGCTAAAGCTTGTGCAGGAGAAGGAAACCATGGCCTGACAGAGTGAAACCAGCTCAAGGCCTAGGTCAAGCGCCGCCATAAAAAATCTTATAGTATTTCAATTACTCATTTTTGTTCTATCTTTAATACTCCTCTGGCTTATATATTTTTTTCATTTTTATTCAATTTGGCATTCTAATCTATTTAGCTTTCTTCTTCATTTTATCGCATGTTAAAAAAACAGAATACATACATCATTTTTTGATATTTTTTAATTTTTGCATATTTTTTAACTATTTTATATTTTAACTTCGTATTTTTACTTCGTCATTGACCCTTCTTCGAGGACCTGATTTTTTTATTTTTTCTTCTCGTCATCATTGTTTGGGCGCTTCAAACGTCATCATTTTTTGGGCGCTTCAAACGTCATTGCTCATTTTCAACTTTTCCACGTAACACACCCCATATGCCCTACTAGCATTAATCACACTATTACATATTCCAAGTATCACACGTCCACATATACCCTACATTCATTTGTCAACGCCTCAAACTCAGCAAATATTGTCACAATGTATTGTAAGATGTGAGAGGTGGCTATATACACGGAATTTTAAAAGAATATTCCCCCATGTTTTAACATGGAGCGGTCTATAAACTGACTTCCACCCAATCCTTATATTCCACTACCTCTACATCAGTTAGCCAGTAGCCCTGGAAATTCGTAGCTCACAATCCAACGATCAGATGGCTCGCAATCCAGAACCCTTGCATGCTCTTGTCTTCCCATACCCAACGCAGGGTCACATAACTCCCATGATGGAGTTTGCCAAGAAGCTTGCTTCTAAAGGTGTTACAGTCACCTTCGTTACCACGCACCACACACACCAGCAGATCACTAAAGCTAATTCTCGCAGTGCTGAACAAGACGATCCTATTGAGCAGGAAGCCCGTAATCTTGGTCTTGACATTCGCTCTGCTCAAATCTCTGATGGATTACCACTGGATTTCGATCGATCGGCCAGATTCAATGATTTTGTGCGCTCTGTGGATAACATGGCAGGAGAGTTGGGAGAGCTTCTTCAAAATCTCAACAAGGCGGGGCCTGCCATATCGTGTGTCATAGCTGATAGTTTTCTTCACTGGTCATTTGACGTCACAAAGAAATTTGGTATTCCCTGGATTTCGTTCTGGACACAGCCTACATTTCTTTATTCGATCTACTATCACTTACATCTGCTGGAGGATCTCTGTAACTCTCTTTACGAAGGAACTGGTAAGGTTTCTGCATGCTTTAAAAGGATTTTCCATTTGAAATCAAGATATATTTGAGCCGGTCCTCATAAATAGGCAAGTAATTTATTCACAACCAAATATTCTTTATTTTTATTTCGAATTTGAATACTTGCCTGCAGCTGATGAAGGTACCATTTCGATTGATTATATTCCCGGCGTGCCAACCTTAGAAACAAGAGATCTTCCATCCTTCATCCGTCATAATGACGCGGACTCAAAGTACATTCGTGATCTGATCCATAGGGGCGTTCAGATAAGTCGCGAAGCAGATTGGGTTCTCGGTAATTCTTTTGACGATCTCGAAAGCAAGGCAGTGAATTTAAACCCTCCGGTTTTACATGTTGGTCCGTTGCTTCCATCGGCTTTTCTGAACGCTGAACATTCCAGGGACATAAGTGTTGGAACGAGCATCTGGACACAATATGACTGCTCTCAGTGGCTGGATGCAAAACCTAATGGTTCGGTTATATACGTTTCCTTTGGGAGTATGGTTCATGTCACTAAAGCTCAGCTGGAGGAAATAGCGATGGGTCTCAAGGACAGCGGACATTTCTTCCTCTGGGTTCTTCGTCCGGACATAGTCTCTTCAACAGTCTCAGACTGCTTACCAGAAGGTTTCGTGGATGAGACCAAAGGGCAGGGGCTGGTTGTTCCATGGTGCAATCAGCTGCAAGTGTTATCCCATCCCTCCGTTGAGGGATTCATTACGCACTGCGGATGGAACTCAATGCTTGAAAGCATAGCTCTTGGGGTTCCCATGATAGGGTTTCCATTTTGGTCGGATCAATTCACCAACAGCAAGCTCATGGCTGACGAATGGAAGATTGGATTCACATTGAGCGGAGGAGGCCAGGAAGCGGAGAAAGGACTGATACTGATGAATGATATATCCAGCACCATCAGAAAATTGTTCAGTGACGAAGGGGTGAAGGTAAAGAAAAATATCGAGGCTTTAAGAGACAGCGCGAGGACTGCAGTTCGAAGAGGAGGATCTTCTGATAGAAACATTGAGAACTTTGTTGAAGGTTTGAAGCGGAAACGTATGAGTAAAGAACAGCTGAAAGATAGTTAACCATCTCAGTCAGGGTTATCAAAACTAGATAAGTGTTATATGGAAACTGCCCTCTATGTTAACTCAGTCTATGTTTAATAAATCCATGCTTTGTCCTATTTCACTGCCGTGATTTACGTTGCCATGTTATGGAAACTTCCCTCTATGTTAACTCAGTCTATGTTTAAGAAATCCATGCTTTGTCCTATTTCACAGACGTGATTTACGTTGCCCGATACTCTTACGAATCATCAATGTTTCTCTGATACCCATGTCGAGTTGAATATATATGTTATATGAATCTATTTCTTCTAGATGAATAAGACATGATTTATTTTATAATAACGTTTTATAATAAATTATAGTAGAGGTGGATAAATAGGACATGACTTATATTAATTTTCTTTGAGAAGTTTTACTTACTGCTTTATAAAAGTATATTTGTAATTAAAGTGGAGGTAGATAAATAGGACATGACTTATATTAATTATCTTCGAAAAGCTCTACTTACTGCTTTATAAAGTTTAAATACAAATAAAGTTTTATATTTTGTTAAAGTTTGATTTATTTATACTTACCTTTATCAATGAGGATGACATCAAAGCTTTTGATAGAGTTTATTTAGTTGGTTATAAAATAATATTAGAAAATGAAAAAATAAAATATTATAAAATATCTTTAAACTTTTTTTTCGAATTGTTATGTTAGGTTTTATTAATAGGATTTGGATTAGTAATCTAACATTTACTTAGTTTTGATTAGTCTTAATTGTATAACGATTATAGAATACACAATGACATGTAAAGTACAAACATTTGGAGATATCATGGGATATGGTAAGGCATGGAGAGCATATAAGCTTGCAAAATTGTTTCTTCCATGACTTACATATCCTTTCCCAGGAGAGAAATTAGTTTTTAAGAGATGAAGTGTGAAATCTAAGTTACTATAAAAGAACCTTTGACTACACCCATCAAAAAATCCCATAGGATTTCCCTCTATCAATTATAGGTATCTCACTAGAGCAATGGCTATTTGTCCTTAGAGAGTAGTTTTGAGAAAGTGAAATAGAATTCCCACAAAAATATTAAGGTCTCTAAATGATATTGTCTTTAAGATATTTTTATTATATCTCGACCAAATACCCCATACTAAAGCAGTAAGTAATTATTTGAGCCCCTCTAGGGATCAACTCTAAAAAAAAATTTTAAAACATTCTAAATTGTATTCTTTCTTCTACAAATCATCTTACTTTATCTAAAATTCCAAAAAAATAGTCTAAATGAATTTGGAATATTTGTATTAAAAGAATATATGACATTTTTTCTTCACAATATTACTCCATAAAACACACATAACCAAAACTTTGAATACTCACCTCTGCATTAGGCAAGTTAGCACCTAATTCTTCAAAATAAATTAAAAGAAAAAAATAAATTTTAAAGAAACCATTACTTTCCATATAATATTATTATTAATTGTACCTAAAATAATTGCAGAAAAACAACTAAAATATTATATGCCCAAGAAAACTCATTCTACCTGTTCTCTGCTCTTAACACATTAAAAGAATTTTTTACTTCATAAATAAAACTAACTTCAAAACTTCAATCAAAACCAAAAAGCCACCTTTTTCTGTAAATTAACTATTGAATCAAAAATACATTCATCAATCTCTAGAGAAGAGAAAAGTATAATAGGAATAAATATTTTAGTTGCCACAATCACATCCAATGGAATACAAACCTTATAGAATCTACTTTCTCTCCGGATTTACATTGCGGTGTTATTATAGGATACTCGTCTAAATCATGTATGTTTTTCTCATTATATCTTTATTAACGGTTGAAAAACTAATATATATATATATATATATATATATATATATATATATATAATTAATATTAGCCAATTTGTTTTTAAAAATAACGTATTATTAAAATTCTAATTTAGTATTAAGAAAGAAGGAAAAAGTTTTTGAATTTTCATAATTTTGATAAGTAAACATATCAAAATAGTTAATGTTATATCAAATAATTTAATAGTCGAAATTTTGTTAATATTTGTGAAGGTCCTCACCATCCCAGGAATATACAAATAAAATTTTAAAGTAAATCAAATTATTTTTATTTTTTAAAGTTTAAATGATCAAAATTATTATCTATTAACCACCACCATAATTATTACATATTTAAATATTTAGATATACATTTATTTGATATACTTTTACAATAAATATCTTAATATTAAATTTAAAATCTCTCATATTCCATCCTCTCTTTTCAAGGGAGTCTTTTTGATACGTGAGAATGTTACTATGACTAAAATCATGTATGCAATATTAAACACTAAGATTTCATTTTAATTAAAAAAAATTGATGAAATATTTAATTTTGAAAGGTTTGACTCCTCTTTACATTTGAAAAATCCAAAAATAAATATATTTTTTTATTATATATTTTTAAGACATTTTATAATTTTTTATAATTTATTAATTTAATGTGGAATGTATAATATTTATAGATATGTTAGGAAATTTTTATTATAAATATTAAGTTTTAATATGTTTATTAATTAAATTTATTTCTAAAGATCTAAAAATATTGATTATGAATATAAATCATTATTTTAATTTCTCTAATAAAATAACCTTAAGTTATAACTATTGTTTACATTATGTTATATTATATATAGAGAAGGGGAGGGTATTCTTATTTCTAATTATATATTTATTAATTAGTTTTATTACATTTTTTATAGGTTTATTAATAATAAGTTCTAAAATAGTTTTAATATGTTTAAGTTTCTTATAATATCATGTGTATAGTATAATTTTTTTGCTACATAATTTTTTTTGTAATATTATGAATAAAATAAACATATAATATAACAAACTAAATTGAACCAATATATATATTTTACTACTTTTTACATTTTATTATGTTATATCATTATTATTACTAGTTGATATAACAATATATCTTATAATTATTATAACAATTTCCCTCATAACATGTTTTAAAGCAAAGCACCTCTAGATACAAAAACACAAAAGATGTTTTCCTAAAATTGCTTCAAATATCAATCAAACCCATATGTTGCTAAGGTCAAGTTCTCACAAAGGTACAATTTATTAGCTTAGGCAAAGAAAGAAAATCATTCTTTGTAGAATAACAACACCAATAATATTAAAAATATTATTACCTTTAAATTTAACTACCACAAGAACATCACTTGACGGAGGAGGGATCGAACAGCTGAGTTGAGCCATGACATGAAACCTTAGGGTTTCTATCGGGCCCCTATAGTGGGTGCCGTCAAGGTTCTTGATCCACCCCTTTCGCTTAATTGATCGTGTTCTTCCTATCTAATACACTCCATTGGCATGCCAGACGTTAGGGGAGGGGATTCCATTACCCCCCTATTTCTGGAGGATCCACCGACTTTGCCATCCCCTCCAAATTTGACACTCCTGCATCCACCCAGGCAACGCAGTCTGATGCTACCAAATCTGGAGCAATCCCTGCCAATCAGGCCCAAGAGGGCGCTAGCTCCAAGGTGGCACACACACTGACTTCCTCCACCTTCATCCCAATCAAGCCCAAGAGGCCTGAGATCCATTTCCCTGTTGAACGAATCAATAGCAGAATTCATTATATGCACGATCATGCCCTAATAGGCAAGTTCATCAGGTTTTTTCCTACTGAAAAATCCCTATATGGATGGATCAACGCCAAATGGAAGCCAAAGGGCCAAGTCACCCTTCAGCTCAGCCCTAAAGGCTTCTTCAACATCATTTTTACCTACCTCGAAGAAAATAATCATGTCATGGATGGAGGGCCTTACTTCTTCAATGCAGCGGGACAATTTCATTGACATTGGGTAGACTGCATCAACTTGATAAAGAAGACTTTAACTGGACACCAGTGTGGATCTGCCTCTATTCTCTTCCACAAGAATATTGGGAAGAAATAATCGTCAAAGAAATTGGCAACAGCCTGCGATTCTTCATCAAAATCGCAGAAGAAACTAAACACATGAGATACACTACCTACACCCTATTATGTGTCTACATGCATTTCACAAAAGCTCTCTTTTATTCGGTAATTCTATTTCATGAAGACTTTGAATGGATTCAATCTATTGATTATGAGCATGTTCCCTTCTGTTGTCGCAAATGTCATATGCATGACCACCTTTTCAGAGATTTTCCTCAAAATTCTCCACCCAAGCCCTCTGGAAGCCCTACCTCCCCAGATCTAGATGGATTCACCAAAGTCGCCCCTCGAAAAGGGCATACAAAGAAAAGCTCCAACATCCCTGGCCCCTCGCAGCACTCCACCAGCAATAGTTTACACCTCTTGGTAAACCATGACTTAGGAAAGGACTAGCCCTCTACTCCCTCGGAAACCTCCCCCAACCCCTCCCCTGCTTTTGGATCCATACCTCCCCTCGAAATTCCTTTGCTTTACCTGATGGCGTAGCATAAGCCACAGGAAGCCAATCTGAAGAATAAATAGTTATAGATTCCAAACCCTGCTATCACCCAGTCCCATGTTCCACCCCTTAAGCCCAAATCTGACATGGAAATCGACCCTCAGTTTACTCCCTGTCAGGCCATTAACCTACAAGGTGGTAAGTCTCAGACCCCCATCTCCTACATGAACGAGGAACTAGAAACCATCGAATTTATGGATTTGGATCTTACAGGGTTGGAAAAGGCCTGCAATTCCAAAGAATATCACACTATCCCTACAAGACAGACCGACAGCTTGGAGGAAGCCCTGCTCAAAGCCCAGTTGTTAAAAGGAAGCACCCAATTAAGGATCCAAGGGGAACATATTCCAAGGGAAACTATGAATATCATCAGGGAATCGAGGAAACAAGGAAGGTCAACAAACCTACAAAGATTGATAATCCTAGGGGATCAGCTAGTTGAATCCAGTATATACCCAAAGTTGACAAAGTTCTTCAAATATTTGAATCAAACTCGTACATGATGAAGCTCACCTCCTGGAATATCTGAGGGATCAAAAACCCCTCAAAGTTACGTATGATAAAAAATCGTCTAAGGCATGATAATCCATCCATCTTCTTTATGCAAGAAACCAAATGCTATAGTTCCACCATCCACTCCATTCTGTCCAAGCTTTGACCTGGCTATAACACCATAGATGTCGATTCATTTGGAGCCTTTGGGGGGCTTGCCATTGCCTCGAATCTAGCCCTCATCTCTCTCTCCAACCACCATGCCTCCCGAAACTTCATTCAAGCCTCTTTCCATCTCATTAGTACCATTTTAAGGGGCGTCCTCACCAATTTCTAATTTCCCCAAACTTTAGCCTAAAAAATCCAGATATTAGATGACATGGCTTCCCTCTCTAATCAAAATCCGCACCCCTTATGGATTCTAGGAGGTGACTTCAACATGATCACTAGCCTTAGAGAAAAGCATGGGGGTCATATGCACTTGGAATCCAAGAGCCTAAAGTTCAAAGACATTATACTCCAAAATCATCTTATTGATGTCCCCACCTCCAACGAGATCCACACTTGGAACAATCGCAGGAGTGGCTCCATGCAAATCACTTCCATACTGGATCACTTCCTCATCTCTAAAACTGTCACTCATGTGAGGGGGGACATCTTCTCCACCATCCTCCCTACGGCTCGATCCGATCATTGGTCCATACAATTTCAATGGGACAAACCAGGAAGAGGCCTCCGCAAACCATTCTAGTTGGAACAATTTTGGCTACCCCATCCAGGCTTCAAAGAGATGGTAGTCGAATGGTGGTGAAACATCATCCCCCATGAAGGCTCTCACATGTACAAATTTCAGCAAAAACTCAAGATCATCAAGGCTAGATTAAAGCATTGGAACGAACAGACCTTTGGCAACATCTTCAGAAGCCATAGATATTTGTAAGCAATGATGGCTAACCTTCAAAAAATGCTCATAATAGCTGGCCACATTGAGGAGCTGGATAGGCAGGAGCAGCAACTCAAAAACCAAATCAAGGAACGAGAAGTGTAGGAGGAGATTCTCTAGAAATAGAAATCCAGAATCCGATGGCTTAAGCAAGGAGAAAAGAATACAAAATTCTTCCATCGATCGATCTACCCTTCAAAGGATAATAGTTAATCGAATCTCCATCTTGAAAGATGATTAAGGTAACAACCCGAAAACAAACGAGGAGATTGAACAAGAGCTTCTCAATCAGATGAAGGAGACTTTAACGGAGCCCCATTTGGACCACCAGGAAGCCATCAACAACATCATTCAGCACATCCTGACCACGATCATAGAGGAACACAACCAAATGCTGCTCAAACTAGTTCAAATGTAGGAAGTGGATCAAGCTATGGCTCAACTCAAAGCAAGGAAAGCCCCCAAGCCAGACGACTTCACCACTAACTTCTTCCATTTTTTCTGGTAAGAACTCAAGACAGAGATTTGGGAGATGGTTGAGGAATCCAGATCAATGCATTGGATGCTCCCAGCTCTCAATTCCACCTTCATCACTCTCATTGCCAAGGAGGAGTAGGCGATGACTTCTAGCAAATACATACCAATAGCCCTCTGCAATGCTCTGTATAAGTTAGTCTCTAAGGTGATCGCCAATCGCCTTAAGTCTCTGTTGCCCCTTCTCATCTCTCTGGAGAAAACTGGCTACGTTGAAGGAAGACATATAATCGACAGCATCATTCTAAACCATGAGGTCGCACATTCCTTGATGACCTGTAATATTGTAGGTATGCTGCTAAAGATCGACCTTTCCAAGGCCTTTGAAAAACTCAGTTGGGATTACATCGAACAAACGCTGTCAGCCTTTGGATTTAATCAAACATGGATCCAATGGATAATGAGCCTCATCACTTCTCCAATATATTCCATTCTTCCCAATGGATCCCCCTCTGTACCCTTCTCTCCTTCCAGAGGAATCCGTCAAGGGGACCGTCTGTCTCCCTTTCTCTTTGTCCTAATTACGGCAGGTTTAAGCAGGCTCATCCAATTCCATGTTAGATCGAGTTCCATTAAAGGGCTCTGCCTTCACTTTCGTCCTCCTATTACCCACCAACAATTCATTGATGATAACATGCTCTTTGGTCACCCCTTTGTGTAGGAAGACACCTCCTTTAAGGAAATTCTGAATTGCTTCTCCCTGGCTACTAGAATTTCCATCAATAAGACAAAATCCTAGATCTTATTCTTTAATACTCCTCTCCTCATTGAACGCAACATTGATCACATTCTGGGATTCTTAATTTCCTCCCTTCCCTCAAAGTATCTGGCCACTCCCCTCACTGATTCAGCCATTAAGCATGCCTCTTGGAAAGATTTTCTTCACAGACTGGAGACTCGCCTTTCCATTTGGACCCATCGTGCTCTCAATATTGTTGGTCGCCTCATCCTGTTCAATTCAGTTCTCCAATCCATGCCTCTGTACCTTTTTTCTATTCTCGCGGCTCCTAAATGGGTGCTCAAAGCTATCATAGATATTCAACGCAATTTCCTCTAGGGAAGCAACAAGGATAAGAGGAAATGGGCTTTGGTAAACTGGAAAGATGTATGCGCCCCAAAAATATCAGGTGGGCTAGGCCTGAGAGACCCTCAACATAGTAATGAAGTCATGGGAGAAAAAATCTATTGGCAATGGATCTCAAATCTGGAGATCCCTTGGGCACAGCTTTGGATCTCCAAATACACTGACAAATGGCCAATCAAAGATCTCATTTTCTTTTATGTTGAGAAGGACAGGTCTCTCATCTCGAAAGAAGCTAAGCAGCACAGGGCTCTAGTAAGAGACCATAGCTTTTGGGAAGTGAGGTCGGGAAACCAAGCCAATTTCTGGAATGATTCCTAGCAAAAAATGCCCAAAATGGCTACACTATTCCCCAACTCAGAATGGCAGGGTATCCTAGTGCACCGAAATCAACCTCGGATCAATCGCTTTTGGAATTCGCAGAATAACATGCAGATCTCTCCTCAATTTCGCAAGTGGCTCAAGGCAGATCAACTCCAGGAGTAGCATGGTCTTCATCTCATGAATGAAATCAAGCAGGAACTAGATAAATGAAGAATCCGTCGGGCAGATGGGAATGACATAATTCGATGGGGATATACCTCAACGGGGACCTTCTATATCAAAGAAGCCTATTGATTTCTCCTCCCCAACCTCCCTGATCAACAAGACATAATTTGGGAGAAAATTTGGCATCCCAGAATATGGCCTAAGATTTCTACTTTCCTCTGGCTCCTCAGCAAAAGACGAATCCTCACTTGGGACAATCTCTACAGGAAGGGATTTGCCGGCCCCTCTCATTGCCCCAATTTTGGAAATAAGGAAGAAACTAGCAAGCACCTATTCAATGAGTTCACCCTAGCCATCAATCTTTGGGACAAGGCAGTGCAGCTGAGCAGGCGATCAGATAGAATTCTAGGGAACATATTCAACACCATCCATTTCTGGGTTGCCACTCCTTACCTCTGTGACATTCTCAATGCCCTCTAGACCATCCTCCCAGGGCACATTCTCTGGACTATCAAGAAAGAGTGAAACTACCGAATATTCAAGGATCTAAGCACTCCCCCTAACATCCTTTGGAACTCCATCTATAGAAACCTTCAAGAAACCTTGGCCCTCCATCGCTGACAGGACTCTGATCTGCCCACTCATCCAAGGGAAAAACTCATCTGGGCTAATTGGAAACTGATGCTCCACCCTTTCTTGATCTTAGAGCCCCCTTCAAACCATTCCCCCAGCTCCCCCTGTTCTTGGTCTTCTGCTCCGTCGAGGTTCTTCAAGCTCAATTTTGATGGAGTATCCAAACGCAACCCGCGAGATGTTAGTTTTGGTAGATTTTTCAGAAATTCATATGGCAATGTTCTTATGATCTCCTTTGGTTCTTTAGGATGGGACACCAAAAAATTTGCAGAGCTTGAGGGCATGTTCCAAGGGCTCCTACTGGCTCAGGATAACAATTTCTTCCCCTTGGTAGTTGAAGGCGACTCCCAAATCATCATTAAAATGGCCACACACCTTCAGGCTAGGTCATCAGCCACAAAGTTTACCATGAGCTGGAGTCTAGTAACTCGCATCACGCTCCTGAAACAAGGGATTCACAACCACTCAGCAGTCAAATTCAAGCACATTAGAAGAACGGACAATAAGGTTCCTGATCTACTAGCCAACAAGGGAGTTTTACACAATGCTCCTCTCAGCTCAAGCACCCTCTCCGCCCTAGATGATGAAGAACTCAAACATGAATGCACTCTATTGGTGCACAAATATATGCTCCCCCGGATGTGGGTGCCCACCAGTGATCTCATGCATCACCGGGCAGCGATGTGGAGGGACACTTGGCTGCTCCACATGACTGCATATGGAAATAAGGACCGCGATAATTGCTGGCATAAAGGAGTCATTAAATCAACCTCCGCCACCTTCATCCCAATGTACCATATCTGCAACTCATTAAGGTCACATGCCATGGCTATTAAGTCAATCACCTCTACTCATTCATCCTCACTTCGGCTCTCGGTGCTTTTGTTTATAAATTTCCCTCCACCCCTGGTGCATGGTCCTTATTCGACCAGCCTCAGCCTTCCCTCTAGAATTTTTTCTTCTCTGGTGTTCTCCAAGGCTCCCTCCTGGTCCTGCGATTCTGCTCCTCGGATAATTATGCCTCGGCGCCACAGAATGAGGTGTAGAAGGGTTGGGGGGCATGGCTAGCCTTCCCGTCCTCCGCTTTTGCTCTCCCAAGGTCGTGACCTGAACCTCTCCGTTGGATGGAATGAGCATGAAAGGAATCCCCCTGTCAACTTGACTGCCCAGCTCTCTCTGCAGCTCCCTTCTCCTTATTTTCCTCCCTCCATCTCCCACAGCAAGAAGAAGCCGCATAAATCTACCATTCCTCCTGAGCCTGCTTTCATCCCCTACAAGATGAAGGCTCTCCCGGTGCAAAGCGCCTCCAACAGTAGCAAGGAATCTAGCGATAGCTCAGGCAACAGTGAAGATAGCAGCTTGGACCATGAGGCTGAAAACAAGATGGAACAGTCAGATTTGCAAGCCGCCTCCTCAGCTAATCTCCACTCTCCAGCATCACCATGTCCTCAATATTCTCGCCGTGCACTGAGAAAGGAAATGGATGACGGGTTCTACGTGTACAGAATTGAGGAAGAAGTTCCTACCTCTAGCGAAAAGAATGCAGGTTCACCTTAGTTTCAGTTTTTTATTATTCGCTAGCATGCTCATGTTTTGGTATTGTCTACTCTGTCACTCGTGTTCTATTTTGGTAACTAAATTTGCTAGTTTCTCGCTTCGGGCATCAGTTACTCTCTGGTTTTTAAAGATTTGTTTCCCCGTTTCGGGTAGTCCAACTTCTGGTGGAAAACTGTTGAAACTTCCCTATGGATTGGACTTGTCAAATCCACAGGAAGAGACCTCTAATTTTCTGTTCAATATGATATAGTAGAAGTAGCTTAACTTAGAAAAAAAAATAATTAACTACCACAATCATATTTAATTAATTAAATGTAGTTGAGATGAAAGATTCATTTGCATATACCACAAAAACCATTGATGAATAAATACTAATAAGAAAGAGTATTACAAAAAATTTCTATTACAATAAAAAATATTATTATTAATATAATTAATAATAAACAATAATAAGAGATAATACTAAATAATTTTAAATTTTAAATAATAATAAACAATGATAATAATAATAATAATCTAAATAATAAATATTAATAATAATATAGTAATTATTATTAATTATTAATAGTATGTATTAGTTATTATTAATTAATTATAATTGTTGTTAATTAAATAATTAATAATTAATAGTTAATCATTAATTATTAATAATTATTACTAATCAATTATTAATCATAATTATTCAATAATTAGTAATAACAACAACAACAACAACAATAATAAGAAGAATAATATTCTCTATGATTTGGAAAAGGATTGCGATGGTCATAACAAACCCTAAGGTTTTCTACTCCAACCTTCTCTATGTCGCCACGAAGCCCACTCTCGGCCCTGTGGATCTTAGAAGGTTGAGGACACACACCCTCTAGTTCTTACTCGATCCCTGTGTCAATCGAAGCTTCATGGAGGATGACTTGAAAGATGGGTTCTTAACATACCCTTCCCCCTCTGCAAATGACCAGGCGATGGCTATTTTTCCTAAGCAGCTCCTTGGAAAACACTAGGCTGCGGTGTCTACCATTGAGCAGGATTTAGGTTGCCACGCAAACCAGATAGGAACAACTCCCTCCCTCGTGGAAATTGAAGGTTGCCAAGAGTCTCTGCGCCAATCCTGACAGGGCACAGGGCAACGATCGCTCTAGCGTGCACCTGCATCCCATCAGTCCACCATTTCTGTGGGTTACCTCGGAGCTTTCCAGTCAGGGCTCCCCTCACACAAGGGGAACAGGCCAAAGAATATAGATTTCCTTGGACTACAACGAGCTGAACAAGATAGCCATTCTGGCCTTCGAGCTAAGCTCTAACAGCCAGGGCTACCCAGATCTCTCATCCCCTCTTTATAAGACTCAAATCTCAATATCCTCTGGAAAATCAATAGTTCAATGGGTTCGCTCAATGGATCAGGTCTAGAGCGTCACACATGCAATCAAACACAAGTTAGGGATTCCCTCAGCACTTCAGTGATTTCTCTACGAAGGTAAAAATCTAAAGGATACTCTTCCCCTCTATTTTTATAATATTGAAAGAGATTCTTCTGTAGTTTTAACCTTCCGTCAGTGAGGGGGAGCAGCCGAGCAGCCTTCTTCTGCCCTAGCTTTCTCTTATAAGGATGTTGTCCATGCACAAACTCCCAAGAAATATCCTCAACCCTCTAAGGCTCCCAAGCCCTTTTTGGTCGATGAATTGGAGGAAGTCCTCTCCATAGCAATCTCTCATCCAGAGCTTGAAGATCATCTTCAAAAATATTCTGAATCTGCCATCATCTTCCAATTCAATGGACTCTGACCCCGCACATCAGATCTCTACTAATGGATCATCTCTAATTTGACTAACAACTGTAAGGTTGTCTTTTTCTCAAAGGGTTTCTTCATGGTGGTGTTCACCTTAAGCGAAGATTACCAAAAATCCTTGACAGAAGGCCCATGGTTTTGGAGAACAGTAGGGCTATTTCTTACCCCTTGGTTCCCAAAATCTGACCCATATATAGCAGTCATCGCCAAGCTACCAATATGGGTCCAGCTTCCAGATTTACCTGCACATCTATGACACAACTCTATCTTCCAAGGAATTGGAAACACCTTCAGCTTCTTTCTGGCAACAGATCCCTCTAGGGGGGAGAAATGAATATACACCTATGGCAGAATTTGTGCTGAAATAGACATGGGAAAAGGTCTACCCGATCAAATCAATCTCAAAATACGGGATTTCCTTTGGACGCAGACCTTGGATTATGAGAATACCACCTTCCGTTGCCACCACTACCATCAAATAGGGCACCTTCAGAACTCTTTCTCTACATTCCTCACACAAAAGAAGAAAAGTAATCACAAATAAAAATTTAAAAGCTAGAAACCATGTGATCCGCCCCCATGGATGACATTGATTCCTTCAGCTCGGATGAAGAGGAGGCTGAGGTAGAAGTGGAGGTTGCAATGCAAACAAAGGACTCACCCTCTGCTGCAACGTAAATGAAGGATATACCCTTGGCTAACCCTGAAGGACTTACTACTACCATGAATACATAGAAATGAACTCATGAGTCCTCCTCCTCCAATTCAGATAAGGAGGTTCTCCCTACAATCAGCAACATCCTTGAAATGGTTCTCAACCATCTGCACCAGACTGGCTGGGTCAAAGTTAACAAAAAGAAAGGAAAAAAATGTCGCATGGAGGATTCGACCCATTCTGGGTAGATTCCAATGACTATCTCTTTTCGCTTTCTTGCTACTCTTGTTCATTCTTTTGCTTAACACTTGTTTACGTTTTGGGACCGAGGTTGATAATTTATCATTTCCGACTTCCCTGCTTTCTAGCTTATCCTGACCATAACTATAGTTTGTACCATATGATTACTTAATAGAATTAGTCTTATTCAGAATAACAATAATAATAATAATAATTAATTAATTAATTATTAATAATATTAATAATTATTAATAATTATAAATATTAACTATTATTTATTAATAAATATTAAATATTTTCTATTTAATAATACTTTAAATAATAATATTAAAATTAAATAATATTGAATAATTAAATAATAATAATAAGAATAATATTGTTATTAAAAAAATTAATAATAAATAATGAATATTATACACCTTATAATAAACATGGTTAACCATGGTTTATTTTTGTACTAACACAATCTTTCTCACAATGTGACGTTGGACCATGGTTGACCATGGATGACCATGGTTGTCATAATGTGATGCTGGACCAAGTGATTAATAAACCCAAATGATGTATATTATAGATCTAATCGGTTAATTCTAAAACCCAAAGGTATTATAAACCTAAGGGAATAATATTAAACCCAAGGGATTATTATTATAAATCCAAGGTATATAAAACTTAAGTGAAATATTATAAACCCAATGGATTAATATTAAAAACCCAAGAGATTATAAACCCAAGGGAATAATATTAAACCCAAGAGATAAATATTATAAATCCAAGGTATATAAATCCTAATATTAATATTAGAAACCCTAAAATAAACATGGTTGATCATGAGTGATTTTCATATTGACACAATCTTTGTGAGAATGCGACATTAAACAATGGTTAGCCATGGCTAACCATAGATTATTTTCATATTCAAACAATCTTTGTCACAATCTGACATTGGACCATGGTTGACCATGGATGACCATGGTTGTCACAATGTGTTGTTGGACCAAGAGAAAATATTTGTTGCAATGTGACCATGGTTGACCATGATTGATTGTAATTTCGAGACAATATTTTTCACAATGCGATGTTGGACCATGGTTGATCATGATTGGTTTTCATATTGAGACAATCTTTGTCACAATGCGAAATTGGAACATGGTTGACCATGAAAGATTTCCGTATTGAGAAAAACCTATTATAAACCGAAAGTATATAAGTCCTTAGATAAATATTATAAACCCTAAAATAAGCATGGTTAACCACATATGATTTTCATATTAGCACGATTTTTGTCACAATGTGACATTGGACTACGTTTGACCATGATTGATTTTCATATTAAGACAACCTTTGGCACAATGTCACAATGAACAATCGTTGGTCATGGTTGACCATGGTTGATTTTCATATTGAGACAATTTTTGTCACAATGTGACCATAAACCCTATAATAAATATGGTTCATCATTATTGATTTTCATATTGAGAGGTTATTTCTCATAATGCAACATTGGACCATGGTTGTCACATTATAACGTTGGACCAAGGGATTGATAAACCCAAGGGATATGAACCATTCGATTGATAAACCCAAGAGATTGATACTATAAACCAAAAGGGATTTATTATGAAACGCCAACGTATTATAGACCCAAGGGAATCATATTACGACCAATGGATTAATATTATAAAGCCAAGGTATATAAACTCTAAGATAAATATTTTAAGCCAAAGGGAATAATATGCCCAAGGGATTAATATTAAAAATCCAAGGGATTTTAAACCCATGGGAATAATATTAAACCCAAAGGATAAATATTATAAATCCAAGGTATGTAAACCCTAAGGTAAATATTATAAACCCTAAAATAAACATGGTCAACCAGGGATGATTTTCATATTGACACAATCTTTGTGACTATGTAACATTGGACTATGGCTGCCCATGATTTATTTTCATATTGAGACAAGCTTTGGCACAATGCGACGTTGGACAATGGTTTGGCATGGTTTGCCATGGTTGATTTTCATATTGAGACAATCTTTGTCACAATGCGACATTGGACCATGGTTGACCATGGATGGCCATGGTTGTCACAATGTGACATTGGACCATGGTTGACCATGGATGGCCATGGTTGTCACAATGTGACATTGGACCAAAAGACAACCTTTGTCAAAATGTGACCACAATTATTGACCATGGTTAACCATGATTGATTGTAATGTTGAGACAACCTTTGTCACAATGCGACATTGCACCACGATGGATCATGGCTTATTTCATATTGAGACAATATTTTTCATAATGTGACATTAGACAATGGTTGATCATGGTTGACCATAATTGATTTTCATATTAAAAACATCTTACTATAAACCCAAGGTATATAAACCCTAAGATAAATATTATAAACCATGAAATAAATATGGTTGACAATGGTACACCAGAGATGATTTTCATATTGACACAATATTTGCCATAATGCAATGTTTGACTATGTTTGACCATGACTGATTTTCATACTAAGACAACGTTTGGCACAAAGTAATGTTGGAGAATGGTTGGCCATGGTTGACCATGATTGATTTCCATATTGAGGGAATATTTTTCATAATGTGACATTGAACCATGGTTGACCATGAATGACCATGGTTGTCATAATGTGATGTTTGACTAAGAGACAATCTTTGTCACAATGTGACCATGGTTATTGACCATGGTTGACATTGATTGATTGTAATGTCGAGACAATATTTGTCACAATGCGACATTGGACCATCGTTGATCATGATTGATTTTCATATTGAGAAAAGTTTATGATAAACCCTAAGATAAATATTATAAATCAAGGTATATAAACCGTATGATAAACACTATAAACACTAAAATAAGCATGGTTTACCATAGTTGATTTACATATTGAGACAATCTTTTTCATAATACGATGATGAACCAAGGTTCACCATGATTGATTTTCATATTGATACAATATTTTCCATAATGCGATGTTGGACCATGGTTAGCTATGGTCGAAAATGATTGAACATGACTAACCATGCTTGACCATGGTTTTCCATGTCATAATGTGGCATTGGACCATGGTTGACCATGGTCCAATATTTTATATCGAGACAATCTTTTAAAAAAATTAATAGAAGAAATAAATAAGTATATTTCATAATTAGTTACCTTCTTAAAATATAATCAATCAATATTAACCTAATTATAATTATTATTATCATTTATTAACATTATATATTCGAAATTAAGAAAATAGAGTGTAAAAATTGCATGGGGAAAATCTCTTATTTTATAAAATTTACATCTTCATCATCATCATCATCATCATCACTATCACCATCACCATCACCATCACCATCATCATCATCATCATCATCAAATATTTACTCACAACAATGATAAAAAAAAGAAATTTTAAGAATTATATCCTTTTTAAAAATAAATATAATGGCTTTCTTTGAGTTGTGAATACATTTTACTAAATGGGAATGCAATGCAGTGTAATCATATTCTCATTAAAAGAAATATAATCCCTTTTCTTCCTTTCTTGAGTACATTTTAGTAAATGAGAATGTAATCTAGTGCATTCTTATTTATTATTTATCATGATATATTCATAAGAAAAAAAAAAAAAAGAGTAATTTTATTTATTTATTATTTATCATTATATTTTCAGCAGAAAAATGGATAAATGTTTATGTTTTGAATCATGTTTTTATTAAAAAAGAAATAATAAAAATAATTAAGAATACAATCATTTGTCTATTTTTTTAAAGCGAGTTCATTGATTAGTGTTTTAAGTTAGATTTGGTTTAAATTAGAAAGAAAAAAAAAATTGCATTTTTAAATTTATTAACTTAATTTATTTTTTATTTTACATATGAATATTTTTTTTAATTGAATATATTATTGCTTTTACTTATTAAAATATTATTTATATTAAAGATGAAAGAAAATTATTATATTCTTCTAAATAAAGAAAAGTATTACATTCTTTTCATTAAGAGAATATCATCATATTTTATTTTTACAATTATAATTATTAATACATTTCACTTTATTTTCACTTTATTTTAAATTAAATTATTAATAGTTTATATTTTAAATTAAATTATTAATAGCTTATATTTACATTCATATTAAAATGTTAATTATTTAGATTTATATTTATATTAAAAATAAGAAAAGTGACAACAATATTTGATTCATTAAAGAAAAAAAACAATTAAAGTAATAGCAATATCTAATTAATATATAAATTTCTTGTTCTATTAAATATATGCATTTGCATTTGCATTTAAATAAAAATAAATAAAAAGTTAAACATATTTATGTTTTAAAATAACTTAAAATACTAATTATTATATTAACAAAGGGAGAAATTTTTTTTAAATTATTAATGAAAAATTGTTAATTGTATTAATAAAATGATAAAGAAAAATTAAATTATTAAAGAAAAGAATTTGTTGAAAAAACCTTCAAACTCAATTTTTTTTTTGGAGAAGATACTCTATTCAAGAGCTTCCAACTCATAAAAAGTTGAAAAAGGCAATCAATCTAAATAATCCAAAAATTTGAGAAGCCAAAGAATGTCCATTGCACATGATTTCAATATCTAATGGAATAAGAAAGTAGACCCTTAAAACTATTAACAAAAACAAATGAAATGGCTTAAGTATTTTTGGAATGCCCAAAGGACATAGGCAAAGGAAAACAATTGAGGCAGGGAATTAAGATACATAATTTCTTCTTCGCTACTATCTAGGTATATGAGAAGTTGAAAAATAAAATGTTGAGGGCATTCAGATAATACAAATTGAAAAATAAAAGGTGGAGGATATTGAGATTCCATATATGTTACTTTTATTTTTATTTAATTATTTAAATGTAAAAGTTGGTTTTTTTAAAATATGATTATGTTACTTTGATATTTATTTAATTATTTTAATATAAATGATGCTTTAGTATTTTTATTTTTAAATATTTATTATAATTTAATTGTTAAATCAATAATTTTATTTATAAATATAAATAATATTTTTATTTATTATTTTAAAAATTATTAATATTTAATATTTAACTTTATATTATTTATTTCTAAAAAATAATTAACAAAATTTTAATTAATTTTTTTAATATAAATTAACAAAAAATAATCAATTTTTTTAATATAAATTAAAATAAAAATATTAAATGACTTTCCAAAATTATTGTCATTTCATACAATCAGCAAGAGAGCGACCAAAAATAATTGAAAAACCAGGGACGCAAACTGCATACATATTCCAAAATTGGAGTGGTTTCTATTCACATGGAAACCGCCGATAGATTGAAGTGTCCCTTCACCATATTTTAGTGGTTTTGGATTAATACCGTGGTTTCTTTTCTGTGTGCTAGCTCGCGTATAACCTCGAAAATGGGAGCTCTGAGCAGAAAGCATAATTTTTTGTCCAGATTGCTCGTAGGTTTTCTTGTTCTTCATCGTCTCCTGAATCTCTGTAATTTCTACCTGCAGTGCAAGGGAAAGAGAGTGGTCGTCGGTTCGAATCTGTTGCAATTCAAATTTGTCATTCCGAAGAACACATTGTGCATCTGACATCTCACCCTGAGCAGCCACCATTCTTGCCTCGGCTATTCCTTTATTCTCTGTGCATCTGACATCTCACCCTGAGCAGCCAATATTCTAGCCTCGGCTATTGCTTTATATGTTCTGAGACAGTTCCTTACAATCGGGCGGAGTGGAGAAATGATCCATTACTAATCCATTGCCTAACTGAAGAATTAAAGCGTTTCATCAATCCATGTAGGAAAAAAAAATCTAAATCAATCCATGTAATTCCTTCCCTTTATTTATAGTCAAACAATTAAATTTCATCTTGTTGGATGTTATCTATCATCATCCTCATCATAATATAGTTGGACACACATATATATATAATTGGACACATATATATATATTTTCTAATATATTTTGTCTATAAAAAAATTTAAGTGGTTAACTAGTAATGAAGACTTACTATGATTTTCGTGTCATGTGTGAGAGAGCATGCCTATGCCACGTAGGGATGAAGCAAATTATTTTAATCATGGCATCTACATTTGAATTGGCATCATATTTTACTATTTTTCATGATTGTTGAACTATAACATCAGTGGGTAGATATCATTATGCATTTATCCATATCAATTGATAGGAGTGAGGTTAAACTACAACTACATTCTAATATTGCACTTCAGGAATTGGGTAAAGGATAAGTGTTTATAACAAAACACCTTTCTAGTAGTTTTAGTAATGATCAAATGATATAAATTATATATACGGAGTGTTTGATCAATGCCACTCACTAACTAAAATTTCGTTCTTTGTCCTTTAATAAAACTACGTTCTAACATTTGCATTTCGGGAATTGGGTAAAGAATAAGGGTGTATAACACAACACCTTTCTAGTAGTTTTAGTTATGATCAAATGATATATAACACCTTTCTAGTAGTTTTAGTAAGGATATAAATGATATATACAAGGTGTTTGAACAATGCCACTCACTAAATAAATTTTTTTTTTGTTCTTTAATATATTATAGAACTACTTGTGATTGACAAAGAGCTTATTATTCTTAGTTATAAATAAATATGTTAATATCCCATGATCTAAAAGCATCATGAGAGGAACTTCTTCGCTATTCTGCCTGGTTGTCACGCCCTAGCAGCTGCTCGACGCTCCTGCTGCCTTCTGCTCGCCTCTTGGGCATGGCCCCTCCGGAGTCCTCCCCGGAGGAGGCCGCTTCTCTAATCCAGGCCCAGACCTTGGCTTTCTCTGCGCTGATTAACTCCTTGGCCCCTCCTCGACCTAAGCCGGCTCTTTCCAAATTTGTTAAGAAGCTTGATGGTTTGCATGAGGTTGTCCTTCCGCCTTCTCTGCCTCGCATGGTTGCCCTCTCTCTCACAGAGAAGGGTCTAATAGTTCGATTCACCAGACTCTGGCCCTCCCCGAAGACTGTTCAGAGGTGGGTCGAACGTAACTGGGCTGATAAGATCTCCGACAAAATTTCCATCTGCTTCTTTGGAAGGGGCTACCTCACTTTCCACTTTGAGATGAAAGAAGATAAAGATATGATATTCAGGAATGGTCCCTATTTTATGGACACCAGGGGCCTGTGCCTCAACAAATGGACACTGGATTTTGATCTTAAACTTGACATTCCAAATGTTGTTCCTATCTGGGTCCGCCTTGCGCACCTCCCTTTACATTGCTGGGGGGATGATTATGTCCAAGCTATCGGGAATGCAATAGGAAAATTCATTGATGGTAGTGAAGCGAAGGACAACATGCAGCCTTGCACCAGGATTTGCGTTGAGGTGGATATGGGCAAAGGCCTTCCCAAGGCTATAAAGCTAAAAGTTGATGAATGGACGCATATCCAACAACTCGACTATGAGTAGATCCCGTTTAAATGCAAGGTATGCCACGAGTATGGTCACTTTGCTAATCGTTGTTCAAAAATTATAGATGTTGAATCTCTTTCACAATGAGAAACTGTGAAAAGAAAGAAGACCTCCTCTAACCCTAAAAGGAATCCCCGTGGTGCTCCTCCCCCAAAATTCAACACTTCATCCTCCTCTTCTCCCAAGATCCGGATCCAAGCCATTAGGCTTCGCCGCCACCCTCTCCCTCCCCCCCCGCCCCCCCCCAAATCCACTTTTGATCAGTGCAATCCATTCTCCTCCATCTCTCCTCCTGACGATGACCCCCCCTCCTCAGCTCTTCCTCCCAGCCCGATTCCCCTTGCCCCTCTACTTCCCTCCCTGACCCTCCCTCCTCCTCTCAGGAACTTTCTTCCATCTGAATCACAAGGAACTCCGTGAAAGAGCATGGAGCTACCTTGGAAAACACTAAAAAGCATGGCCTAGGAAGGAAGTCATTCAGGAAGCACGGGGATGAAAATGCCCAAAAGGATATAGCAATGGGAACACATAACCCCATCGAAACTTATATCTTGGGACAAAATAGCAAGGATACAACGCAAAAGGAACAAGGAGGGACAAAAACTCTCCGAACAACCCTTTTGCAATGATGAAAGTCCTGTCATGGAACAATAGGGGTTTAGGGCACCCCTCCAAAATAACAGCCCTCAGAGACCTAATAAATCAAGAGAAGCCATAAATTATTCTCCTTCAAGAAACAAAACAAGGAGACCTGGAAATGAAAGCAATTTTGGACAAAATGAAGCACTATGCAGGCACCCTATTTGAATCAAGGGGTGCTTCTGGCGGTTTAGCCACCCTTTGGAAACATATCATATGGACACATAAAGCCACAAAAAAAACACCAATTTGCATAAAAGTGACCCTAGAAAATTGCAGAGAGAAAAAATCAATCATTTTTTACAATGTATATGTACCCAATCACTATAGGGACAAAGATCTATGCTGGAGTTCCATCAAGGAAGGCATCGAAAATGAGGAGGGCAATAACATCATAATGGGGGGAGACTTCAGTTTAATCCTCCATGCAAATGAGTAAAGGGGAGGTTGTTTCAACCCCGACTCCTCTAGAGATCAGCTAGAAAACATAATGCAAAACCATGAATTGGTTGACATTGCCCCAAAAAATCGGAGATACACTTGGAGCAACAGAATAATTGGGAGAGGTTATATAATGTAGAGACTTCACAGAATTCTGGTTTTTGTCTCTCTTCTATCGCAGTTTTCCATTGCCACTGCCAACGTCCTCCCCTTTGCAGCCTCAGACCATTACCCCATCACCCCCACCTTTGGAGACCATCACTCGCTTGGGCCCATCACCTTCAAGTATAGTCCACTCTGGAATGATATTTAGGAGCCAAATCAGTTGGTGCACAACCTCTGGATGCAACACATTGAAGGTTCCCCCTCTTTCATTTGGGAAACCAAATTAAAAAAAATCAACTAGCCCTGAAGGAATGGGCCAAAAATCATTACAAAGAACTGGAGAAGATCAAGATTAACCTCACGTCGCAATTGGACGATGTTCACAGCGGCATCGAAACTCAAGGTCTCAATCAAGATCACCTTGCTAAGGAAAAAGATCTTTATTGGTAGCTCTACAGAGCCAATAGGAAAGAGGAGGAGAAATGGTGAATTAAGTCAAGGAACCTCTGGCTTCACGCTGGAGACAAAAATACGGCCTTCTTCTACAAGCAAGCTGTAGTTCGAAAAGCCAGGAATAATATAGCTTCCATCATTGATGCAGATGGCCACATCCAGACTGATCATGAAGAGATTAAAAGCGCTACCTCAGCGCACTTCAAAAATCTCTTAACAGAGACCAAGATGCCAGAAGACTATTCTGACTTCTTGCACCACCTTCCGACCATGATCAACAAGGAAATGATCAGTGCTCTCAACCAGGAAATTAGTGAAGAAGAGATCAAAAATGCAATATGGGACTTGAATCCAGACAAAGCTTCGGGGCTAGATGGGTTCCCAATCAGCTTCTACAGAAATTATTGGGATATAATAAAGAAATACCTTGTCAAAATGATTCAATGGAGCCAAAGGAAGAAGAAAATTTGGGGCTACACCAACTCTACCTTCCTCGCCCTTATCCCCAAAGAGAATCGTCCCTCCTCCTTCTCCAGATTTAGGCCCATATCCCTTTGCAACTCCTCTTATAAGCTCATCACCAAAATTCTTTCCAAGCTCTTCAAACCTCTTCTCCATAGTCTTATCTCTAAAAATCAAGGAGGCTTCATCTCCCAGAGGCAAATTACTGATTCCATCCTCCTTGTTCAAGAAGCCATCCATTCAAACATTTCCAGAAAATAAAAAGGATTAATTTTAAAGCTTGACCTTTCTTCTTGATGTGATTAATAAAATGGGCTTCGATCTTAATTTTTGTGCCCTCATCAACTCCTACATCTCCATGCCTTGGATATCTCCCCTCATCAATGGCAGACTAGATCCTTCATTTCAATCCTCACGAGGCTTAAGGTAGGGTTGCCCTCTCTCTCCCTCCCTTTTTATTCTTATGGCGGAATCCTTCAGCAAGGTCCTGGATCACAAAAGGTAAGTGGGCCTCATTACTGGCATCAATTTTGGCAACAGTGTTAAAAATATGAATCACTCTGAATTTGCAGATGATACTCTTCTAATAGGAGGAGAATCCAACATAATTGTGCAGCGATTCAAAACTATCTTGGAGCCCCCTTCAAACCATTCCCCCAGCTCCCCCTGTTCTTGGTCTCCTCCTCTGTCGGGGTTCTTGAAGCTCAATTTTGATGGAGCGTCCAAAGGCAACCCGCGAGATGCTAGTTTTGGTGGAGTTTTCATAAATTCATATGACAATGTGCTTATGATGTTCCTTGGTTCTTTAGGATGGGACACCAAAAACTTTCCAGAGCTTGAGGGCATGTTCTAAGGGCTCCTACTGGCTCAGGATAACAATTTCTTCCCCTTGGCAGTTGAAGGCGACTCCCAAATCATCATTAAAATGGCCACACGCCTTCAGGCTAGGTCATCAGCCACAAATTTTACCATGAGCTGGCGTCTGGTAACCCGCATCACACCCCTGAAACAAGGGATTCACAACCACTCAGCAATCGAATTCAAGCACATTAGAAGAATGGCCAATAAGGTTGCTGATCTACTAGTCAACAAGGGAGTTTTAGACAATGCTCCTCTCAGCTCTAGCACCCTCTCCTCCCTGGATGATGAAGAACTCAAACATGAATGCACTCTACTGGTGCACAAATATCTACTCCCCCGGATGCGGGTGCCCACCAGTGATCTCATGTGTCACTGGGCAGCCATGTGGAGGGACACTTGGCTGCTCCACGTGACCGCATATGGAAAGAAGGACCGCGATAAATGCTGGCATGAGGGAGTCATTAACTTGACCTCTGCCACCTTCATCCCAACGTACAAGATTTGGAACTCATTAAGGTCGCATGCCATGGCCATTAAGTCAGTCACCTTTGTTTATTCGTCCTCACTTCGGCTCTCGGTGCTTTTTTCTGTCAATTTCCCTCCGCCTTTGGTGCAAAGTCCTTATTCGACCAGCCTCAGCCTTCCATCTAGAATTTTTTCTTCTCCAGTGTTCTCCACGACACCCTCTTGGTCCTGCGATTCTTCTCCTCGGACAATTATGCCTCGATGCCATAGAATGAGGTGTAGAAGGGCTGGCGGGTGTGGCCAGCCTTCTTGTCCTCTACTTTCGCTCTCCCAAGGCCGTGACCTGAACCTCTTGGTTGGATGGAATGAGCATGAAAGGAATCCCCCTCTCAACTTGACTGCCCAGCTCTCTTTGTAGCTACTTTCTCCTTCTTTTCCTCGCTCCATCTCCCGCAGCAAGAAGAGGCCGCATAAATCTACCATTCCTCCCGAGCCTGCTTTCATCCCCCACAAGATGAAGGCTCGCTCGGTGCAAAGCACCTCTCGCGGAAGCAAGGAATCCAGCGATAGCTTAGGTAACAGTGAAGGTAGCAGCTCGGACCATGAGGTTGAAAACAAGACAGAACAGTTAGATCTACAAGCTGCCTCCTCAGCTAAGCTCGACTCTCTAGCGTCGCCACTTCCTTAATATTCTCGCCATGCACCGAGCAAGGAAACGGATGACGGGTTCTATGTGTGAAAATTTGAGGAAGAATTTCCTACCTCTAGCAAAAAGAATGCAGGTTCACCTTAGTTTCAGTTTTTTAATATTCTCTAGCATGCTCATGTTTTGGTATTGTCTACTCTGTGACTCGTGTTCTATTTTGATAACTAAATCTACTAGTTTACCGCTTCGGGCAACAGTTCCTCTCTGGTTTTTAAGGATTGGTTTCCCTGTCCAGGGCAGTGCAACTTCTGGTGGAAAAATGTTGAAACTTTCCTATGGATTGGACTTGTCAAATCCACAGGAAGAGACCTGTAATTTTCTGTTCAATATGATATAATAGAAGTACATTAACTTAGAAAAAAAAATTAACTACCACAATCACATTTAATTAATTAAATGTAGTTGAGATGAAAGATTCATTTGCATATACCACAAAAACCATTGATGAATAAATAATAATAAGAAAAAGTATTACAAAAAATTCTATTCCAATAAAAAATAATTATTATTAATATAATTAATAATAAATAATAGTAAGAGATAATATTAAATAATTTTAAATTTTAAATAATAATAATAATAATCTAAATAATAAAAATTATTAATAATATAATAATAATTATTAATTATTAATAGTATGTATTTGTTATTATTAATTGATTATTATTATTGTTAATTAAATAATTAATAGTTAATAGTTAATCATTAATCTTTTTTTCTTTTTTTTCTTTGTTTTTTGTTTTTTGTTTTTTGTTTTTTTTTTTTTTTCTTCTGAATAATACTAATTCCATTTATAAAACATACTGATACAAAACTGCCACAGTTTCAGCTATGTGAGCCTGAAAACTAGGCTTGATAGCCATGCTTAACAAAAATTCTGAACTGCCCTGAGTGGGAAACCAGTTCTTTTGGAAAAAGTTTTGCTGCCCTAGTAACGGAAATCGGCCCATTGTCCATACCATTTAACATAACAGAAAAAAACATACTTGAGTAGCATTCAGCTTTTCCAACTAAAGAGGAACACAGAAAATCAAAAATTCTCCCAAGATGATTGAGCAACTTTATCATGGTAAGCCGAGGGGTGTGAAATTCACTGTTCATGAGCTAGGGAAGGTGGTTCCTCCACAATTCTGCACCAGTACTCGTCCCTTGTATCTTCATTGTCTTCCTTTGGCACGCTATCCTTGTTGGTGATGTCCACCTGCATGTGATCCTTGCCCAGGTCGGAATGCACAATTCCAATGGCTGCATCAGGATTCAAGGCTTCATTCTTAGCCAGAGAGGGATTAGGACTGAGCGGAGTGGGATTAGGGCTGAGCACAGGGGAGGGAAAAAGGCTAGCCAACTCTTCTCTCAGGGTTACGGTGACAAAAGCAGTAATGATAGGCTGATTGAGAGAGCATTTGAAGCAGAATTTTGCTCTCTAGGAGGACTGGCGAAGGGAATGACAAGCAGACGCACGGGAGGCAGGGGAGACAGGCTTGGGAGGGTCAACAAAGGGAGGCGGGGTGGGCTGGGCGAAATGAACATTTCCAAAATGGTGAGCGCGGCCCCTTTCGCTATGAGTATTGGGTAATGACCCCACACGACATTCTCAGAGGAAGAATCGGTGTTAGAGCTGGTAGAAGGTCGAGAGTGGGTCACACGACCTCTACTTCCTCCACGACGGCACCGCATCCTGTGACGAAGCCGTGGCATGGACACAGAGGTGCGCTGATAATGCCTGAGATAAGAAGAGAAGGCAGAAAGAGATGGTAACCAACAGGAATTGGCAGTCTGAGCATGCAAATGAGAATTCAAACAACAGAAAGCACTCTAGGTGAAGTGATGGCTCGGCAGCGTCTCCAGACAACCAAGGAGCATGCAGCGGTGTCCTGTCTGAGTGTGAACACTCGGCTCAGCACAAGTAGAAGGGCAGGCACCCCACAGAGGAGGCAGAGAGCTGAAATCAACACAGGAGCAATCCGAGCTACCCAAGACAAACGCCATCGCAAACCAGATGAGCGGAGCGGGGTGGTGAAAAGGCCAGGTAGATTGAGTTAATGCCATGCAAGATGGCGAAGTTAATGCCATGGTTATGGAGCTGCAGAGGGCCATATGACCACTACATGCGAGCTCCATCGGGATTCGCCAAGGGACTGACGTCCCATCAACCAAGACAAGCATCCACATTCGGAAAGTTAATCATTAATGATTAATTATTAATAATTATTACTAATCAATCATTAATCATAGTTATTTAATAATTAGTAATAACAACAACAACAACAAAAACAGTAATAATAATAAGAATAATATTCTCTATGATCTCGAGAAGGACTGCGATGATCATGACAAACCCTATGGTTTTTTTCTCCTTCAACCTTCTCTCTGTCGCTGCCAAGCCCAGTCTTGGTCCTGCGGATCTCGGAAGACTGAGGATGCACACCCTCTAGTTCTTACTCGGGCCCTACATCAATCAAAGCTTCGAGGAGGATGACTTAAAATATGGGTTCTTAACATACCCTTCCCCCTCTGCAAATGACCAGGCGATGGCTATTTTTCCTGAGCAGCTCCTTGGAAAACACTAGGTTGCGATGTCTACCCCTCAGCAGGATTTAGGTTGCCACACAGACCAGATAGGAACAACTCCCTCCCTCGTGGAAACTGAAGGTCTCCAAGAGTCTCTGCACCAATCCTGACAGGGCACAGGGCAATGATCGTTCTAGCATGCACCTACGCCCCATCAGTCCACCATTTTTGTGGGTTACCTCAGAGATTTCCAGTCAGAGCTCCCCTTGCTCTAGGGGAACAGGCCAAAGAACAGAGATTGCCTTGGACTACAACGAACTGAGAAAGATAGCCATTCTGGCCTTCGAGCTAAGCTCTAATAGCCAGGGCTACCCAGATCTCTCATCCCCTCTTTATGAGATTCAAATATCAATATCCTCTGGAAAATCAATAGGTCAATGGGTCCGCTAAATGGATCAGTTCTAAAGCCTCACACATGCGATCGAACACAAGCTAGGGATTCCCTCAGCACTTCAATGATTTCTCTATCGAGGTAAAAATCTAAAGGATACTCTTCCCCTCTATTTTTATAATATTGAAAGATATGCTTCTGTAGTTTTAACCTTCCGTCAGTGAGGGGGAATAGCCGAGCAGCCTTCTTCTGCCCCAGCTTTCTCTTATAAGGATGTTGTCCATGCACAAACTCCCAAGAAAGATCCTCAACCCTCTGAGGCTCCCAAGCCCTTTTTGGTCGATAAACTGGAGGAAGTCCTCTCCATAGAAATCTCTCATCTAGATCTTGAAGATCAGCTTCAAAAATATTCTGAATCTGCCATCATCTTCCAATTTAATGGACTCTAACCCCACACATCAGATCTCTACCAATGGATCATCTCTAATTGGACTAACAACTGTAAGGTTGTCTTTTGCTCAAAGGGTTTCTTCATAGTGTTGTTCGCCTTCAGCGAAGATTACCAAAAATCCTTGACAGAAGGCCCATGGTTTTGGAGAACAGTAGGGATATTTCTTACCCCTTGGTTCCCAAAATTTGACCCCTCTACGATAGTCATCGCCAAGCTACCTATATGGGTCCCGCTTCCAAATTTACCTGCGCATCTATGACACAACTCTATCTTCCAAGGAATTGGAAACACCCTCGGCTTCTTTTTGGCAACAGATCCCTCTAGGGGGGAGAAATGAATATACACATATTGCAGAATTTGTGTTGAAATAGACATGGGAAAGGTCTGCCCGATCAAATCAATCTCAAAATAGGGGATTTCCTTTGGATGCAGACCTTGGATTATGAGAATACCGCCTTCCCTTGCCACCACTGCCATCAAATAGGGCACCTTCAGAACTCTTGCTCTACATTCCTCGCGCAAAAGAAGAAAAGTAATCACAAAGAAAAATCTAAAAGCTAGAAACCATGTGATCCACCCCGATGGATGACATTGATTCCTTCAGCTCGGATGAAGAGGAGGCTGAGGTAGAAGTGGAGGTTGCAATGTAAACGAAGGAATCACCCTCTTCTGCAACGTAAACGAAGGATTCACCCTTAGCTGACCCTGAAGGACAACTACTACCCCGAATACATAGAAATGAACTCATGAGTCCTCCTCCTCCGATTCGGATAAGGAGGTTCTCCCTACAATCAGCAACATCCTTCAAATCGTTCTCGCCCATCCGCACTAGACTGGTTGGGTCAAAGTTAAAAAAAAGAAAGGAAAAAAATGTCGCATGGAGGATTCAACCCATTCTGGGTAGATTCCAATGACTATCTCTTTTTTCTTTCTTGCTACTCTTGTTCGTTCTTTTGCTTAAAACTTGTTTATGTTTTGGGACCAAGGTTGATAATTTATCATTTCCAGCTTCCCTGCTTTCTAGCTTATCTTGACTATAACTATAGTTTGTACCATATGATTACTTAATAGAATTAGTCTTATTCAGAATAACAACAATAATAATAATTAATTATTAACAATATTAATAATTATTAATAATTATAACTTTTAATTATTATTTATTAATAAATATTAGATATTTTCTATTTAATAATAATTTAAATAATAATATTAAAATTAAATAATATTGAATAATTAAATAATAATAATAATAATAATATTGTTATTAAAAAAATTATTAATAAATAATGAATATTATACACATTATAATAAACATGGTTAACCATGTTTTATTTTCATACTAACACAATATTTCTCACAATGTGACGTTGGACCATGGTTGACCATGGATGACCATGGTTGTCATAATGTGATGTTGGACCAAGTGATTAATAAACCCAAATGATGTATATTATAGATCTAACGGATTAATTCTAAAACCCAAAGGTATTATAAACCTAAGGGAATAATATTAAACCCAAGGGATTATTATTATAAATCCAAGGTATATAAAACTTAAGTGAAATATTATAAACCCAATGGATTAATATTAAAAACCCAAGAGATTATAAACCCAAGGGAACAATATTAAACCCAAGAGATAAATATTATAAACCCAAGGTATGTAAATCCTAAGATTGATATTATAAACCCTAAAATAAACATGGTTGACCATGAGTGATTTTCATATTGACACAATCTTTGTTAGAATGCGACATTAAAAAATGGTTAGCCATAGTTAACCATAGATTATTTTCATATTCAAGCAATCATTGTCACAATCTGACGTTGGACCATGGTTGTCACGATGTGTTGTTGGACCAAGAGAAAATATTTTTTACAATGTGACCATGGTTGACCATGATTGATTGTAATTTCGAGACAATCTTTGTCACAATGCGATGTTGGACCATGGTTGATCTTGATTGGTTTTCATATTGAGACATTCTTTGTCACAATGCAAAATTGGAACATGGTTGACCATGACAGATTTTCGTATTGAGAAAAACCTATTATAAACTGAAAGTATATAAGCTCTAAGATAAATATTATAAACCCTAAAATAAGCATGGTTAACCACATATGATTTTCATATTGGCATGATTTGTGTCACAATGTGATATTGGACTACGTTTGACCATGATTGATTTTCATATTAACACAACCTTTGGCACAATGTCACGATGAACAATCGTTGGTCATGGTTGACCATGGATGATTTTCATATTGAGACAATCTTTGTCACAATGTGACCATAAACCTTATAATAATATGGTTCACCATTATTGATTTTCATATTGAGAGATTATTTCTCATAATGCAACATTGGACCATGGTTGTCACATTATAATGTTGGACCAAGGGATTGATAAACCCAAGGGATATGAACCATTCGATTGATAAACCCAAGAGATTGATAGTCTAAAGAAAAAGAGATTTATTATGAAACCCTAACGTACTATAGACCCAAGGGAATCATATTAAAACCAATGGATTAATATTATAAACCTAAGGTATATAAACTCTAAGATAAATATTTTAAGCCAAAGGGAATAATATACCCAAGCGATTAATATTAAAAATCCAATGGATTGTAAACCCACGAGAATAATATTAAACCCAAAGGATAAATATTATAAAACCAAAGTATGTAAACCCTAAGGTAAATATTATAAACCCTAAAATAAGCATGGTCAACCAAGGATGATTTTCATATGGACACAATCTTTGTGACTATGTAACATTGGACTATGGTTTCCCATGATTTATTTTCATATTGAGACAAGCTTTGGCACAATGCGACATTGGACAATGGTTTGGCATGGTTTACCATGGTTGATTTTCATATTGAGATCATCTTTGTCACAATGAGACATTGGAACATAGTTGACCATGGATGGCCATGGTTTTCACAATGTGACATTGGACCAAAAGACAACCTTTGTCAAAATGTGACCACAATTATTGACCATGGTTAACTATGATTGATTGTAATGTTGAGACAACCTTTGTCACAATGCGACATTGAACCACGATTGATCATGGCTTATTTCATATTGAGATAATCTTTTTCATAATGTGACACTGGACAATGGTTGATCATGGTTGACCATAATTGATTTTCATATTAAGAACATCTTATTATAAACCCAAGGTATATAAACCCTAAGATAAATATTATAAAACATGAAATAAATATGGTTGACAATGGTACACGAGATATTATTTTCATATTGATACAATATTTGTCGTAATACAATGTTTGACTATGGTTGACCATGACTGATTTTCATACTAAGACAACCTTTGGCACAAAGAAATGTTGGAGAATGGTTGGCCATGGTTGACCATGATTGATTTCCATATTGAGGGAATCTTTTTCATAATGCGACTTTGAACCATGCTTGACCATGGATGACCATGGTTGTCATAATGTGATGTTCGACCAAGAGACAATATTTGTCACAGTGTGACCATGGCTATTGACCATGGTTGGCATTGATTGATTGTAATCTCAAGACAATATTTGTCACAATGTGACATTGGACCATCGTTGATCATGATTGATTTTCATATTGAGAAAAGTCTATGATAAACCCTAAGATAAATATTATAAACCAAGGTATATAAACCCTATGATAAATACTATAAACACTAAAACAAGCATGGTTTACCATAGGTTATTTACATATTGAGACAATCTTTATCATAATACGATGATGAACCATGGTTCACCATGCTTGATTTTTGTATTGATACAATATTTTCCATAATGCGATGTTGGACCATGGTTAACTATGGTTGAAAATGATTGAACAAGACTAACCATGCTTGACCATTGTTTTCCATGTCATAATGCGGCATTGGACCATGGTTGACCATGGTCCAATATTTTGTATCAAGATAATCTTTTAAAAAAAATAATAGAAGAAATAAATAAATATATTTCATAATTAGTTACCTTCTTAAAATATAATGAATCAATATTAATTATACACACCAAGTTAATTGCACACTAACACCTAAAATGTTGTATTCCCAAGAAAACACAATCTCATTGTTCGTACTCTAATATTACAAAATAAAAAAAATATTCAAAATTTTTTTATTGTATATTAATGAACCTCTAAAAAGTAGAAAACCACCACCGTCTTTATAAAAGAAATATCCAAATTAACTTATTTAATCAAAAATACATTTTTCAAACTCCTATGTATATATAAACCTACAATCATATCTAGACAAGTATAAACCTTTGCTAAATCCATTTTCTATCCAAAATTTTCTCCAAAATGTGTATGGACAACCAAAAGACCTCCTTTACAAATCAAGTTATTGAAAAAATTCGGAAGATATAATGTTTATAAATTTTAATATTAAGTTTGATAGTATAAATTTCAATTTAATTAAGAATATGTTAATCAATTATATATATATGTTTGTTTCTGGACAACCCCAAAACCCTATGCTTCAAATCCAGTTATTTAAAAAAATTTAATATATAATGTTTATATATTTCAATTTTAAATTTAATAGATTAAATTTTAATTTATTAGAGATATTTTCAAAAATTTTACATATATACATATATATGTTTATCAACAATATAAAACGTCCAATTTATAAATTCTATTATTGAAATTTTTCAAAAGATATAATATTTGGTTGATGTTTCCAACTATCTAATGTGATTTATCCTTAAGAAAAGGTGAAAAAGTTAATCAATCTTGATGCCTTTATTTTGTACATTTTTAATACCTTTATTATACCCCTTATATATATATATATATATATATATATATATATATATATATATATATATATATATATATATATATATATATATATATATATATATATATATATATATATATATATATATTTGTTTGTTTCCATTTACATTCTTATTTAACTTTCTTCTTCATTTTATTATAGGTTAAAAGAACATAATAGGTATTTTTTTGACATTTTTAATTTTTGTCATTTTTTCTAACTACATTATATTTTAACTTTGTATGTTTGCGTCGTCATCGACCCTTCTTCGAAGAGCTATTTTTTTTAATTTTTTCTTCTTGTCATCATTTTTTGGGCGCTTCAAACGCCATTGCTCATGTCATTTATCTTAGCATTTTGACCTTTTCCACGTATAAAATGTTAATTTTGCGATTCAGTTAACGCACCCCATATGAACTACAAGCATTAATCACACTATTACATTGTCCAAGTATTACACATCCATTTTGCGATTCAGTTAACGCACCCATTAACTTAAGGAAAATGTCTCTTCTAAGATCACCATTAAATTAGGGAAACAATTTAAGGATTATTAACTTTCCTCGTCTATTCCATTATTACTCACACCTTTCATTCAACTGAATGGCAATATTATTTCCTGACATAACATGAATTTCAAGCTGGGTATATTTGAATTTAACTCCAATTTTAAATGGACACAAATATTGCAATGATACCAATTCCAAGTTTCACACAGATGTTTCACCATTTTTAAATGCACACACATACTGGAATGATACCAATGACAATCATGACTATAAATATTCTTTCATTCAACAAAAAAATTTGTACATACAATATATTTCAAAAACATGTGTTTCTCTCCATTCACTCTATATGGCCTGATTCGACATTCATTTGGCCATCCTCTCATTACATGTAGGCTTACAATAATTAGAATAAATAAATGAAATATATTTTCTAAATCCTAAAATCACTCCATAAATCACCCATAAATCACTTCATAGATCATATTTTCCTAAATCCTAAAAGCATTCCAGAAATTATCCCTAAATCATTCCATAAATCATATTTTTCTAAATTCTAATGTCGCTCGATCTATCCCTACAATCTATCATGCTTTTAAACATAGATTTTTTTTCCTTATGAACAAAATCCCACATATCCATAGATTTTTAAAAAATATGAATCATCTAGTTTGAAAACTCACAAAATATATGAACTTGGAAATACAATTTATTTACGTAGAATGATATAAATTCTTCTAAAAAATCAAGACAACTTTTGAATCTTTTTCTCATTGATAACTTAATGACTTGGAAGCTTTAATACTCCAACATCATTACTGAAGCACACGAGACTAAGATAAACATGATTTTATTCTTAGCTATGCTCTTGGGCTCATGCTCCTCATCATGGAATTCTTAATAATGCAACCTAGATCTTTTACAACTAGTTATCCTCTTATTCTTTGACAAGCTATTTCTTTAAATTCGATAAGAAATTTTTCAAAATTATGAAAACTATTGTGGGTGGGTTCAAAGACAACCCACCCAGATTCTAGATACCAAGCATTTTAGTAGCTTGCCTCTCTAACCTCTTGAATGTAGGTTGGATGTTGTTGGAGAGTGGAAGAATGCACTATCTACTAGATCTTCAAATAATCTTTTCAATATGGACTAAAGTTCAATAAATCAATAACTAATGTCGTTAAATCTATACAAAGATGAAAATATAATGAGATAAAGTCAGAAATGGGGATAATTTTTTTCTCAGACAACATTAAACCATCTATAATAATTAATTCTCTAAAAAAATTCTTTATATATATATAATTTTATTTTTCCATTCCAAAGGAAAAAAAAAATATTTACTGAAATTTACAATAAAATTAAATGAATTACAAATATAAGTAGATTATATTATTCAAATAAAAATAAGAATAAGTCCCAAGGGGGCAACTCAATTCATTATTGAAGTATTGTGAGTCCTATAAAAATTAAGATATCTAATGTTCAACTCCACCGATTGTGATATGTTTTAAACAGAGAAGGACATGCCATAGAATCTCGAAAGTTTACTAGTAGCTATGTGGTAGACAAGTTGCTAGGTCCCTCTAGGATCCAAAAACAAATTGAATAATAAATAATATTTCAGAAGATAAAATGCATTTTTATATAAATAATAGAAGAAATATTTAATTAAAAATTGTTGTTCCAATAAATCATTTTCACGGTTTCCTCATCTATCATGCCTCTTTCATAATCATAACCATGCCACCATGTGAATACTCATTACTTTAGTATAAGAAGATAAATTTTAAAATTATACTTCACAACGTGAAAGAAGTAATTGAACTTACCCAATTCTCGACATTGATTCACTAGGTGGTTGGGTTTATCCCATAGGGTTCATGCGAGGGGTGATTTTGACTAGGTGGATTGAGGGCGTTTGGTTACTTTTCCTGATCTAGATTAGTGATGGCGAGACGAGATGATTTGGATTACAGATGGTATTTTTTCATCAGAAACAAAAATATGGACCTATATGCTTCATACCCTAGTGGTGCGGTGTTGTCCGAAGAATCAGTCTTCGATTCGACTAAGTCAGAGTTTTCAGTGATGAATCGATGCATGAAGTCTAACATATAGTTGAATCAGGACAACCTTAGGTGTATTTTAGAGTGTACGATTTCTTGGTGTTAACAATAATACTTATTTTGGAGTAAGGTGTATCAAATGATGGAAAATGCCTCTCCTCAGATCACCATTAAATTAACGAAATAATTTAAGGATTATTACCTCTCCTCCTCTATTCCATTAGTACTTACGCCTTTCATTCAACTGAATGAAAATATTATTCCATTCCAAAACAAGAATTTCAAGTTGGGCGTATTTGAATTTAACACCATTTTTAAATGCACACAAATATTGAAATAATACCGATTCCAAGTTTCACACATATGTTTCACCATTTTTAAATGCACACAAATACTGAAATGATACCAATGACAATCATGAGTATAAATATGATTTCATTCAATAAAAATGGTGTACATATAATCTATTTCAATAGCATGTGGTTCTCTCCATTCACTCTATATGGCCTGATTCTACATTCATTTGTCCATCCTCTCATTACATGTTCGTTTACAATAATTAGAATTAATAAATGAAATATATTTTTTAAATATTTAAAGCACTCCATAAATCACTTCATAAATCATATTTTCCTAAATCCTGAAAGCACTCCATAGATTATCCCTAAATCACTCCAGAAATCATATTTTTCTAAATTCTAAAGTCACTCGATCTATCCCTACAATCTATCATGCTTTTCAGCATAGAATTGTTTTTCCTTATGGCAAAAATCCCACATATCCTTGGATTTTTTAAAAATATGAATCATCTAGTTTTAAAACTCACAAAATATATCAACTTCGAAAATAAAATTTATTTACATAGAAAAATATAAATTCTTCTAAAAAATCAAGACAACTTTTTGAATCTTTTTCTCATTGATAGCTTAATGACTTGGAAGCTATAATACTCTAACATCATTACTGAAGCAAAGGAGACTAATAAGAACATGATTTTATCCTTGGCTATGCTCTTCCACTCATGCTCCTCATCATGGAATTCCTAATAATGCAACCTATATCTTTTGCAACTAGTTATCCTGTTATTCTTTGACAGACTATTTCTTTACATTTGATAAGAAATTTTTCAGAATTATGGAAACTATTGTGGGTGCTAAAAAATAACCCACCCACATTCTATATACCAAGCATTCTACTCACTTACCTCTCTAACCTCTTGAATGTAGGTCGGATGTTGTTGGAGAGTGGAAGAATGTACTGTCAACTAGATCTTGAAATAATCTTTTCAATATGGACTAAAGTTCAATACACCAATAATTAATGTCATTAAATCTATACAAATATGACAATATAACATGACAAAGTGGGAAATGGGGCTAATTTTTTTCTCATAGGACATCAACCCATCTACAATAGTTAATTCTCTAATGTTTTCTTTCTAATTATATATATATAAATATAAATTTCCATTCGCAAGGAAAAAAAGATATTTTACTCAAATTTACAATAAAAGTAAATGAATTACAAATATAATTAGATTATATTATTCAATTAAAAATAAGAATAAGTCCCAAGGGGGAAAATCAATTCATTATTGAAGTATTGTGAGTCCTATGAAAATTAAGAGATCTAAGGTTCAAATCCACTGATTGTGATCTTGTTTATAGAGAGGAGGACATGCCATAGAACCCCAGAGATTTACTAGTAGTTATCTGTCACACAAGCTATTGGGTTCCTCTGGGATACAAAAAAAATTGAATAATAAATAATATTTCATGAGATAAAATGCATTTTTATATAAATAATAGAAGAAAGTTTCTTTAAAAATGATTTTCTAATAAATCATTTTCATAGTTTCGTGATCTATCATGCCTCTTTCATAATCATAACTATGACACCATGTCAATATTCATTACTTTATTCTAAGAAGATAAATTTTAAAATTATACCTCTCTCTCTCTCTCTCTCTCTCTCTCTCTCTCTCTCTCTCTCTCTCTCTATATATATATATATATATATATAAAGACAATTGTTGTGTCATATGATACCTTTAAATAATATGAAGTAGCATCAACAATTTGATTCAAGTAGAGTACTAGAAAAACTTTCTTGTGAATATAAATCATTTTATAATGACTCTTAGTATATGAAGATAAATAATATATGACTCATGGGAACTCGTTGTAAAAGCAAAGAAGGATGATGAATCAGCTCAAATAGTGCCTACAAAAGAAGAAACTTGTAAGGAAGGAGACAGAACCCAGAAAAATCCTATAATAACAAAGAATGAAAGAAATACTCAAACAACAGCAAAGGATTTATATGCCCCTAAGTATGTCAAATTTGAAAGCCATCAAAGGAGATTCTTCCCTCCTATGAAGAATGCCACTTGTTACGTCTGCCACAAGCAGGGACACATTTTTGCATATTTTCATGCAAGGAGGAGTAATTTAAACCAGCAAAAGATGAAAACAGTGAAGAGACTGTCTCAAACAAACAAATGGAGAAAATAACCTTACATCAGGTATGCAAATAATTTCTATGGTTATTGCTTTTATTGTAAGGAATTTGGCCATAAAATTATTAAATGTAGAAAGTATGGACAAAGATTAATGTTCAACACCTCAAGGAGGTTTATGAATCAAAGAAATTTTGCTCATACCCCCAATTCTGCAAAAACTATGATCAAATGTTGTATATGCAATCAAGTTGGACATATGCCTTCCAAATGTCCCCCGAAAGGATGTGATTCATCATCTCACAAAAGATACCAAACAAAAGGATGCCTCCAGTGGAAAAATAAGGAGAATAAGTGTGACCTGGCTCTAACTGCTCAAGATCTGAAAAGCCAATGGTATCTGGACAGTGGCTGCTCAAAGCATATGACTGGAGATAGGAGAAAATTTATAACTTTTGATGAAAAGAAAACTGGTAAAGTTAATTTTGGTAATGATAAATCAGGAAAAATCAAGGGAAAGGACTCAGTCAGCTTAGATAATGGTAGAGGTAAGACCAAGATGTACTATTTGTAGATGGGCTAAAATCAAATTTTTTGAGTGTCAGTCAAATGTGTGATAAATGCTGCGAAGTTCTTTTTAGAGCACAAGACTGTGAAGTCAGATCAAGCACCACAGGTAAGACTATGCTCAAAGGTGTTCGAACAGAGAGCAATGTTTACATCGTGAAAGAGGAAGATGAATCATGCAATCTTAACAAAATTGAGGAGTCATGGTTATGGCATAGGAGATTGGGACATCTCAGCTTCAATCATATCATCAGACTGAGAAAAAAGAAAGCGGTCAGAGAAATGCCAGAAATAAAAAGGAATTATAATACCATATGCAAATCTTGTCAATTGGGTAAATAGACCCGTACATCATTTAAGGCCAAAGATGAGTTATCAACAAGTAGACCACTCCAGCTTGTGCACATGGATCTGTGTGGACCTGCAAGAACCAAAACACCAAGTGGAGAATCTTACTTCATGCTAATAATCGATGATTTCTCTAGAATGACATGGGTTGCATTTGTCAAGAATAAATCGGAAGCTATGGACAAATCCAAAATATTCAAAGCATTAGCAGAAAATCAGACAGGATGCAACCTAAAATGCATCAGATCGGACAGAGGAGGTGAATTCACAGATTATGACTTTGTATATCTATGCAATGAATATGGCATCAAACAACAATTTACTATTACAGGGACACCTCAACAGAATGGAGTAGCAGAGAGACAAAACTGATATTTTCAACAAATTTCCAGAGCCATGATGCAAGAGAATAATATTCCTCAAACCTTCTGGGCAAAATCGGTACACACAGCAGTGCATCTCCTTAATAAAGCTCACTTAAGGCCAAGCAATGACAAGACTCCCTATGAACTATGGCATGGAAAGCCAGCTTCAATCAAACATTTTAGAATTTTTGGAAGCAAATGTTATATAAAGAATAATGATGAAAATCTTGGGAAATTTGATGCAAGAGTAGATGAAGGGATTTTATAGGATATGCTTCCAAAAGTAAAGGGTACAGGTGCTACAACAAGACTCTTCGAAAAATAGTAGAAAGTCTTGATGTGAGATTTGATGAAGAACTTCCAAACAATACAGGAGATACAGACTGTTGCAGTCCATCAAACAACCATGAAGAAGAAAACCAAAATGATTATGAAACAAGCAAGACAACAGAAGATGCAGAGGTGAGCTCGAAAGCCCCCTCAAGATACACTCAAAAGAATCATCCTGAAGACCAGATAATTGGAGACAAGAGAGAAGGAGTCCAAACAAGAAGGCAACTCACTAAATAGACAGAAGAGGTATACATAGCCATGTTATCACAAGTAGAGCCAAAGAGATTTGAAGAAGCCAGCAAGGACAAATATTGGGTGAATGCTATGAATGAAGAATTAGACCAAATTGAGAAAAACAATACTTGGGAACTAGTTCCTAGACCCACTGGGAAAAATGTCATAGGCTCAAAATGGGTATTCAAAAATAAAATGAATGAGGAAGGACAAGTAATCAGGAATAAAGCCAGACTTGTCTGCAAAGGATATTCACAAATCGAAGGACTTGATTATGATGAAACATTTGCCCCTATAGCCAGAATGGAAGCCATCAGAATGTTTCTGGTCTTCGCATGCTACCAAGACTTCAAGGTATATCAAATGGATGTAAAATCTGCTTTTCTGAATGGAGATCTAGAAGAAGAAGTCTACATGGAACAACCAGAAGGTTTCTCTTTAACAGAAAAAGAATACTATGTGTGTAGACTGAATAAGGCTCTATATGGACTGAAATAGGCTCCTAGTGCTTGGTACTCAAGACTGGATAAATATTTGCAAAAACAAGGCTTTAAGAGAGGTGGAGTAGACAACAATCTATACATAAAATCCCATGAAAGTGAACTCCTAATTGTTGTAGTATATGTTGATGACATTATCTTTGGAAGCAGCAGAGATGAACTAGCAAAAGGGTTTGCTGATGAGATGAAAGCAGAGTTTGAGATGTCTATGATTGGAGAGCTCAGTTTCTACTTAGGACTTCAAATTCAGCAAAAGAACACAGGTACATTCATCTCACAGGAAAAATACTTAAAAGAAATATTGAAAAAGTTCAAAATGGAGGACTTCAAACCTGTGTCAACTCCCATGATCACGGGATGTAAGCTATGTGCTCATGATGGATCTACTGATATAGATCAAAAATTTTACAGATCCATGATAGGAAGTCTGTTGTATCTGACAGCATCAAGACCAGACATCATGCTAGCAGTAGGCCTGGTGGCTATATATCAAATAGCACCTAAACAAAACCACCTTCTGGTAGTCAAAAAAATATTTAGATATCTACAAGGAACAGCACAGTATGGACTTTGGTATCCTAAAGGCAAAAGCTTCACCTTGACAACATACATAGATGCAGATTGGGCCAGCTGTGTGGATGACAGGAAAAGCACAAATGGAGGTGCTTTCTATTTAGGAGAAAGTCTGGTGGCATGGTTAAGCAAGAAACAAACATCTATCTCCCTGTCTACAGCAGAAGCAGAATATATAGCAGCAGCATCATGTTGTACACAAGTCATGTGGATGAAGCAAACCCTCCAAGACATGAAGGTAAGCATTGATGAACCCATCTCAATCAAATGTGATAATACAAGTGCTACAAGTATATCTAAAAACCCCGTGCTTCACTCAAAAACTAAACATATCCCAATCAAGTATCATTTTCTCCGAGAACATGTTGCTCAGAAGATAGTAAAACTGGAGTATGTATCAACAAAAGAATAGAAAGCAGATATATTTACTAAACCGCTTGCTAGAGAACCATTTTAATATTTGAGAAATAGACTAGGGGTAGTATCTGTAGATGCTACTCTCTGATATGAAGAGAAAGCACAGTTTTAGGGGGAGAACAGAAATGAGAATATCATTCCATGGGGAGATCAGCAAGCAAGGGAAGCATGAAAGAGGATCAAAAGGATTATGGCAAGAATACATCCAGCATAAAAGAATCAATAAAAAGGCCAAAAGGTCAGTGGTGAACCCAACGTGAATCTAATCCAAAGGTTGGAGCAGCAATGTACAAAGTCAAAAGATCTCAGAGAGAGGAAATGCACGAAATGTTGAAAAATAAAAATAAAAATTCAAACCCCTTGCCATTGATGACAAAGGGGGAGGAAGAGCAAGCAACAGGAGAAATGACTCTAATAGGCAAACAAAGGAAGTGTATTTCCATCAATGCAAAAGGGGGAGACTCTTGGAAATGTTGTCATTGATGGAAATAGAGGCAGAAAAGACTGAGACAGACAAAGGAGGCAGCAAAGAAGCACAAAGGAAGCAAAGGAGATAGGCGGAAGAAGAATGTTGAAATGTAACAGTCAAGTAGTAGAGGTACAGTGAAGGCATAGGTCGAGCAACAGAAAGGAAAAGGCAAAGGCAGAGGAAGGTAGAGGCAGAGGTAGAGCCGTTATTCCGAGAATCACTACCCCAGCTGGTAGATACACTAAACAGTAAATTTCGAGAATCGTTACCCAGGCTGGAGGATACAATAAAGGCGGAAGCGTTAAGCTTAGCGATGGAACTGTAATGAAAAGAAAAACATTGAAGTGGAATTCATAAATAATAAAGGTGGAACCTCAGCATAAAGGAGAAGAGCGGAACCTTGAAGGCGGAACCTTACGAGTGGAGTGAACAGTAAAGGCGAGATTCTGGTTTTCATTGCACTGCTTTCGACGGGCAAGCGGTATTCAAGAAATCAGAGCAATTCCATAGAGTGGGTGACACATGGCCCTGAACGAATCTGCAAAACCACTCTCATTGCTCGCCATCGCGTGTTATCGTTCGTGCATCTTCGCCGAGCGATATCCGTCAGATCAGTGTTGGATGTGCGATATGTTATTAATCGTCGATTGAAGAAAAGCATTAACAAGTGGGCCCAACGAGCAATGTTAGTTTAAACCATTGGCAAAGTATATATATATATATATCAAACAAAGGGTCCAACACATGGTCTGACTTTTATCTATGCGGAGTATATATATATATATATATGTGTGTTGGTCTATAATATATTGATATATATATATATATATATATATATATATATATATATATATATATATATAAAGATCAAACCTTATATAATGCATTTGTATGTGGGTTTAGATGTTCAAAGGGCGCTGGCATCTGAATGAATTAAAGGTGTAAAGTTTATCAAATATATGCGGGCCCGTGAATTGAATACATTATAAAATCTCGTGCTAATGGTTAAAGTACAAGGCGTATATATATATATATATATATATATATTATAGTTATGGATGTGAAATTAAGAATACAAAAGGTTAGTTCAGATTTAAATCAAACAAAATTCTTATGCATCGGAGGAAAACTGGCAGTGGAACTTGTTATCAAAATATTGCGATTGCGTTTGAGTTCCGGACCCGATTCATTATACACGGTGACTCATGTGTGTTTGAAGTCCGGCTTAAAGGTATGCCATCACATCGGAGAATCAATGGGCTGCGGAACATGTTGACAAGAGTTTCGATTGAAATGCGGACCCAATGGATCAATAAGTCATGATTCATATGTGTGTTTGAGTTCCAGGCCCGTACATCGCATCGGAAAAATACAGTGAATAGTGATTCATCGCATCGACTCAGAGAAGTGAACAGTAATCCATCGCATCAAAACTTCCAACCAAAACTTGCAATTGCGATTGAAGCCTGGACCCAATGGGCTTATAAACTGTGATTAACACATAATTGAATTCCAGCCTAATCGCATCGGAGCATCTGAGCATTGGAATGTCGATACATTCAAATGGAAATTGCGATTGCGATCAATCGCAATCGGAAGAAGTCGAGGAGAAATATATCGCATCAGAAAGCGTGGCAAGTGGGCCCGAAAGGGAATTTGTTATGTATTAACATGATTCTTTATTGTTATAGTGGACATGGAAGTTTGTTTGTTAAAACTTTGTATAAGTATGGCGAGAGTTTAAATTACGTTATATATATATATAAAGCGCTGATATAAAAAGCATAGTTACAAATGTATGGCATACGGCCGTTACCCTGCGACAGTGAATAAGGAAAAAAACAGAGCCGAAAGGGACAAAGACACGATGAGAGAAAAGACAAATGTGCAGCTAGCCAAGAGGCTGAATGAGTGAGCTGGAGTTTTCATTGTAATTGAATGTAAATGATTTTAATTTATATTGTTGTGATGCATTGGCAAGTCTCCGAAAGAGAACAAATTCTCACTGTAGTGTTAAATTGGTACCTACAGTTATATTTTTTCTAAGTGAGCTGAAAAGAAATGAGAAGGTAGAAGACTAAGAGGTATGGCTATTCATTTCAAATTCCTTGAGGAATACAAATAGTCATCAGGAATTCTCTATAAGTAATATCATCTTGATATGCATAGAGAGGTTAGAGAGAGTAAGAATAGAGAATGAAAAGTATAGAAGATTGAGGTAGAGAAGATAAGGAAGAGAGGAGCAGAAAGAGATGCTACAGAACAGAGCTGATATCTGAGGTAAATTAGCAAACACTTCTTGTGAGAAATTGAGGAAGTTGGAGCTTCCCCATCAAGTTGAAGCTTGATAGCTATCAGTTGTAGCTGACTAAGGTTGGAGCCTCCTGTAGGTTGGTGCCTGCAGAAAAATTGAAGGGAGTTGGAGCTCCCTTGCAAGTTGTAGCTTGCAGAATTGAGGTTGGAGCCTCCTGTAGGTTGGTGCCTGCAGAAAAACAGTGGTGAGAGGGAGTTGGAGCTTGCCTTTGCATCACAACAATAATAAGATGTGTTTTTCTCCCTTTATGGGTTTCCACTTATATATGCTGTCTCTATTTGTGTTGCCTGTGTGTTGAGATGATTTATCAAATATGCTTAATGTTTATTGCTTTCATAATAATTTTAATGTTACATTAATTTAATTCTTGCTGCAACATATTAAGACTGTGCATATACTAAGGTTGAATACAAAAGTAAGTTGTAAATAAGCTGATGAAAACTTAAAAATCTCATGTATGTATTGAACTGATTCACCCCCCCCCCCCTCTCAGTTCAACTAAGAATTCAACACAAGGTTGGTAAACCCTAAGGTAAATATTATAAAACCTAAAATAAACATGGTCAACAAGGGATGATTTTCATATTGACACAATCTTTGTGACTCTGTAACATTGGACTACGGTTTCCCGTGATTTATTTTCTTATTGAAACAATCTTTGGCACAATGCGACGTTGGACAATGGTTTGGCATGTTTTACCATGGTTGATTTTCATATTGAGACAATCTTTGTCACAATGCGACATTGGACCATGGTTGACCATGGATGGCCATGGTTGTCACAATGTGACATTGGACCAAAAGACAACCTTTGTCAAAATATGACCACAATTATTGACCATGGTTAACTATGATTGATTGTAATGTTGAGATAACCTTTGTCACAATGTGACATTGCACCACGATTGATCATGGCTTATTTTATATTGAGATAATCTTTTTCATAATGTGAAACTGGACAATGGTTGATCATGGTTGACCATAATTGATTTTCATATTAAGAACATCTTATTATAAACCCAAGGTATATAAACCCTAAGATAAATATTATAAACCATGAAATAAATATGGTTGACAATGGTACACGAGATATTATTTTCATATTGACACAATATTTGTCATAATGAAATGTTTGACTATGGTTGAACATGATTGAATTTCATACTAAGACAATCTTTGGCACAAAGCAATGTTGGAGAATGGTTGGCCATGGTTGACCATGATTGATTTCCATATTCAGGGAATCTTTTTCATAATGCGACTTTGAACCATGGTTGACCATGGATAACCATGGTTGTCATAATGTGATGTTCGACCAGGAGACAATATTTGTCATAATGTGACCATGGTTATTGACCATGGTTGACGTTGATTGATTGTAATCTCGAGACAATATTTGTCACAATGCGACATTGGGCCATCGTTGATCTGATTGATTTTCATATTGAGAAAAGTTTATGATAAACCCTAAGATAAATATTATAAACCAAGGTATATAAACCCTATGATAAATACTATAAACACTAAAATAAGCATGGTTTACCATATTTGATTTATATATTGAGACAATCTTTATCATAATACGATGATGAACCATGGTTCACCATGATTGATTTTCGTATTGATACAATATTTGCCATAATGTTATGTTTGACCATGGTTAACTATGGTTGACAATGATTGAACATGACTAACCATGATTGACCATGGTTTTCCGTGTCATAATGTGGCATTGGACCATGGTTGACCATGGTCCAATATTTTGTATCAAGACAATCTTTTAAAAAAATTAATAGAAGAAATAAATAAATATATTTCATAATTAGTTACCCCCTTAAAATATAATGAATCAATATTAATTATACACACCAAGTTAATTGCACACTAACACCTAAAATGTTGTATTCCCAAGAAAACACAATCTCATTGTTCCGTACTCTAATATTACAAAATTAAAAAAAAAATTCAAAATTCAAAAAAAAATTATTGTATATTAATGAACCTCTAAAAAGTAGAAAACCACCACTGTCTTTATAAAAGAAATATCCAAATTAACTTATTTAATCAAAAATACATTTTTCAATCTCCTATGTATATATAAACCTTCAATCATATCTAAACAACTATAAACCTTTGCTAAATCCATTTTCTATCCAAAATTCTCTCCAAAATGTGTATGGACAACCAAAAGACCTCCTTTACAAATCAAGTTATTGAAAAAATTTGGAAGATATAATGTTTATAAATTTTAATATTAAATTTGATAGTATAAATTTCAATTTAATTAAAAATATGTTCATCAATTTTACACACACACACACACACACACACACACACACACACACACACACAGATATATATATATATATATATATATATATATATATATATATATATATATATATATATATATATATATATATATATATATATATATATATATATATATATATATATATATATATATATATATATATTTGTATGTTTCCGGACAACCCCAAAACCCTATGCTTCAAATCCAATTATTTAAAAAAATTTAATATATAATGTTTATATATTTCAATTTTAAATTTAATAAATTAAATTTTAATTTATTAAAGATATTTTCAAAAATTTTACATATATATATATATTTATCAACAATATAAAAAGTTCAGTTTATAAATTTTATTATTGAAATTTTTCAAAAGATATAATATTTGGTTGATGTTCTAATGTGGTTTATCTTTAAGACAAGGTGAAAAAATTAATCGATCTTGATGCCTTTATTTTATACATTTTTGATACCTTTATTATACCCCTTATTTATATTTTTTTTTAATTTTTATTTGTTTTCATTTACATTCTTATTTAACTTTCTTCTTCATTTTATCATAGGTTAAAAGAATAGAATAGGTCTTTTTCTGACATTTTTAATTTTTGTCATTTTTTCTAACTACATTATATTTTAACTTCGCATGTTTACTTCGTCATTGACCCTTCTTCGAAGGCCTATTTTTTTAAATTTTTTCTTCTTGTCATCATTTTTTGGGCGCTTCAAACGCCATTGCTCATGTCATCTATCTTAGCATTTCGACCTTTTCCACGTATAAAATGTTAATTTTGCGATTCAGTTAACGCACATCATATGACCTACAAGCATTAATCACACTATTACATTGTCCAAGTATTACACGTCCACATATACCCTACATTCATGTGTCAACGCGTCCAACTCAGCAAATATTGTCACAATGTATTGTAAGACGTGAGAGGTGGCTATATCCACGGAATTCATTCCCTTTAAGAGAATATTCCCCCATGTTCTAACATGGAGTGGTCTATAAACTAACTTCCACCCAATCCTTATATTCCACTACCTCTACATCAGTTAGCCTGTAGCCCTGGAAATTCGTAGCTCACAATCCAACATTCAGATGGATCGCAATCCAGAACCCAGAACCCTTGCATGCTCTTGTCTTCCCATACCCAACGTAGGGTCACATAACTCCCATGATGGAGTTTGCCAAGAAGCTTTATTCTAAAGGTGTTACAGTCACCTTCGTTACCACGCACCACAGACACCAGCAGATCACTAAAGCTAATTCTCACAGTGCTGAACAAGACTATCCTATTGAGCAGGAAGCCCGTAATCTTGGTCTCGATATTCACTCTGCTCAAATCTCTGATGGATTACCTCTGAATTTCGAGGTAATTACCTTTGAGGTTTATGCTATGTTCGAAGATGTTAAAATGTTTGTAACATATGACATGCTTCGGTATTATGATAATTACTGGCGCAAATTCTACACACAGGGTTGGTAGTAACTGAGTAGATATTGTGTGGGTCAGTAATGCTCATAGCATAAGATGGTGATGCATGTTTAGGGTTAGGAGATGGGGCATCCTGCGGTGCTCCCCACCTTCGGGTTTTAATATTAGCATGATGTGGTTTCTTAGCATGGGTTTATCTTAGCGTTGTTATTGATACTCTAAAATGTGGAAGGTATTAATAGTTCCTCGTGCGATGTGATTGAGAGGAGATGCAATAATAAAGACATGTGATTTTATCTTGGTTGGAAATATGAATTTGAGGAATTGGGGTCACTACATGAAAGACGTAATTAAACTTACCCAATTCTTCATATTGATTCACAAGGTGGTTGGGTTTATCCCATAGTCTGCATGCGAGGGGTGGTTTCACCCAGGCGGCTTGATCATGTTCGATTATTTTTCCTGATCTAGATCAGTGATGGTGAGATGAGATGGGTTTTATTATGGATGATAATTTTTCATCAGACACACAAATATGGACCTATATGCTTCATCCCCTTATGGTGTGGTGTTGTCTGAAGAATCGGTGTCCGATCCGACTAAGTCAGAGTTTTCAGTGATGAATCAGCCCAATAAGTCTAACATAGAGTGGAATCAGGACAACCTTAGGTGTCTTTTAGAGTGTACGATTTCCTGGTTCTAACACCAATACTTATCTTGGATTAAGGTGTTAACACCAATACTTATCTTGGATTAAGGTGTATCAAATGATGGAAAATGTCTCTTCTAAGATCACCATTAAATTAAGGAAACGATTTAAGGATTATTAACTTTCCTCCTCTATTCCATTATTACTCACACTTTTAATTCAACTGAATGGCAATATTATTCCATGACATAACATGAATTTTAAGCTGGGTATATTTGAATTTAACTCCAATTTTAAATGGACCAATTCCAAGTTTCACACAGATGTTTCACCATTTTTAAATGCACACACATACTGGAATGATACCAATGACAATAATGACTATAAATATTTTTTCATTCAACAAAAAAATTGTACATACAATATATTTCAAAAACATGGGTTCCTTTCCATTCACTCTATATGGCCTAATTCAACATTCATTTGGCCATCCTCTCATTACATGTAGTCTTACAATAATTAGAATCAATAAATGAAATATCTTTTCTAAATCCTAAAATCACTCCATAAATCACCCATAAATCACTTCATAAATCATATTTTCCTAAATCCTAAAAGCACTCCAGAAATTATCCCTAAATCATTCCATAAATCAGACTTTTCTAAATTCTAATGTCACTCGATCTATCCCTACAATATATCATGCTTTTAAACATAGATTTTTTTTTCCTTATGGACAAAATCCCACATATCCATAGATTTTTTAAAAATATGAATCATCTAGTTTGAAAACTCACAAAATATATGAACTTGGAAATACAATTTATTTACATAGAATGATATAAATTCTTCTAAAAAATCAAGACAACTTTTGAATCTTTTTCTCATTGATAACTTAATGACTTGGAAGCTTTAATACTCCAACATCATTACTGAATCACATGAAACTAAGATAAACATGATTTTATTCTTAGCTATGCTCTTGGGCTCATGCTCCTCATCGTGCAATTCTTAATAATGCAACCTAGATCTTTTACAACTAGTTATCCTCTTATTCTTTGACAAGCTATTTCTTTAAATTCGATAAGAAATTGTTCAAAATTATGAAAACTATTGTGGGTGGGTTCAAAGACAACCCACCCAGATTCTAGATACCAAGCATTCTAGTAGCTTGCCTCTCTAACCTCTTGAATGTAGGTTGGATTTTGTTGGAGAGTGGAAGAATGCACTATCTACTAGATCTTCAAATAATCTTTTCAATATGGACTAAAGTTCAATAAATCAATAACTAATGTCGTTAAATCTATACAAAGATGACAATATAATGAGATAAAGTAAGAAATGGGGATAATTGTTTTCTCAAACAACATTAAACCATCTATAATAATTAATTCTCTAGAAAAATTCTTTATATATATAATTTTATTTTTCCATTCCAAAGGAAAAAAAAAAAATTACTCAAATTTAAAATAAAATTAAATGACTTACAAATATAAGTAGATTATATTATTCAAATAAAAATAAGAATAAGTCCCAAGGGAGCAACTCAATTCATTATTGAAGTATTGTGAGTCCTATAAAAATTAAGAGATCTAAGGTTCAACTCCACTGATTGTGATATGTTTTAAATAGAGGATGGCATGCCATAGAATCTCGAAGGTTTACTAGTAGCTATGTGGTAGACAAGTTGCTAGGTCCCTCTGGGATCCAAAAACAAATTGAATAATAAATAATATTTCAAAAGATAAAATGCATTTTTATATAAATAATAGAAGAAATATTTAATTAAAAAATTTTGTTCCAATAAATCATTTTCACGGTTTCCTCATCTATCATGCCTCTTTCATAATCATAACCATGCCACCATGTGAATATCATGCCTCTTTCATAATCATAACCATGCCACCATGTGAATACTCATTACTTTAGTATAAAAAGATAAATTTTAAAATTATACTTCACAACGTGAAAGAAGTAATTGAACTTACCCAATGCTCGACATTGATTCACTAGGTGGTTGGGTTTATCCCATAGGGTTCATGCGAGGGGTGGTTTTGACTAGGTGGATTGAGGGCGTTTGGTTATTTTTCCTGATCTAGATTAGCGATGGTGAGACGAGATGATTTGGATTACAGACGGTATTTTTTCATCAGAAACAAAAATATGGACCTATATGTTTCATACCCTTGTGGTGTGGTGTTGTCCGAAGAATCAGTCTTTGATCCGACTAAGTCAGAGTTTTCAGTGATGAATCGATGCATGAAGTCTAACATATAGCTGAATCATGACAACCTTAGGTGTATTTTAGAGTGTACGATTTCCTGGTGTTAACAATAATACTTATTTCTGAGTAAGGTGTATCAAAGGATGGAAAATGCCTCTCCTCAGATCACCATTAAATTAAGGAAAGAATTTAAGGATTATTACCTCTCCTCCTCTATTCCATTAGTACTTACGCCTTTCATTCAACTGAATGAAAATATTATTCCATTCCAAAACAATAATTTCAAGTTGGGCGTATTTGAATTTAACACCATTTTTAAATGCACACAAATATTGAAATAATACCAATTCCAAGTTTCACACATATGTTTCACCATTTTTAAATGCACACAAATACTGAAATGATACCAATGACAATCATGAGTATAAAAAATGATTTCATTCAATAAAAATGGTGTACATATAATCTATTTCAATAACATGTGGTTCTCTCCATTCACTCTATATGGCCTAATTCTACATTCATTTGGCCATCCTCTCATTACATGTTCGTTTACAATAATTAGAATTAATAAATGAAATATATTTTTTAAATCTTTAAAGCACTCCATAAATCACTTCATAAATCATATTTTCCTAAATCCTGAAAGCACTCCATAAATTATCCTTAAATCACTCCAGAAATCATATTTTTCTAAATTCTAAAGTCACTCGATCTATCCCTACAATCTATCATGCTTTTCAGCATAGAATTGTTTTTCCTTATGGAAAAAATCCCACATATCCTTGGATTTTTTAAAAATATGAATCATCTAGTTTGAAAACTCACAAAATATATCAACTTCGAAAATAAAATTTATTTACATAGAAAAATATAAATTCTTCTAAAAAATCGAGACAACTTTTTGAATCTTTTTCTCATTGATAGCTTAATGACTTGGAAGCTATAATACTCTAACATCATTACTGAAGCAAAGGAGACTAATAAGAACATTATTTTATCCTTGGCTATGCTCTTCCACTCATGCTCCTCAGCATGGAATTCCTAATAATGCAACCTATATCTTTTGCAACTAGTTATCCTCTTATTCTTTGATAGACTATTTCTTTACATTTGATAAGAAATTGTTCAGAATTATGGAAACTATTGTGGGTGTGCTAAAAAATAACCCACCCACATTCTATATACCAAGCATTCTACTTACTTACCTCTCTAACCTCTTGAATGTAGGTCGGATGTTGTTGGAGAGTGGAAGAATGTACTGTCAACTAGATCTTGAAATAATATTTTCAATATGGACTAAAGTTAAATACACCAATAATTAATGTCATTAAATCTATACAAATATGACAATATAACATGACAAAGTGGGAAATGGGGCTAATTTTTTTCTCATAGGACATCAACCCATCTACAATAGTTAATTCTCTAATGTTTTCATTCTAATTATATATATATATATATATATATATACATATATTTCCATTCGCAAGGAAAAAAAGATATTTTACTCAAATTTACAATAAAAGTAAATGAATTACAAATATAATTAGATTATATTATTCAATTAAAAATAAGAATAAGTCCTAAGGGGGAAAATCAATTCATTATTGAAGTATTGTGAGTCCTATGAAAATTAAGAGATCTAAGGTTCAAATCCACTGATTGTGATCTTCTTTATAGAGAGGAGGACATGCCATAGAACCTCGGAGATTTACTAGTACTTATCTGTCACACAAGCTATTGGGTTCCTCTAGGATACAAAAAAAATTGAATAATAAATAATATTTCATGAGATAAAATGAATTTTTATATAAATAATATAAGAAAGTTTCTTTAAAAATTATTTTCTAATAAATCATTTTCATAGTTTCATGATCTATCATGCCTCTTTCATAATCATAACTATGACACCATGTGAATATTCATTACTTTAGTCTAAGAAGATAAATTTTAAAATTATACCCTCCTCTCTCTCTCTCTCTCTCTCTATCTATCTATCTATCTATCTATATATATATATATATATATATATATATATATATATATTTATATAAAGACAATTGTTGTGTCATCTGATACCTTTAAATAATATGAAGTAGCGTCAACAATTTGATTCAAGTAGAGTACTAGAAAAATTTTCTTGTGAATATAAATCATTTTATAATGACTCTTAGTATATGAAGATAAATAATATATGACTCATGGGAACTCGTTTAAATAAGTTCTACTTATTACACCATAAAATTATAGCTAGAAATAAAGTCTCATATTTTGTTGAAATTTCATTCACTTCTACCAATGAAGATGTCATCATTGAATTCTTCAATGATGAACATGCTAAATGTTAGCTGCAAAACCTCTATATATTCCAAAACCTCCATTTAGGTCTTATTGGGTTGATCATTAAATAGTCTTAAAACATAAGAAAAAGAAATATCATCATATACACCCACACTCCTCCAACTATAAGGCTATATTAATATGGGTTGAATTAGAAACTTAACAATAATTTAATATTAATTGTATAACCATTTTTTAATATGAAAAGACATGTAAAGTGAAAATATTTAAGGATATCATAGGATATGTTAAGGAATGAAGAGCATATAACTAGATAAAAAATTGTTTTGTCCGTGGCGTAGATATCCTTTCCCAAAAAAAGAAAACATCATTTTCCTAGTGATGAAGAGAAAAATCTAAGCCACCATAAAAAACACCCTCCTAGCTCGACCAATAAAAAATCCCTAAGATTTCCTTTTATCAATTATAGGTATCTCACTAGAACAAGGGCTAATTTTCCTTAGAGAGGGGGCTTGAAAGAGTGAAATAGAATTCTTGAAAAAATATGAAAGTTAGGGAAAGACATTTTTATTATGCCCCAAACAAATGCTTCATGGCATAGCAGTAAGTAATTATTTGAACCCCTCTAGTGATCCATTCTAAAAAAATAAATAAAAACAATCTAAAATGCAATAATTTTTCTACAAATCATGTGCCTTTACCTAAGATTCCAATTCAATGCAAATGAACCCTTAAACCCTTGCATGCAGTTGATCACAAGTTAGCACTTAATTCTTTAGAACGAGTTAAAAGAGAAAGGTGCCTTTAAAACCACTATTGTTTATTTTTAATTGTATTACTAATTACACGCCAACTTAATTGCACACTAACACCTAAAATCTTATGTTCCCAAGAAAACACAATTTTAAATAGCGTCAACAATTTTTTAAATCCATTTTCTCTCCAAGGTAGTGTCAACAATTTGATTTAAGTAGAGTACTAGAAGAAACTTTCTCATGAATATAAATCATTTTATAATGACTCTTAGTATATGAAGATAAATAAGATATGACTCATGGGAACTCGTTTAAATAAGTTCTACTTACTACACTGTAAAATTATAGCTAGAAATAAAGTCTCATATTTTGTTGAAATTTGGTTCACTTCTACCAATGAGGATGTTATCATTGAATTTGTCAATGATGAACATGCTAAATGTTAGCTGCAAAACCTCTATATAGTCCAAAACCTCCATTTAGGTTATTGGGTTGATCATTAAATAGTCTTAAAACATGAGAAAAAGAAATATCATCATATGCACCCACACTCCTCCAACTATAAGGCTATATTAATATGGGGTGAATTAGAAACTTAACAATAATTTAATATTCATTGTATAACCATTTTTTAATATGCAAAGACATGTAAAGTGAAATTTTTTTAGGGTATTATAGGATATGTTAAGGAATGAAGTGGATATAACTATAAGAAATTGTTTCGTTCATGGCATAGATATCCTTTCCCAAAAAAATAAAATATTATTTTCCTAGTGATGAAGAGAAAAATCTAAGCCACCATAAAAACATCCTCCTAGCTCGACCAATAAAAAATCCCTAAGATTTTCTTTTATCAATTATAGGTATCTCACTAGAACAAGGGCTAATTTTCCTTAGAGAGCGTGCTTGAGAAAGTGAAATAGAATTCCCACAAAAATATGAAAGTTAGGGAAGGAATTTTTCATTATGCCCCAAACAAATGCTTCATGCCATGGCAATAGGTAATTATTTGAGCCCCTCTAGGGATCCATTGTAAAAAAATAAATAAAAACAATTTAGAATGCAATTATTTTTCCACAAATCATGGGGCTTTACCAAAGATTCCAAATCAATGCAAATGAACCCTTAAACCCTTGCATGTAGTGGATCACAAGTTAGCACTTAATTCTTTAGAACGAGTTAAAAGAGAAAGGTGCCTTTAAAACTACTATTTTTTATTTTCATTTGTATTACTAATTACACACCAAGTTAATTGCACACTAACACCTAAAATGTTGTGTTCCCAAAAAAATGCAATCTCATTGTTTCTTACTTTAATATTACAAAAAAAAAAAAAATTAAATTTAAAAATGAAATTATTGTATATTAATGAAACCTCTAAACCCAAATGAAAAGCAGAAACCACCATTGTCCTTATAAAAGAAATATCCAAATTAACTTATTTAATCAAAAATACATTTTTCAATCTCCTACTTAGATATAAACCTACAATCATATCCAAACAACTACAAACCTTTGCTAAATCCATTTTCTCTCCAAAATGTGTATGGACAACCAAAAGGCCTCCTTTACAAATCCAGTTATTGAAAAAATTCGGAAGATTTAATGTTTATAAATATTAATATTAAATTTGATAGTAGAAATTTCAATTTAATTAAAAATATGTTCATCAATTATATATATATATGTTTCCGGACAACCAAAAATCCTGTGCTTCAAATCCAGTTATTTAAAAAAATTTAATATATAATGTTTATATATTTCAATTTTAAATTTAAGAAATTAAATTTCAATTTATTAAAGATATTTTCAAAATATATATATATATATATACACTGACAATCTAAAAAGTCGAGTTTACAAATCTTATTATTGAATATTTTAAAAAAATATAATATTTAGTTAAAATTTCGAATCATATAATACGATTCATCCTTAAAACAAGGTGAAAAAATTAATCAATCTTAATACCTTTATTTTATACCTTTTTAATACCTTTAAGATACCTCTTATATATATATATAATTTTTTTATTTTTGTTTTTTCTTCTTCATTTTATCGCATGTTAAAAAAACAGAATACATACATCATTTTTTGATATTTTTTAATTTTTGCATATTTTTTAACTATTTTATATTTTAACTTCGTCATTGACCCTTCTTCGAGGACCTGATTTTTTTATTTTTTCTTCTCGTCATCATTGTTTGGGCGCTTCAAACGTCATTGCTCATGTCATTTTTTGGGCGCTTCAAACGTCATCATTTTTTGGGCGCTTGAAACGTCATTGCTCATTTTCAACTTTTCCACGTAACACACCCCATATGCCCTACTAGCATTAATCACACTATTACATTTTCCAAGTATCACACGTCCACATATACCCTACATTCATTTGTCAACGCCTCAAACTCAGCAAATATTGTCACAATGTATTGTAAGATGTGAGAGGTGGCTATATACACGGAATTTTAAAAGAATATTCCCCCATGTTTTAACATGGAGCGGTCTATAAACTGACTTCCACCCAATCCTTATATTCCACTACCTCTACATCAGTTAGCCAGTAGCCCTGGAAATTCGTAGCTCACAATCCAACGATCAGATGGCTCGCAATCCAGAACCCTTGCATGCTCTTGTCTTCCCATACCCAACGCAGGGTCACATAACTCCCATGATGGAGTTTGCCAAGAAGCTTGCTTCTAAAGGTGTTACAGTCACCTTCGTTACCACGCACCACACACACCAGCAGATCACTAAAGCTAATTCTCGCAGTGCTGAACAAGACGATCCTATTGAGCTCGATATTCGCTCTGCTCAAATCTCTGATGGATTACCTCTGGATTTCGATCGGTCCGCCAGACTCAATGATTTTATGCGCTCTGTGGATAACATGGCAGGAGAGTTGGGAGAGCTTCTTCACAATCTCAACAAGGTGGGGCCTACCATATCGTGTGTCATAGCTGACACTTTTCTTCAGTGGTCATTTGAGGTCACAAAGAAATTTGGTATTCCATGGATTTCGTTCTGGACACAGCCTACATTTCTTTATTCGATCTACTATCACTTACATCTGCTGGAGGATCTCTGCAACTCTCTTTACGAAGGAACTGGTAAGGTTTCTGCATGCTTTAAAAGGATTTTCCATTTGAAATCAAGATATATTTGAGCCGGTCCTCATAAATAGGCAAGTAATTTATTGACAACCAAATATTCTTTATTTTTATTTCGAATTTGAATACTTGCCTGCAGCTGATGAAGGTACCATTTCGATTGATTATATTCCCGGCGTGCCAACCTTAGAAACAAGAGATCTTCCATCCTTCATCCGTCATAATGACGTGGAATCAAAGTACATTCGTGATCTGATCCATAGGGGCGTTCAGATAAGTCGCGAAGCAGATTGGGTTCTCGGTAATTCTTTTGACGATCTCGAAAGCAAGGCAGTGAATTTAAACCCTCCGGTTTTACATGTTGGTCCGTTGCTTCCATCGGCTTTTCTGAACGCTGAACATTCCAGGGACATAAGTGTTGGAACGAGCATCTGGACACAATATGACTGCTCTCAGTGGCTGGATGCAAAACCTAATGGTTCGGTTATATACGTTTCCTTTGGGAGTATGGTTCATGTCACTAAAGCTCAGCTGGAGGAAATAGCGATGGGTCTCAAGGACAGCGGACATTTCTTCCTCTGGGTTCTTCGTCCGGACATAGTCTCTTCAACAGTCTCAGACTGCTTACCAGAAGGTTTCGTGGATGAGACCAAAGGGCAGGGGCTGGTTGTTCCATGGTGCAATCAGCTGCAAGTGTTATCCCATCCCTCCGTTGAGGGATTCATTACGCACTGCGGATGGAACTCAATGCTTGAAAGCATAGCTCTTGGGGTTCCCATGATAGGGTTTCCATTTTGGTCAGATCAATTCACCAACAGCAAGCTCATGGCTGACGATTGGAAGATTGGATTCACATTGAGCGGAGGAGGCCAGGAAGCGGAGAAAGGACTGATACTGATGAATGATATATCCAGCACCATCAGAAAATTGTTCAGTGACGAAGGGGTGAAGGTAAAGAAAAATATCGAGGCTTTAAGAGACACTGCGAGGACTGCAGTGCGTAGAGGAGGATCTTCTGATAGAAACATTGAAAACTTTGTTGAAGGTTTGAAGTGGAAACGTATGAGTAAAGAACAGCTGAAAGATAGTTAACCATCTCAGTCAGTGTTATCAAAACTAGATAAGTGTTATATGGAAACTTCCGTCTATGATAACTCAGTCTATGTTTTATAAATCCATGCTTTGTCCTATTTCACTGCCGTGATTTACATTGCCATGTTATTGCCCGATACTCTTACGAATCATCAATGTTTCTCTGATACCTGATATGTCGAGTTGAATATATATGTTACATGAATCTATTTGTTCTAATATTTTTTAAATTAATCATTTTCATGGTTTCCCGGTCTATCATACCCTTTCAAAATCATAACCATGGCATCATAAGAATATTCACAACAAATCCATTTACTCCAATGTCAGAAAATATATTTTAAAATTATAATTCTAAGAAGAAACACCCTTTGACTTATATTTTAAATTATGAGATCTACTAAAACACTCTCTCCTGATATCCAAAACAAGGAAACTTTGTCTTTCTATGTATATAGCCATGCATATAGGGAAAGGTTATGTGTTATGTATACCTTTAAATAATATAAAGTGGAGTCCAAGTTGCAAAGTCCTTTCACAAATATAAAATCGTTTTATAATAAATTAGAGTAGAGGAAGATGAATAAGACATGATTTATTTTATAATAACATTTTATAATAAATTAGAGTAGAGATAGATAAATAGGACATGACTTATATTAATTATCTTAGAGAAGTTCTACTTACTGCTTTATAAAAGTTTAAATACAAATAAAGTTTCATATTTTGTTAAAGTTTGATTTACTTATACTTATCTTTACCAATAAAGATAACATTAGAGCTTTTGGTAGAGCTTATTTAGTTGGTTATAAAATAATATTAGAAAATGAAAAAATAAAATATTATAAAATGTCTTTAAGCTTTTTTTTTCCAATTGTTATGTTAGGTTTTATTAATAGGATTTGGATTAGAAATCTAACATTTGCTTAGTCTTAATTAGTCTTCATTGTATAATGATTATAGAATACACAATGACATGTAAAGTACAAACATTTGGAGATATCATGGGATATGGTAAGGCATGGAGAGCATCCTAAGAGATAAATTAGTTTTTAAGAGATGAAGTGTGAAATCTAAGTTACTATAAAAGAACCTTTGACTACACTCATCAAAAAATTCCATAGGATTTCCCTCTATCAATTATAGGTATCTCACTAGAGCAATGGCTATTTGTCTTTAGAGAGTAGTTTTGAGAAAGTGAAATAGAATTCCCACAAAACTATTAAGGTCTCTGAAAGATCTTGTCTTTAACATATTTTTATTATATCCCCACCAAATACCCCATACCAAAGCAGTAAGTAATTATTTGAGCCCCTCTAGAGATCAACTCTCAAAAAATAATTTAAAACATTCTAAATTGCATTCTTTCTTCTACAAATCATCTCACTTTATCTAAAATTCCAACAAGCTAGTCTAAATGAATTTGGAATATTTATACTGAAAAAATATATGACATTTTTTCTTCACAATATTACTCCATAAAACGCACATAATCAAACTTTTGAATACTTACCTCTGCATTAAACAAGTTAGCACCTAATTCTTCAAAATAAATTAAAAGAAAAAAATAAATTTTAAAGAAACCATTACTTTCTATGTAATATTATTATTAATTGTACCTAAAATAATTGCAGAAAAACAACTAAAATATTATATGCCAAAGAAAACTCATTCTACATGTTCTCTACTCTTAACACATTAAACGATTTTCTTACTTCATAAATAAAACTAACTTCACAACTTCAATCAAAAGCAAAAAGCCACCCTTTTTGCAAATTAACTGTTGAATAAAAAATACATTCATCAATCTCTAGAGAAGAGAAAAGTATAATAGGAATAAATATTTTAGTTGCCACAATCACATCCAATGGAATACAAGCCTTATAGAATCTACTTTCTCTCCGGATTTACATTGCGGTGTTAATGTAGGATACTCGTCTGAGTCATGTATATTTTTCTCATTATATCTTATATTTTGATTTTATTAAGTGCTAAAAAATTATAATAAAAATATATTTATAATTGATTTTATATATATATATATATATATATAATTAACTAATTAATTAGCTAATTAATATTAGTCGGTTTGTATTTAAAAATAACATATTATTAAAATTCTAATTTAATATTAAAGAAAGAAGAAAGAAGTTTTTGAATTTTCATAATTTTGATAAGTAAAAATGTCAAAATAGTTAATGTTATATCAAATAATTTAATAGTTAAAATTTTGTTAATATTTGTGAAGGTACTCAGCATCCCAGGAGTATAAAAATAAAATTTTAAAGTAAATCAATTTATTTTTATTTTTTTAAGTTTAAATGATCAAAATTTTTATTTATTAACCACTACCACAATTATTACATATTTAAATATTTAGATATATATTTATTTGATATACTTTTACAATAAATATCTTAATATCAAATTTAAAATCTCTCCTCTCTTTTTCTATAGATATATACATATTCCATCCTCTCTTTTCAAGGGAGTCTTTTTGGTACATGAAAATGTTACTATGACTAAAATCATGTATGCAATATTAAAGAATAAGATTTCATTTTAATTAAAAAAAGTTGATGAAATGTTTAATTTTGAAAGGTTTGATTCCTTTTTACATTTGACAAATCCAAAAATAAATGTAATTCTTTATTATATATATATATATATATAATTTTAACTTATTTTTTAGACATTTTATAATTTATTAATTTAATGTGGAATGTATAATCTTTATATATGTTAGGAAAATTTAATTATAAATATTAAGTTTAAATATGTTTATTACTTAAATATAACTCTAAGGATCTAAAAATATTGATTATGAATATGAATCATTATTTTAATTTCTCTAATAAAATAACATTAAGTTATAATTATTCTTTACATTATGTTATATTATATATAGAGAGAAGAGGAAGGTATTCTTATTTCTAATTATATGTTTATTAATTAGTTTTATTACATTTTTTATAGATTTATTAATAATAAGTTATAAAATAGTTTGAATATGTTTAAGTTTATTATATATGTTTACCAATTAGTTTTATTACATTTTTTATAGGTTTATTAATATTAAGTTCTAAAATATTTTTAATATGTTTAAGTTTATTATAACACCATGTGTATAGTATAATTTTTTTGCTACACAATTTTTTTTTGTAATATTATGAATAAAATAAAAATATAATATAACAAATTAAATTGAACCAATATATATATATATTATTACTTTTTATGTTTTATTATGTTATATTATTATTAGTAGTAGTTGATATAACAACATATCTTATAATTATTATAACAATTTCCCTCATAACGTGTTGTAAAGCAAAGCACCTCTAGATACAAAAGCAAAAAAAAAAAGTTTTCCTAAAATTGCTTCAAATATTAATCAAACCCATATGTTGCTAAGGTCAAGTTCTCACAAAGGTACAAATTATTAGCTTAGGCAAAGAAAGAAAATCATTCTTTGTAGAATAACAACACCAATAATATTAAAAATATTATTACCTTTAAATTTAACTACCACAAGAACATCACTTGACGGAGGAGCGATCGAGCAGCTGAGTTGAGCCATGACCTGAAACCCTAGGGTTTCTATCGCACCACTGCAGTGGGCGCCGTCAAGGTTCCTGATCCACCCCTTTTGCCCGATTGATTGTGTTCTTCCTATCTGATACACTCCATTGGCATGGCAGACGTTAGGGGAGGGGATTCCGTTACCACCCCACCCCCCCATATTTCTGGAGGCTCTACCGACTCTGTCATCCCCTCTAAATCTGACACTCATGCATCCACCCAAGTGACGCAGTCTGATGCTGCCAAATCTAGAGCAATCCCTGCTAATCAAGCCGAAGAGGACGTTAGCGCCAAGGTGGCGCACACACTGACTTCCTCCACCTGCATCAAAATCGAGCGCAAGAGGCCCGAGATCCATTTCCCTGCTGAAAAAATCAATAGCAGAATTCATTATATGCACGATCATGCCCTACTAGGTAAGTTCATCGGGTTTTGGCCTATTGAAAAGGCCCTATATGGATGTATAAATGGAAAATGGAAGCCAAAGGGCTAAGTCACCCTTCAGCTCGGCCCTAAAGGCTTCTTCAACATCATTTTTACCTGCCTTGAAGAAAAGAATCATGTCATGGATGGAGGGCCTTACTTCTTCAATGCAGTGGGGCTATTTCATCAAGATTGGATAGAGTGCTTCAACCCTGATAGAGAGGACTTTAACTAGGCACCAGTGTGGATCTGCCTCTATTCTCTTCTGCAAGAATATTGGGAAGAAATAACCCTCAAAGAAATCAGCAAAAGCCTGGGATCCTTCATCAAAATCGCAGAAGAAACTAAACACATGAGATACACTACCTACGCCTGCATATGTGTCTACATGCATCTCGCAAAAGCTCTCTTTGATTCGGTAAGTCTATGTCATGAAGACTTTGAATGGATTCAATCTATTGATTATGAGCATGTTCCCTTCTGTTGTCGCAAATGTCATATGCATGACCACCTTTTTAGAGATTTTCCTTAGAATTCTCCGCCCAAGCCCTCTGGAAACCCTACCTCCCCAAATCCAGATGGATTCACCAAATTCACCCCCCGAAAAGGGCATACAAAGAAAAGCTCCAACATCCCTAGCCCCTTGCAGCACTCCACCAGCAATAGTTTCCACCTCTTGGCCAACCTTGACTCGGGAAAGGACCAGCCCTCTACTCCCCCGGAAACCTCCCACAACCCCTCCCTTGCTTTTCGATCCATACCTCCCCTCGACATTCGTTTGCCTTACCTAATGGCGCAGCATAAGCCACACGAAGCCAATCTGAAGAATAAAAAGTTAGAGATTCCAAACCCTGCTATCACCCAGTCCCTTATTCTGCCCTTTAAGCCCAGATATGACATGGAAATCGACCCTTAGTCTGCTCCCTATCAAGCCATTACCCTATAAGGTGATAAGTCTCAGACCCCCATATCCTACATGGACGAGGAACCGGAAACCATCGACTTTAGGGATCTGTATCTCGCAGGGCTGGAAAAAGCCTGCAATTCCAAAGAATATCACACTATCCCTGCAAGACAGTCTGACAGCTTGGAGGAAGCCCTACTCAAAGCCCAGCTGTTGAAAGGAAACACCCAATTAAGGATCCAAGGGGAACATATTCCAAGGGAAACTATGAATATCATCAGGGAATCAAGGAAACGAGGAAGGCCAATAGACCTACAAAGATTGATAATCCTAGGGGATCAGCTAGTTGAATCCAGCATATACCCAAAGTTGACAAATTTCTTCAAATATTTGAATCAAACTCAAACATGATGAAGCTCACCTCCTGGAATATCCGAGGGATCAACAGCCCCTCAAAGTTACGTATGATAAAAAATCGTCTAAGCTATGATAATCCATCCATCTTCTTTACGCAAAAAAACCAAATGCTCTAGTTCCACCTTCCACTCCATTATGTCCAGGCTTTGACTTGGCTATAACACCATAGCTGTTGATTCATTTGGAGCCTTTGGGGGGCTTGCCATTTCCTCAAATCCAACCCTCATCTCCCTCTCCAATCACCATGCCTCCCGACATTTCATTCAAGCCTCTTTCCATCTCATTAGTACCATTTTAAGGGGCCTCCTCACCAATGTCTACTTTCCCCAAACTTTAGCCTGAAAGATCCAGATATTAGACAACATGGCTTCCCTCTCTGATCAAAATCCTTACCCCTTCTGGATTCTAGAAGGTGACTTCAACATGATCACCAACCTCAGAGAAAAGTGTGGGGGTCGTATGCACTTGGAATCCGAGAGCCTAAATTTCAAAGACATTATACTCCAAAATCATCTTATTGATGTCCCCACCTCCAACGAGATCCACACCTGGAACAATCGCAGGAGTGGCTCCCTGCAAATAACTTCCAGATTGGATCACTTCCTCATCTCTGAAACTGTCACTCATGTGAGGGGGGACATCTTCTCCACCATCCTCCCTGCAGCTAGATCTGATCATTGGCCCATACAATTGCAATGGGACAGACCAGGAAGAGGCCTCCGCAAACCATTCCGGTTTGAAAAATTTTGGCTACCCCATCTAGGCTTCAAAGAGATGGTAGTCGAATGGTGGCGCAACATCATCCCCCATGAAGGCACTCACATGTACAAATTTTAGCAAAAACTCAAGATCATCAAGGCTATATTAAAGCATTGGAACCGACACACCTTTGGAAGCATCTTCGGAAGCCAGAGATATCTAGAAGAAAGAATGGTTGACCTTCAACAAATGCTCATAACAGCTGGCCACATAGAGGAGCTGGACAGACAGGAGCAGCAGCTCAAAAACCAAATCAAGGAACAAGAAGTGCAGGAGGAGATTCTATGGAAACAGAAACCCAGAAATTCGATGGCTTAAGCAAGGAGAAAAGAATACCAAATTCTTCCATCAATATACCATTCAGGGGAGAATAGTTAATCGAATCTCCATCTTGAAAGATGATGAAGGTAACAACCTGGAAACAAACAAGGAGATTGAACAAGAGCTTCTCAATCAGTTCAAGGAGACTTTAACAGAGCCCCATTTGGACCCTCAAGAAGCCATCAACAACATCATTCAGCACATCCTGATCACGACCATAGAGGAACACAACCAAATGCTGCTCAAACCAATTCAAATGCAGGAAGTGGATCAAGCTATGGCTCAACTCAAAGCAAGGAAAGCCCCCGAGCTGGATGACTTCACCACTAACTTCTTCCATTTTTTCTGGTAAGAACTCAAGACAGAGATTTGGGAGATGGTTGAGGAATCTAGTTCAATGCATTGGATGCTCCCAGCTTTCAATGCCACCTTCATCACTCTCATTCCCAAGGAGGAGCAGGCGATGACTCCCAGCAAATACAGACCAATATCCCTCTACAATGTTCTATATAAGTTAGTCTCTAAGGTGATCGCCAATCGCCTTAAGCCTCTGTTGCCCCTTCTCATCTCTCTGGAGGAAACTGGCTACATTGAAGGAAGACATATACTCGACGGCATCATTCTAAACCATGAGGTCGTGCATTCCTTGAAGACTTCCAAGATTCCAGGTATGCTCCTAAAGATAGAACTTTCCAAGGCCTTTGATAAACTTAGTTGGGATTACATCCAACAAATGCTGTCAGCCTTTGGATTTAATCAAACATGGATTCGATGGATAATGAGCCTCATCACTTCTCCAATATATTCCATTCTTCTCAATGGATACCCCTCTGCGCCCTTCTCTCCTTCCAGAGGAATCCGTCAAGGGGACCCTCTTTATCCCTTTCTCTTTGTCCTAATTGCAGAAGGTTTAAGAAGGCTCATCAAATTCCATGTTAAATCGAGTTCCATTAAAGGGCTCTTCCTTCACTGCCGTCCTCCTATTACCCATCAGCAATTGTTTGATGATAACATGCTCTTCGGTCACCCCTCTGTGCAGGAAGACACCTCCTTTAAGGACATTCTGGATTGCTTCTCCCTGGCTACTAGAACTTCCATCAATAAGACAAAATCCCAAATATTCTTATTTAAATCCCCTCTCCTCACTGAATGCAATATTGCTCGCATTCTAGGATTCTAAATTTCCTCCCTTCCCTTAAAGTATCTGGGCACTCCCCTCACTGATTTAGCCATTAAGCATGCCTCTTGGAAATATTTGCTTCACAGACTGGAGACCCTCCTTTCCATTTGGACCCATCATGCTCTCAATATTGTTGGTCACCTCATCCTGGTTAAATTGGTTCTCCAATCCATGCCTCTGTACCTTTTTTCTATGCTCGCATCTCCTAAATGGGTGCTCAAAGCTATCATAAATCTTCAGCGCAATTTCCTTTGGGGAAGCAACAAGGATAAGAGGAAATCGGCGTTGGTCAACTGGAAAGATGTATGTGCCCCAAAAATATCAGGTGGGCTAGGCCTGAGAGATCCTTAGCATACTAATGAAGTCATGGGTGAAAAAAAATGGTGGCAGTGGATCTCAAATCCAGAGATCCCTTGGACACAACTTTGAATCTCCAAATATGCTGACAACTGGCCAATCAAAGATCTCATTTTCTTTGATGTTGAGAAGGACAGGTCTCTCATTTGGAAAGCAGCTAAGCAACACAGGGCCCTAGTAAGAGACCATAGCTTTTGGGAAGTGAGGTCAGGAAACCAAGCCAATTTCTGGAATCATTCCTGGCAACAAATGCCCAAAATGGCTACACTATTCCCCAACTCAGAATGGCAGGGTATCCTAGAACACCAAAATCAACCTCAGATCAATCTCTTTTGGGATTCACAGAATAACATGCAGATCTCTCCCCAATTTCGCAAGTGGCTCAAGGTGGATCAGCTCCAGGAGTAGCACGGTCTTCATCTCATGAATGACATCAAGTAGGACCTAGCTAAACGAAGAATCTGTCGGGCATATGGGGATGACATAATTCAATGGGGATATACCTCAATGGGGACCTTCTCTATCAAATAAGCCTATCAATTTCTCCTCCCCAACCTCCCTGATCAACAAGAAATCATTTGGGAGAAAATTTGGCATCCCAGAATATGGCCCAAGATTTCTAATTTCCTCTGGCTCCTCAGCAAAAGCCGAATCCTCACTTGGGACAATCTCTACAGGAAGGGATTTGCAGGCCCCTCCCGATGCCCCAATTGTGGCAATAAGGAAGAAACCAATGAGCACCTGTTCAATGAGTGCACCCTAGCCATCATTCTTTGGGACAAGGCAGTGTAGCTGAGCAGGGGGTCGAACAAAATTCCAGGGAACATACTCAACACCATCCATTTATGGGTTGCCACCCCTTACCTATGTGACATTCTCAATGCCCTCTGGACCATCCTCCCAGGGCACATTCTCTGGACCATATAGAAAGAGCGAAACTACCAAATCTTCAAGGATTTGAGCACTCCCCCTGACATCCTTTGGAAGTCCATCTGCAGCAACCTTCAAGAAACCTTGGCCCTCCATCGATGGCAAGACTTTGATCTCCCCACTCATCCAGGGGAAAAACTCATCTGGGCTAATTGGAATCTCATGCTCCACCCTTTCCTGATCTTAGAGCCCCCTTCAAACCATTCCCCGAGCGTCCCCTGTTCTTGGTCTCCTCCTCTGCCGGGGTTTGTCAAGCTCAATTTTGATGCAGCATCCAAAGGCAACCCGTGAGATGCTAGTTTTGGTGGAGTTTTCAGAAATTCATATGGCAATGTGCTTATGATATTCATTGGTTCTTTAGGATGGGACACCAAAAACTTTGCAGAGCTTGAGGGCATGTTCCAAGGGCTCCTACTGGCTTAGGATAATAATTTCTTCCCCTTGGCAGTTGAAGGCGACTCCCAAATCATCATTAAAATGGCCACACACCTTCAGGCTAGGTCATCAGCCACAAAGTTTACCATTAGCTGGCATCTGGTAACCCTCATCACACTCCTGAAACAAGGGATTCACAACCAATCAGCAATCAAATTCAAGCACATTAGAATAATGGCCAATAAGGTTGTTGATCTACTAGTCAACAAGGGAGTTTTACACAATGCTCCTCTTAGCTCTAGCACCCTCTCCTCCCTGGATGATGAAGAACTCAAACATGAATGCACTCTACTGGTGCACAAATATCTGCTCCCCCAGAAGCGAGTGCCCACCAGTGATCTCATGCGTCACCGGGCAGCCATGTGGAGGGACACTTGGCTGCTCCACGTGACCACATATGGAAAGAAGGACCGTGATAAATGCTAGCATGAGGGAGTCATTAACTTGACCTCCGCCACCTTCATCCCAACGTACATGATTTGCAACTCATTAAGGTCGCATGCCATGCCCATTAAGTTAGTCACCTCTACTTATTCGTCCTCACTTCGGCTCTCGGTGCTTTTGTCAGTCAATTTCCCTCCGCCTCTGGTGCAAATTCCTTATTCGACCATCCTCAGCCTTCCCTCCAGAATTTTTTCTTCTCCGGTGTTCTCCACGGCTCCCTCCTGGTCCTGCGATTCTGCTCCACGGAAAATTATGCCTCGGCGTTACAGAATGAGGTGTAGAAGGGCTGGGGGGCGTGGCCAGCCTTCCCATCCTCTGCTTTCACTCTCCCAAGGCCGTGACTTGAACCTCTCGGTTGGATGGAAAGAGCATGAAAGGAATCCCCCTGTCAACTTGACTGCCCAGCTCTCTCTGTAGCTCCCTTCTCCTTCTTTTCCTAGCTCCATCTCCCACAGCAAGAAGAGACAGCATAAATCTACCATTCCTCCCGAGCTTGCTTTCATCCCCCACAAGATGAAGGCTCTCCCGGTGCAAAGCGCCTCCAGTGGCAACAAGGAATCCATCGGTAGCTCAGGCAATAGTGAAGGTAGCAGCTCAGACCATGAGGTTGAAAACAAGATGGAACAGTCGGATCTGCAAGCTACCTCCTCAGCTAAGCTTGACTTTCCAGTGTCGCCGCGTCCTAAATATTCTCTCCATGCACTGAGCAAGGAAACGGATGACGAGTTCTATGTGTGCAGAATTGAAGAAGAAGTTCCTACCTCTAGCAAAAAGAATGCAGGTTCACCTTAGTTTCAGTTTTTTAATATTTGCTAGCATGTTCATGTTCTGGTATTGTCTACTCCGTGACTCGTGTTCTATTTTGATAACTAAATCTGCTAGTTTACCACTTTGAGCAGCAGTTACTCTCTGGTTTTTAAGGACTGGTTTCCCCGTCCGAGGCAGTCCAACTTCTGGTGGAAAACTGTTGAAACTTTCCTATGGATTGGACTTGTCAAATCCAGAGGAAGAGACCTGTAATTTTCTGTTCAATATGATATAATAGAAGTAGCTTAACTTAGAAAAAAAAGTTAACTACCACAATCACATTTAATTAATTAAATGTAGTTGAGATGAAAGATTCATTTGCATATACCACAAAAACCATTGATGAATAAATAATGATAAGAAAGAGTATTACAAAAAATTCTATTACAATAAAAAAATATTATTATTAATATAATCAATAATCAATAATAATAAGAGATAATAGTAAATAATTTTAAATTTTAAATAATAATAAATAATGATAATAATAATAATAATCTAAATAATAAATATTAATAATAATATAATAATTATTATTAATTATTAATAGTATGTATTCGTTATTATTAATTGATTATTATTATTATTAAGCAAATAATTAATAATTAATTGTTAATCATTAATGATTAATTATTAATGATTATTACTAATAAATCATTAATCATAATTATTTAATAATTAGTAATAACAACAACAACAACAACAACAACAATAAGAAGAAGAATAATATTCTCTATGATATGGAGAAGGATTGCGATGATCAGGAGATACCCTATGGTTTTCTGCACCTTCAACCTTCTCTCTATCACTGCCAAGCCCACTCTTGGCCCTGTAGATCTCGAAATACTGAGGACGCATGCCATCTAGTTCTTACTCGGGCCCTGCGTCAATCGAAGCTTCGCGGAGGATGACTTGAAAGATGAGTTCTTAACACACCCTTCCCCCTCTGTAAATGAGCAAGCGATGGATATTTTTCCTAAGAAACTCCCTGGAAAACACCAGGCTACAATATCTACCCCTCAACAGGATTTAGGTTGCTGCGCAGACCAGATAGGAAAAACTCCCTCCCTCATGGAAACTGAAGGTCGCCAAGAGTCTCTGCGCCAATCCTAATTGGGTACAGGGCAATGATCGCTCTAGCATGCACTTGCGCCCCATAAGTCCACCATTTCTGTGGGATACCTCAGAGATTTCTAGTCAGAGCTACCCTCACACCAGGGGAACAGGCCAAAGAACAGAGATTGCCTTGGACTACAATGAGCTAAACAGGATAGCCATTCTGGCCTTCGAGCTAAGCTCTAATAGCCAGGGCTACCTAGATCTCTCACCCCCTCTTTATAAGATTCAAATCTCAATATCCTCTAGCAAATCAATAGTTCAATGGGTCTACTCAATGGATCAAGTCTAAAGCCTCACACATGCATTCGAACACAAGCTAGGGATTCCCTTAGCACTTCAGCGATTTCTCTATGGAGGTAAAAATCTAAAGGATACTCTTCCCCTCTATTTTTATAATATTGAAAGAGATGCTTCTGTAGTTTTAACCTTCTGTCAGTGAGGGGGAGTAGTCGAGCAGCCTTCTTCTGCCCTATCTTTCTCTTATAAGGATATTGTCCATGCACAAATTCCCAAGAAATATCCTCAACCCTCTGAGGCTCCCAAGCCCTTTTTGGTCGATAAACTGGAGGAAGTCCTCTCCATATAAATCTCCCATCCACATCTTGAAGATCAGCTTCAAAAATATTTCGAATCTTCCATCATCTTCCAATTCAATGGACTTAGACCCCGCACATCAGATCTCTACCAATGGATCATCTCTAATTGGACTAAAAACTGTAAGGTTGTCTTCTGCTCAAAGGGTTTCTTCATAGTCGTGTTCGCCTTCGACAAAGATTACCAAAAATCCTTGATAGAAGGTCCATGGTTTTGGAGAACAGTAGCGCTATTTCTTACCCCTTGGTTCCCAAAATCTGACCCCTCTACGACAGTCATCACCAAGCTACCTATATGAGTCCGGCTTCCAAATTTACCTGCGCATCTATGATACAACTCTATCTTCCAAGGAATTGGAAACACCCTCAGCTTCTTTTTGGCAACAGATCCCTCTAGGGGGGACAAATGAATATACACCTATGGAAAAATTTGTGAAAAAATAGACATGGGAAATGGTCTGCCCCATCAAATCAATCTCAAAATAGGGGATTTCCTTTGGACACAGACCCTGGATTATGAGAATACCGCCTTCCATTGCCACCACTGCCATCAAATAGGGCACCTTCAGAACTCTTGCTCTACATTCCTCACGCAAAAGAAGAAAAGTAATCACAAAGAAAAATCTAAAAGCTAGAAACCATGTGATCCACCCCCATGGATGGCATTGATTTCTTCAGCTCGGATGAAGAGGAGGCTGAGGTAGAAGTGGAGGTTGCAATGTAGATGAAGGACTCACCCTCTGTTGCAACGTGAACGAAGGATTCACCCTTAGCTTACCCTAAAGGACATACTACTACCCCGAATACATAGAAATGAACTCATGAGTCCTCCTCCTCCGATTCGGATAAGGAGGTTCTCCCTACAATCAGCAACATCCTTCAAATGGTTCTCGCCCATCCGCACTAGACTGGTTGGGTCAAAGTTAACAAAAAGAAAGGAAAAAGATGTCGCATGGAGGATTCAACCCATTCTGGGTAGATTCCAATGACGATCTCTTTTTTCTTTCTTGCTACTCTTGTTCGTTCTTTTTCTTAAAACTTGTTTACGTTTTGGGACCAAGGTTGATAATTTATCATTTCCGGCTTCCCCGCTTTCTAGCTTATCTTGACTGTAACTATAGTTTGTACCATATGATTACTTAATATAATTAGTCTTATTCAGAATAACAATAATAATAATAATAATAATTAATTAATTGTTAACAATATTAATAATTATTAATAATTATAAATATTAATTATTATTTATTAATAAACATTAAATATTTTCTATTTAATAATACTTTAAATAATAATATTAAAATTAAATAATATTGAATAATTAAATAAGAATAATAAGAATAATATTGCTATTAAAGAAATTAATAATAAATAATGAATAGTATACACCTTATAATAAACATGGTTAACCATGTTTTATTTTCATACTAACACAATATTTCTCACAATGTGACGTTGGACCATGGTTGACCATGGATGACCATGGTTGTCACAATGTGATGTTGGACCAAGTGATTAATAAACCCAAATGATGTATATTATAGATCTAATGGATTAATTCTAAAACCCAAAGGTATTATAAACCTAAGGGAATAATATTAAACCCAAGGGATTATTATTATAAATCCAAGGTATATAAAACTTAAGTGAACTATGATAAACCCAATGAATTAATATTAAAAACCCAAGAGATTATAAACCCAAGGGAACAATATTAAACCCAAAAGATAAATATTATAAACCCAAGGTATGTAAATCCTAAGATTGATATTATAAACCCTAAAATAAACATGGTTGACCATGAGTGATTTTCATATTGACACAATGTTTGTCAGAATGTGACATTAAACAATGGTTAGCCATAGTTAACCATAGATTATTTTCATATTCAAACAATCTTTATCACAATCTGACGTTGGACCATGGTTGTCACAATGTGCTGTTGGACCAAGAGAAAATATTTATTACAATGTGACCATGGCTGACCATAATTGATTTTAATTTTGAGACAATATTTGTCACAATGCGATGTTGGACCATGGTTGATCTTGATTGGTTTTCATATTGAGAGAATCTTCGTCACAATGCAAAATCGGAACATGGTTGGCCATGACAGATTTTCATATTGAGAAAAACCTATTATAAACCGAAAGTATATAATCTCTAACATAAATATTATAAACCCTAAAATAAGCATGGTTAACCACATATGATTTTCATATTGGCACGATTTGTGTCACAATGTGATATTGGACTACGTTTGACCATGATTGATTTTCATATTAACACAACCTTTGGCACAATGTCACGATGAACAATCGTTGGTCATGGTTGACCATGGATGATTTTCATATTGAGACAATCTTTGTCACAATGTAACCATAAACCCTATAATAAATATGGTTCACCATTATTGATTTTCATATTGAGAGATTATTTCTCATAATGCAACATTGGACCATGGTTGTCACATTATAATGTTGGACCAAGGGATATGAACCATTCGATTGATAAACCCAAGAGATTGATAGTATAAACCAAAAGATATTTATTCTGAAACCCCAATGTACTATACACCCAACGGAATCATATTAAAACCAATGGATTAATATTATAAACCCAAGGTATATAAACTCTAAGATAAATATTTTAAGCCAAAGGGAATAATATACCCAAGGGATTAATATTAAAAATCCAAGGGATTGTAAACCCGCAGGAATAATATTAAACCCAAAGGATAAATATTATAAATCCAAGGTATGTAAACCCTAAGGTAAATATTATAAACCCTAAAATAAACATGGTCAACCAGGGATGATTTTCATATTGACACAATCTTTGTGATTATGTAACATTGGAATATGGTTTCCCATGATTTATTTTCATATTGAGACAAGCTTTGGCACAATGCGACGTTGGAAAATGGTTTGGAATGGTTTACCATGGTTGATTTTCATATTGAGACAATCTTTGCCACAATGCGTCATTGGACCATGGTTGACCATGGGTGGCCATGGTTGTCACAATGTGACATTGGAGCAAAAGACAACCTTTGTCAAAATGTGACCACAGTTATTGACCATGGTTACCTATGATTGATTGTGATGTTGAGACAACCTTTGTCACAATGCGACATTGCACCATGATTGATCATGGCTTATTTCATATTGAGATAATCTTTTTCATAATGTGACACTGGACAATGGTTGATCATGGTTGACCATAATTGATTTTCATATTAAGAACATCTTATTATAAACCCAAGGTATATAAACCCTAAGATAAATATCATAAACCATGAAATAAATATGTTTGACAATGGTACACGAGATATTATTTTCATATTGACACAATATTTGTCATAATGCAATGTTTGACTATGGTTAACCATGACTGATTTTCATACTAAGACAACCTTTGGCACAAAGAAATGTTGGAGAATGGTTGGCCATGGTTGACCATGATTGATTTCCATATTGAGGGAATCTTTTTCATAATGCGAGTTTGAACTATAGTTGACCATGGATGACCATGGTTGTCATAATGTGATGTTCGACCAAGAGACAATCTTTGTCACAGTGTGACCATGGTTGACGTTGATTGATTGTAATCTCGAGACAATATTTGTCACAATGTGACATTGGACCATCGTTGATCATGATCGATTTTCATATTGAGAAAAGTTTATGATAAACCCTAAGATAAATATTATAAACCAAGGTATATAAACCCTATGATAAATACTATAAACACTAAAATAAGCATGGTTTACCATATTTGATTTACATATTGAGACAATCTTTATCATAATACGATGATGAATCATGGTTCACCATGATTGATTTTCGTATTGATACAATATTTGCCATAATGCGATGTTGGACCATGGTTAACTATCGTTGACAATGATTGAACATGACTAACCATGCTTGACCATGGTTTTCCATGTCATAATGCGGCATTGGACCATGGTTGACCATGGTCCAATATTTCGTATCAAGACAATCTTTTAAAAAAATTAATAGAAAAAATAAATAAATATATTTCATAATTAGTTACCTTCTTAAAATATAATGAATCAATATTAATTATACACACCAAGTTAATTGCACACTAACACCTAAAATGTTGTATTCCCAAGAAAACACAATCTCATTGTTCCGTACTCTAATATTACAAAATAAAAAAATTTAAAAAAAATAAAAAAATTATTGTATATTAATGAACCTCTAAAAATTAGAAAACCACCACTGTTTTTATAAAATAAATACCCAAATTAACTTATTTAATCAAAAATACATTTTTCAATCTCCTATATATATATAAACCTACAATCATATCTACACAACTATAAACCTTTGCTAAATCCATTTTCTATCCAAAATTCTCTCCAAAATGTGTATGGACAACCAAAAGACCTCTACAAATGAAGTTATTGAAAAAATTCGGAAGATATAATGTTTATAAATTTTAATATTAAATTTGATAGTATAAATTTCAATTTAATTAAAAATATGTTCATCAATTATATATATATATATATATATATATATATATATATATATATATATATATATATATATATATTTGTTTGTTTCCAGACAACCCCAAAACTCTATGCTTCAAATCCAGTTATTTAAAAAAAATTAATATATAATCTTTATATATTTCAATTTTAAATTTAATAAATTAAATTTTAATTTATTAAAGATATTTTTAAAAATTTTACATATACATATATATATGTTTATCAACAATATAAAAAGTCGAGTTTATAAATTTTATTATTGAAATTTTTCAAAAGATATAATATTTGGTCGATGTTTAACTATGTAATGTGATTCATCCTTAAGACAAGGTCAAAAAGTTAATAGATCTTGATACCTTTATTTTGTACATTTTTAATAGCTTTATTATACCCCTTATATATATATATATATTTTTTTTAATTTTTATTTTTTTCCATTTACATTCTTATTTAACTTTCTTCTTCATTTTATCATAGGTTAAAAGAACAGAATAGGTCTTTCTTTCTTTTTTTGACATTTTTAATTTTTGTCATTTTTTCTAACTACATTATATTTTTTTTTTTTTTCAGTTTAGGATAATCGGTAATTAGTGAGAATTTTTTTTTCAATCTAAGATAATCTAGGATAATCGGTAACTACATTATATTTTATATTTTAACTTCGCATTTTTACTTCGTCATTGACCCTTCTTCGAAGGGCTAATTGTTTAAATTTTTTCTTCTTGTCAGCATTTTTTGGGCGCTTCAAACGTCATTGCTCATGTCATTTATCTTAGCGTTTTGACATTTTCCACGTATAAAATGTTAATTTTGCGATTCAGTTGACACACCCCATATGCCCTACAAGCATTAATCCAAGTATTGCACATCCACATATACCCTACCTTCATTTGTCAACGCGTCCAACTCAGCAAATATTGTCACAATGTATTGTAAGACGTGAGAGGTGTCTATATACGCGGAATTGAGCCGGTCCTCATAAATAGGCAAGTAATTTATTCACAACCAAATATTCTTTATTTTTATTTCGAATTTGAATACTTGCCTGCAGCTGATGAAGGTACCATTTCGATTGATTATATTCCCGGCATGCCAACCTTAGAAACAAGAGATCTTCCATCCTTCATCCGTCATAATGACGAGGACTCAAAGTACATTCGTGATCTGATCCAGAGGGCCGTTCAGATAAGTCGCGAAGCAGATTGGGTTCTCGGTAATTCTTTTGACGATCTCGAAAGCAAGGCAGTGAATTTAAACCCTCCGGTTTTACATGTTGGCCCGTTGCTTCCATCGGCTTTTCTGAACGGTGAACATTCCGGGGACATCAGTGTTGGAACGAGCATCTGGACACAATATGACTGCTCTCAGTGGCTGGATGCAAAACCTAATGGTTCGGTTATATACGTTTCCTTTGGGAGTATGGTTCATGTGACTAAAGCTCAGCTGGAGGAAATAGCGATGGGTCTCAAGGACAGCGGACATTTCTTCCTCTGGGCTCTTCGTCCGGACATAGTCTCTTCAACAGTCTCAGACTGCTTACCAGAAGGTTTTCTGGCTCGTTGTTCCATGGTGCAATCAGCTGCAAGTGTTATCCCATCCCTCCGTTGAGGGATTCATTACGCACTGCGGATGGAACTCAATGACTGAAAGCATAGCTCTTGGGGTTCCCATGATAGGGTTTCCATTTTTGTCGGATCAATTCACCAACAGCAAGCTCATGTCTGACGAATGGAAGATTGGATTCACATTGAGCGGAGGAGGCCAGGGAGCGGAGAAAGGACTGATACTGATGAATGATATATCCAGCACCATCAGAAAATTGTTCAGCGACGAAGGGGTCAAGGTAAAGAAAAATATCGAGGCTTTAAGAGACAGTGCGAGGACTGCAGTGCGAAGAGGAGGATCTTCTGATAGAAACATTGAGAGCTTTGTTGAAGGTTTGAAGGGGAAACGTATGAGTAAATAACTGAATCATATTCAACCCTCTCAATAAATGTTATCAAAACTAGATAAGTATTATAGGGGAACTTCCCTCTATGATAACTCAGTCTATGTTTTATAAATACATGGTTTGCCCTATTTCACTGCCGTGATTTACATTGCCGTGTTATTGCCCGATACTCGTTTGAATCATCAATGTTTCTCTGATACCTGATATGTCGAGTTGAATATATATGTTATATGAATCTACTTCTTTATTCCTTAAAAATTCAGATAAACTGAATCATATTCAACCCTCTCAATAAATGTTATCAAAACTAGATAAGTATTATAGGGGAACTTCCCTCTATGATAACTCAGTCTATGTTTTATAAATACATGGTTTGCCCTATTTCAGTGCCGTGATTTACATTGCCGTGTTATTGCCCGATACTCGTTTGAATCATCAATGTTTCTCTGATACCTGATATGTCGAGTTGAATATATATGTTATATGAATCTACTTCTTTATTCCTTAAAAATTCAGATAAACTGAATCATATTCAACCCTCTCAATAAATGTTATCAAAACTAGATAAGTATTATAGGGGAACTTCCCTCTATGATAACTCAGTCTATGTTTTATAAATACATGGTTTGCCCTATTTCACTGCCGTGATTTACATTGCCGTGTTATTGCCCGATACTCGTTTGAATCATCTGTTTCTCTGATACCTGATATGTCGAGTTGAATATATATGTTATATGAATCTACTTCTTTATTCCTTAAAAATTCAGATGCTTTTAAGAGTGTTACAATTTATTCATTAAAAAACAAATTTATAAACAACCATTTAAGATTAAATTTTATAATATTTTTCCTAATTAATCATTTTCATGGTTTCCCAGTCCATCATACCTTTAAATAATAGAAAGTGGAGTCCAAGTAGAGCACTGCAAAGTCCTTTATCACAAATATAAAATCGTTTTATAACAACGTTTTGTAATAAATTTATTTTAATGGTTTCCCGGTCTATCATACCCTTTAAATAATATAAAGTGGAGTCCAAGTAGAGCACTGCAAAGTCATTTCTCACAAATATAAAACCGTTTTATAATAAATTAGAGTAGAAGAAGATAAATAAAGTGGAGTCCAAGTAGAGCACTTCAAAGTCATTTCTCACAAATATAAAACCGTTTTATAATAAATTAGAGTAGAAGAAGATAAATAAGACATGATTTGTTTTATAACAACGTAAAAAATTAGAGTAGAGGAAGGTAAATAGGACATTAATTATATTAACTAGTTTTGAGAAGTTCTACTTACGGTTTCATAAAAGTTTAAATACAATCAAATTTCATATTTGGTCGAAGTTTGATTTATTTTTACCTACTTTTATCTATGAGATGTTATCAAAAACCTTCGGTAGAGTTTATTGGGTTGGTTATAAAATAATATTAGAATATGAAAATATGAAATACTAACATTTATTTAGTATTGATTGTATAACCATTATAGAATACACAAAAATATGTAAAGTACAAACATATAGGGATATCATTGGATATGGTAAGGCATGGAGAGCATATAAATCTGCAAAATTGTTTCTTCCATGGCTTACATGTCCTTTTACAAGAGAGAAATCATTTTTTAAGAGATGAAGTATGCAACCTAAGTCACTAAAAAATAACCTTTGACTACACCCATCAAAAAATCTCATAAGATTTCCCTCGATCAATTATAGGTATCTCACTAGAGCAATGGCTATTTGTCCTTAGAGAGTAGCTTTGAGAAAGTGAAATAGAATTGCCACAAAACTGTTAAGGTTTGAGATTGATCTTGTTTTTAAGATATTTTTATTATACCTCGAACAAATACCCTATACGAGAGCAATAAGTAATTATTTGAGCCCCTATAGAGATCAAATTTAAAAATAATAATTTAAAACATTCTAGATTGCATTCTTTCTTCTATTAATCATCTAGCTTTATCTAATATTCCAAATTAGTCCAAATAAATTTGGTATATTGGCATTGAAGAAATATATGACAATTGTTCTTCACAACATTGCTGCATAAAACACACATAACCAACCCTTTGAATACTCACCTTTGCATTGGGAAAGTTAGCAGCTAATTCTTTAGAATAAGTTAAAAGGAAAAAAATAAACTTTGTAAAAACCATTACTTTCTTTCTTTTATTATTATTAATTATACCCAAAATAATTGCATAAAAACATCTAAAATATTATATGCCAAAACAAACTCATTATATATATTCGGTACTCTAACATATTAAAAGAGTTTTTTAAAATTCATAAATAAAACTAATTTCCAAACTTAAAAGCCACCCTTTTCTCTAAACCTAACACAAATGCAGAAAATCTCCCTAATCAATATAAAAAAAATATCCAAATTAATTATTTAATCAATAATACATTCATCAAGAGAAGATAAAAACATAATATGAACAAATATTTTAGTTGCCACAATCCCATCCAATAGAATACAAATCCTATAGAATCTACTTTCTCTCCGGATTTACATTGCGGTGTTAATGCCGAATACTCTTCTAAATCATGCACGTTTCTCTTATTATACTTTATATTTTGATTTTTTAAGGGTCAAGAAATATATATATATATATATATATATATATATATATATATATATATATATATATATATATATATGTTTGTCTTTAAAAATAAAGTATTATTTGATATATTTTAAAATTTTAATTTAATATTAAAAAAAATTAAATTTTGATATTTTTAATGAGTAAAAATGTCAAAATAGTTAATGTTATATCAAATAATTTAATAGTTGAAAATTTGATAATATTTGTGAATATATTCACCATCCCCATAAATATAATTTTTATTTTTAAATAAATAGATAAATTTTTTATCCTTTTAAAAATTCAAATGATCAAAACTACTATTTATTAATTATCACCAGAATTATTACATAAATATATATTTATTTGATATACTTTTACAATGAATATCTTAATATCAAATTTAAAATCTCTCCTCTCTTTCCATCCTCTCTTCTCAAGGGAGTCCTTTTGGCGGCTCAGAAAGTTACTATGACTAAAATTATGTAAGCAATATTAAAGAATAAGATTTCATTTTAATTATAAATTTAAAGAGAGTTAAGCGAGCAAATATCTCTAGATCTAGATTTTTTTTCATTAAAAATTTGATGAAATGTTTATATTTTGAAAAGTTTAATTCCTCTCTACATTTGAGAAATCCAAAAAAAATACAATATTTAATTTAATTAAAACTTAATAAATACATATAGTTACACACACATATATATGGAGTATATATAATCTTTATATTTATATATGTTAGCAAAATTTAAATGTAAATATTAAATTTTAATATGTTTGTTAATTAAATTTAAGTCTAAAGATCTAAAAAAAAATGATTATGATTATGAATCATTATTTTAATTTCTCTAATAAAATGAACTTTAATTTATAATAATTGTTTAAATTATGTTATGTTATATATATATATATATATATATATATATATATATATATATATATATATATATATGATATTATATGTTTATTCATTATTTTTATTACATTTTTATAGATTTATTAATAATAAGTTCTAAAATATTTTTGGAATCTAAGCTTCTGTGATCCATAATGTAAATTTGTAGAAATTTTTTCGGTAGTAATCACATGCAAAAGAACGAGGTCGACGCGCATCATCAGGACTATGTGAGAGATCAGATCCAGACATTAAGTATAAATAGATTAGAAATGACTCAACTAGTCGTTAGGATAACGGCTAGTTTGACTTTGAAAAAGTAAATATTCCATTATTTATTATGATTATGAATTATTATTATTTTAATTTATGATAATACCATGTGTATAGTATAGTTTTTTTTTTGCTAGAAAAGATTGTTTGTAATATTATGAAAAAATATATATATAACATAACAAATTAAATTAAACCAATATATTTATTTTATTATTTTTTACCTTTCATTATGTTTTATTATTATTATTACTATTTGATATAACAACCTATTTTAGAATTATTATAACAATTGCTCCCATAATGGGTTGTAAAGCAAAGCACTTCTAGATGCAAAAAGCAAACAAGTGTTTTCTTAAAATTGCTTCAAATATCAATCAAACCTATATGTTGCTAAAGTCTAGTTCTCACAAGGATACTAATTATTGGCTTAGGAAAAAAAGAAAAAGTTACTTTGTAGAATAACAACAACAATAATATTAAAATATTAGTACCTTTAAATTTAAGTACCGCAACCACATTTAATTAATTAAATGTTGTTGAGATAAACGAAAAGCTTCTTTTGCATATACCACAAAAACCATTGAACAAAAAATAATAATAAAAAAGACTATTACAATAAAAATATTATTATTAATATAATTAATCAAAAATAAAAAAAAATAATTTAAATAATTTAAATAATAATAATAATTAATAATTATTATTATTAAATTATTAGTAGTTATTATTAATTAATTATTATTTTTATTATTGTTAATTAAATAATTATTATTTAATAATTAATAATAATTAATTAGCTATTATTAATTATTACTAATTAATCATTATTATTATTTAAGTATGAGGGGCTTTCGCAGTGCATTATACTATATATCTTTTTTGGGAGCCTTAAGTAACTCATTCATTTATGACCATTTCCATTAGAGTTAGATTTTTGAATAGTCCACTTAGCACTCATTGCATCCGGTGATGCTTATAGGGGTGAAGAAGTGGGATTGAAACTAGTGAAATGAATCACATAACATCAATCATCACTTCTGAGGCTTGCACTCGCTAACCATGAATTTCCGAGAGGTCACCCATTCGAGAACTCCTCTCGCTCAAGAACGCTTAACTATGGAGTTTTTCCCCACAGTGAGTAACAATAATATTGTTAATATTATTATTTAATTAAATTATTTAATATTATTTAATTATTCAATATTATTGTTTAAAGTATTATTATTGCATCTCGTGATGCTCATAGGGGTGAAGAAATGGGATTGAAACTAGTGAAATGAATCAGATAGCGTCAATCATCAGTTCTGGGGCTTGCACTCGGTAACCAGGACTTACCGAGAGGTCACCCATCCCAGAACTCATCTGGCTCAAGCACACTTAGCTCTGGAGTTTTTCCCCACAATCAAGCCCACTTAGCTTGCTACCCTACTTGCAAAACCTTAACAAGTATTGTGCCTCATGAACCATTCTAGTAGAGCTCCCTTTACTCTTTATATTTAACTATGAGGGGTTTCTGCAGTGCATTATATTAGATATCATTTTTGCGATTCAACTGCGTTAAGTAAGTGATTCATCTATGAGCATTTCCATGAGAGGTAGTCGTAACTCACTAATTTCTCATGATTTTTGAATAATTCACTTACCACTCATTTCATTGGGTGATGCTCAAAGGGGTGAAGAAGTGGGATTGAAACTAGTGTAATGAATCACATAGCATCAATCATCACTTTCGGGGCTTGCGCTCGGTAACAAGGATTTCCTGTGAGGTCACCCATCGCAGAGATCCTCTGGCTCAAGCACACTTGACTATGGAGTTTTTGCCCACAGTCAAGCCCACTTAGCTTGCTACCCCATTTGCAAAACCTGAACAAGTATTGTGCCTCATGAACCATTCAAGTAGAGCTCCCTTTACTCTTTGTATTTAAGTATGAGGGGTTTCGGCAGTACATTATATTATATATCATTTTTGGGATTCAACTGCGTTAAGTAAGTCATTCATCTATGACCATTTCCATTGGCACTTAATGAGTAAATAGTATGGATGCATCTCCGGGCACGATGCATCCATATTGTTTATTCATTAAGATGGATTAGCTTTTTCACCTTGTTCATGAACCACATTAGGTGGTTCGAAACGTGGACCAAATCCTAATGATGTGATTAATCTGAAAAACATTTATCTACATTATGGATCACAAAAGTTTTAAATCTAAGATAAAATATTGATATACTTTAATATTAAATTTAATAATTTAAATTTCAACCTAATCCAAGATATCATACGTTACAAATTTGCTTATTGAAAGAATTCTAAAGATATAATGTTTATATATTTTAATATTAAACTTAATAATTTAAATTTCAACTTAATTAAAGATATTTTCATCCATATTTTTTGGAGTTTTTGGTGGATTTTCTAGCTTGAATCACCCAAAAAATTTTGAGGTGAAATCTTGATTTGATTTATATTATTTAAGCTCGCTTTTACATTACATATATGAATTCACCAAACTTGAAAACCTCTAAAACAGTACAATTGTGCATATTATACAACAAACTTGTCATATGAATTAATTCCTGCCAAATTTTATAAAAAATCATATATAAAAAACCAAAAACCTTTTCAAAAAATCACACATAGAATATTAGTCGCTTTTGTCTTCATGTCATATTTTTTGGGCGCTTCAAACATCATTGCTCATGTCATTTATCTTATCATTTCCGCGTATAAAATGTTAATTTTGCGATTCAGTTAAACACACCGCATATGCCCTACGAGCATTAATCACAGTATTACATTGTCAAGTATTACGCGTCCACATATACCCTACATTCATTTGGCAACGCGTCCAACTCAGCAAATATTGTCACAATGTATTGTAAGACGTGAGAGGTCGTTATATACATGGAATTCAGTCTCATAAAAAGAATATTCATATGAATATTCATTCCCTCACGTTGTGACATGGAGTGGTGTATAAACCAACTTCAACCCAATCCTTATATTCCACTACCTGTACATCAGCTAGCCAGTAGCCGTGGAACGTCGTGGCTCACAAAACAAATCACATGGCTCGCAATCCAGAACCCTTGCATGCTCTTTGTTCCCATACCCAACGCAGGGTCACATAACTCCCATGATGGAGTTTACCAAGAAGCTCGCTTCTAAATATGTTACACTCACCTTCGTTACCACGCACCCCACACACCAGCAGATCACTAAAGCTAATTCTCGCAGTGCTGACTAACTATAGGTATAGATACCAATTATAGGTATCTAACTAGAACAAGGGCTAATTTTCCTTAGAGAGCAGGCTTGAGAGTAAAATAGAATTCCCGCAAAAATATGAAATTTAGGGAAAGGCTTTTTTATTATGTCCCAAACAAATGCTTCATGCCATAGAAGTAAGTAATTATTTGAGCCCTCTAGTGATCCATTCTAAATAAATGAATAAAAACAATCTAAAATGCAATTATTTTTCCACAAATCATGTGACTTTACCTAAGATTCCAAATCAATGCAAATGAACCGTTGAACCCTTGCATGCTAATTTGATCACAAATTAGCACTTAATTCTTTAGAACAAGTTAAAAGAGAAAAATGCCTTTAAAACCACTATTTTTTATTTTTATTTGTATTACTAATTATATATCAAGTTAATTGCACACTAACACCTAAAATGTTGTATTCCCAAGAAAACACAATCTTATTGTTCCGTACTCTAAAATTATAAAATAAAAAATGAAAAAAAAAATTGAAAAAAAAATTATTGTATATTAATGAACCTCTAAAAATAGAAAACCACCACTCTCTTTATAAAAGAAATATCCAAATTAACTTATTTAATCAAAAATACATTTTTCAATCTCCTATATATATAAACCTACAATCATATCTAAACAACTATACTAAATCCATTTTCTATCCAAAATTCTCTCCAAAATTTGTATGGACAACCAAAAGACCTCCTTTACAAATCCAGTTATTGAAAAAATTCGGAAAATATAATGTTTATAAATTTTAATATTAAATTTGATAGTATAAATTTCAATTTAATTAAAAATATGTTTATCTATTATATATATATATATATGTTTGTTTCCAGACAACCCAAAAACCCTGTACTTCAAATCAAGTTATTTTAATTTTAATAAATTAAATTTCAATTTATTAAAGATATCTTCAAAATTTTTACATATACATATATATGTTTATTGACAATATAAAGAATCGAGTTTATAAATCTTATTATTGAAAATTTTGAAAAAATATTTGGTATACGTTTGGAACCATTTAATATGATTCATCCTTAAAACAAGATGAAAAAATTAATTAATCTTAATGCCTTTATTTTGTACATTTTTTTACTTTTATGGTACCCCTTATTTATATATATTTTTTCATTTACATTCTTATTTAACTTTCTTCTTCATTTTATCGTATGTTAAAAAAACGGAATAATTCATTTTTTGACATTTTTAATTTTTATAATTTTTTAAATACTTTATATTTTTATTATAATTTTTTTTATTTTTTCTTCTTGTCATCATATTTTGGGCGCTTCAAACGTCATTGCTCATGTCATTTATCTTATAATATTACCCCATGTTCTAACATGCAGTGGTCTCTAAACTGACTTCCACCCAATCCTTATATTCCACTACCTCTACATCAGTTAGCCAGTAGCCCTGGAAATTCGTAGCTCACAATCCAACAATCACATGGCTCGCAATCCAGAACCCTTGCATGCTCTTGTCTTCCCATACCCAGCGCAGGGTCACATAACTCCCATGATGGAGTTTGCCAAGAAGCTTGCTTCTAAAGGTGTTACAGTCACCTTCGTTACCACGCACCACAGACACCAGCAGATCGCTAAAGCTAATTCTCGCAGTGCTGAACAAGAGGATCCTATTGAGCAGGAAGCCCGTGATCTTGGTCTCGATATTCGCTCTGCTCAAATCTCTGATGGATTACCTCTGGATTTCGATCGGTCCGCCAGATTCAATGATTTTGTGCGCTCTGTGGATAACATGGCAGGAGAGTTGGGAGAGCTTCTTCAAAATCTCAACAAGGCGGGGCCTGCCATATCGTGTGTCATAGCTGATAGTTTTCTTCACTGGTCATTTGACGTCACAAAGAAATTTGGTATTCCCTGGATTTCGTTCTGGACACAGCCTACATTTCTTTATTCGATCTACTATCACTTACATCTGCTGGAGGATCTCTGTAACTCTCTTTACGAAGGAACTGGTAAGGTTTCTGCATGCTTTAAAAGGATTTTCCATTTGAAATCAAGATATATTTGAGCCGGTCCTCATAAATAGGCAAGTAATTTATTCACAACCAAATATTCTTTATTTTTATTTCGAATTTGAATACTTGCCTGCAGCTGATGAAGGTACCATTTCGATTGATTATATTCCCGGCGTGCCAACCTTAGAAACAAGAGATCTTCCATCCTTCATCCGTCATAATGACGCGGACTCAAAGTACATTCGTGATCTGATCCATAGGGGCGTTCAGATAAGTCGCGAAGCAGATTGGGTTCTCGGTAATTCTTTTGACGATCTCGAAAGCAAGGCAGTGAATTTAAACCCTCCGGTTTTACATGTTGGCCCGTTGCTTCCATCGGCTTTTCTGAACGGTGAACATTCCAGGGACATAAGTGTTGGAACGAGCATCTGGACACAATATGACTGCTCCCAGTGGCTGGATGCAAAACCTAATGGTTCGGTTATATACGTTTCCTTTGGGAGTATGGTTCATGTGACTAAAGCTCAGCTGGAGGAAATAGCGATGGGTCTCAAGGACAGCGGACATTTCTTCCTCTGGGTTCTTCGTCCGGATATAGTCTCTTCAACAGTCTCAGACTGCTTACCAGAAGGTTTCGTGGATGAGATCAAAGGGCAGGGGCTGGTTGTTCCATGGTGCAATCAGCTGCAAGTGTTATCCCATCCCTCCGTTGAGGGATTCATTACGCACTGCGGATGGAACTCAATGCTTGAAAGCATAGCTCTTGGGGTTCCCATGATAGGGTTTCCATTTTGGTCGGATCAATTCACCAACAGCAAACTCATGGTTGACGAATGGAAGATTGGATTCACATTGAGCGGAGGAGGGCAGGGAGCGGAGAAAGGACTGATACTGATGAATGATATATCCAGCACCATCAGAAAATTGTTCAGTGACGAAGGGGTGAAGGTAAAGAAAAATATCGAGGCTTTAAGAGACAGTGCGAGGACTGCAGTGCGTAGAGGAGGATCTTCTGATAGAAACATTGAAAACTTTGTTGAAGGTTTGAAGCGGAAACGTATGAGTAAAGAACAGCTGAAAGATAGTTAACCATCTCAGTCAGTGTTATCAAAACTAGATAAGTGTTATATCGAAACTTCCGTCTATGATAACTCAGTCTATGTTTTATAAATCCATGCTTTGTCCTATTTCACTGCCGTGATTTACATTGCCATGTTATTGCCCGATACTCTTACGAATCATCAATGTTTCTCTGATACCTGATATGTCGAGTTGAATATATATGTTACATGAATCTATTTGTTCTAATATTTTTTAAATTAATCATTTTCATGGTTTACCGGTCTATCATACCCTTTCAAAATCATAACCATGGCATCATAAGAATATTCACAACAAATCCATTTACTCCAATGTCAGAAAATACATTTTAAAATTATAATTCTAAGAAGAAACACCCTTTGACTTATATTTTAAATTATGAGATCTACTAAAACACTCTCTCCTGATATCCAAAACAAGGAAACTTTGTCTTTCTATGTATATAGCCATGCATATAGGGAAAGGTTATGTGTTATGTATACCTTTAAATAATATAAAGTGGAGTCCAAGTTGCAAAGTCCTTTCACAAATATAAAATCGTTTTATAATAAATTAGAGATCCCTGAAGATGAATAAGACATGATTTATTTTATAATAACATTTTATAATAAATTAGAGTAGAGATAGATAAATAGGACATGACTAATATTAATTATCTTAGAGAAGTTCTACTTACTGCTTTATAAAAGTTTAAATATAAATAAAGTATCATATTTTGTTAAAGTTTGATTTACTTATACTTACCTTTACCAATAAAGATAACATTAGAGCTTTTGGTAGAGCTTATCTAGTTGGTTATAAAATAATATTAGAAAATGAAAAAATAAAATATTATAAAATGTCTTTAAGCTTTTTTTTCGAACTGTTATGTTAGGTTTTATTAATAGGATTTGGATTAGCAATATAACATTTACTTAGTCTTAATTAGTCTTAATTGTATAATGATTATAGAATACACAATGACATGTAAAGTACAAACATTTGGAGATATCATGGGATATGGTAAGGCATGGAGAGCATATAAGCCTGCAAAATTGTTTCTTCCATGACTAACATATCCTTTCCTAAGAGAGAAATTAGTTTTTAAGAGATGAAGTGTGAAATCTAAGTTACTATAAAAGAACCTTTGACTACACCCATAAAAAAATTCCATAGGATTTCCCTCTATCAATTATAGGTATCTCACTAGAGAAATGGCTATTTGTCTTTAGAGAGTAGTTTTGAGAAAGTGAAATAGAATTCCCACAAAACTATTAAGGTCTCTGAAAGATTTTGTCTTTAAGATATTTTTATTATATCCCCACCAAATACCCCATAAGATATTTTTATTATATCCCCACCAAATACCCCATACCAAAGCAGTAAGTAATTATTTGAGCCCCTCTAGGGATCAACTCTCAAAAAATAATTTAAAACATTCTAAATTGCATTCTTTCTTCTACAAATCATCTCACTTTATCTAAAATTCCAACAAGCTAGTCTAAATGAATTTGGAATATTTGTACTGAAAAAATATATGACATTTTTTCTTCACAATATTACTCCATAAAACGCACATAATCAAACCTTTGAATACTTACCTCTGCATTAAACAAGTTAGCACCTAATTCTTCAAAATAAATTAAAAGAAAAAAATAAATTTTAAAGAAACCATTACTTTCTATGTAATATTATTATTAATTGTACCTAAAATAATTGCAAAAAACAACTAAAATATTATATGCCCAAGAAAACTCATTCTACTTCTCTACTCTTAACACATTAAACGATTTTCTTACTTCATAAATAAAACTAACTTCACAACTTCAATCAAAAGCAAAAAGCCACCCTTTTTGCAAACTAACTGTTGAATAAAAAATACACCCATCAATCTCTAGAGAAGAGAAAAGTATAATAGGAATAAATATTTTAGTTGCCACAATCACATCCAATGGAATACAAGCCTTATAGAATCTACTTTCTCTGCGGATTTACATTGCGGTGTTAATGTAGGATACTCGTCTAAATCATGTATATTTTTCTCATTATATCTTATATTTTGATTTATTAAGTGCTGAAAAACTATAATAAAAATATATTTATAATTGATTATATATATATATATATATATATATATATATATATATATATATATTTAATTAGTTAATTAATATTAGTCAGTTTGTATTTAAAAATAACGTATTATTAAAATTCTAATTTAATATTAAAGAAAGAAGAAAGAAGTTTTTGAATTTTCATAATTTTGATAAGTAAAAATGTCAAAATAGTTAATGTTATATCAAATAATTTAATAGTGGAAATTTTGTTAATATTTGTGAAGGTACTCAGCATCCCAGGAGTATAAAAATTAAATTTTAAAATAAATCAATTTATTTTTATTTTTTTAAGTTTAAATGATCAAAATTTTTATTTATTAACCACTACCACAATTATTACATATTTAAATATTTAGATATATATTTATTTGATATACTTTTACAATAAATATCTTAATATCAAATTTAAAATCTCTCCTCTCTTTTTCTATAGATATATACATATTCCATCCTCTCTTTTCAAGGGAGTCTTTTTGGTACATGAGAATGTTACTATGACTAAAATCATGTATGAAATATTAAAGAATAAGATTTCATTTTAATTAAAAAAAGTTGATGAAATGTTTAATTTTGAAAGGTTTGATTCCTTTTTACATTTGACAAATCCAAAAATAAATGTAATTCTTTATATATATATATATATATACATTTTATAATTTTTTATAATTTATTAATTTAATGTGGAATGTATAATCTTTATATATGTTAGGAAAATTTTATTATAAATATTAAGTTTAAATATGTTTATTAATTAAATATAACTCTAAGGATCTAAAAGTATTGATTATGAATATCAATCATTATTTTAATTTCTCTAATAAAATAACATTAAGTTATAATTATTTTTTACATTATGTTATATTATATATAGAGAGAAAAGGAAGGTATTCTTATTTCTAATTATATGGTTATTAATTAGTTTTATTACATTTTTTATAGATTTATTAATAATAAGTTCTAAAATAGTTTGAATATGTTTAAGTTTATTATATATGTTTATCAATTAGTTTTATAACATTTTTTATAGGTTTATTAATATTAAGTTCTAAAATAGTTTTAATATGTTTAAGTTTATTATAATACCATGTGTATAGTATAATTTTTTTGCTACACAATTTTTTTTGTAATATTATGAATAAAATAAACATATAATATAACAAATTAAATTGAACCAATATATATATTTTATTACTTTTTATGTTTTATTATGTTATATTATTATTATTAGTAGTTGATATAACAACATATCTTATAATTATTATAACAATTTCCCTCATAACGTGTTGTAAAGCAAAGCACCTCTAGATACAAAAGCAAAAAAAAATGTTTTCCTAAAATTGCTTCAAATATTAATCAAACCCATATGTTGCTAAGGTCAAGTTCTCACAAAGGTACAAATTATTAGCTTAGGCAAAGAAAGAAAATCATTCTTTGTAGAATAACAACACCAATAATATTAAAAATATTATTACCTTTAAATTTAACTACCACAAGAACAACACTTGACGGAGGAGCGATCGAACAGCTGAGTTGAGCCATGACCTGAAACCCTAGGGTTTCTATCATGCCACTGCAGTGGGCGCCGTCAAGGTTCCTGATCCACCCCTTTCGCCCGATTGATTGTGTTCTTCCTATCTGATACACTCCATTGGCATGGCGGATGTTAGGGGAGGGGATTCCGTTACCACCCCACCCCCCCATATTTTTGGAGGCTCTACCGACTCTACCATCCCCTCTAAATCTAACACTCATGCATCCACCCAAGTGACGCAGTCTGATGCTGCCAAATCTAGAGCAATCCCTGCTAATCAGGCCCAAGAGGACGCTAGCGCCAAGGTGGCGCACACACTGACTTCCTCCACCTGCATCCCAATTGAGCGCAAGAGGCCCGAGATCCATTTCCCTGCTGAAAAAATCAATAGCAGAATTCATTATATTCACGATCATGCCCTACTAGGCAAGTTCATCGGGTTTTGGCCTATTGAAAAGGCCCTATATGGATGTATCAATGGAAAATGGAAGCCAAAGGGCTAAGTCACCCTTCAGGTCAACCCTAAAGGCTTCTTCAACATCATTTTTACCTGCCTTGAAGAAAAGAATCATGTCATGGATGGAGGGCCTTACTTCTTCAATGCAGTGGGGCTATTTCATCAATATTGGATAGAGCGCTTCAACCCTGATAGAGAAGACTTTAACTGGGCACCGGTGTGGATCTGCCTCTATTCTCTTCTGCAAGAATATTGGGAAGAAATAACCCTCAAAGAAATCAGCAAAAGCTTGGGATCCTTCATCAAAATCACAGAAGAAAATAAACACATGAGATACACTACCTACGCCTGCATATGTGTCTACATGCATCTCGCAAAAGCTCTCTTTGATTCGGTAAGTCTATGTCATGAAGACTTTGAATGGATTCAATCTATTGATTATGAGCATGTTCCCTTCTGTTGTCGCAAATCTCATATGCATGACCACCCTTTTAGATATTTTCCTTAGAATTCTCCACCCAAGCCCTCTGGAAACCCTACCTCCCTAGATCCAGATGGATTCACCAAAGTCACCCCCCGAAAAGGGCATACAAAGAAAAGCTCCAACATCCCTAGCCCCTTGCAGCACTCCACCAGCAATATTTTCCACCTCTTGTCCAACCTTGACTCGGGAAAGGACCGGCCCTCTACTCCCCCGGAAACCTCCCACAACCCCTCCCCTGCTTTTCGATCCATACCTCCCATCGACATTCCTTTGCCTTACCTGATGGCGCAGCATAAGCCACACGAAGCCAATCTGAAGAATAAAAAGTTAGAGATTCCAAACCCTGCTATCACCCAGTCCCTTATTCTGCCCTTTAAGCCCAGATCTGACATGGAAATCGACCCTTAGTCTGCTCCCTATCAAGCCATTACCCTATAAGGTGATAAGTCTCAGACCCCCATATCCTACATGGATGAGGAACCAGAAACCATCGACTTTAGGGATCTGTATCTCACAGGGCTGGAAAAAGCCTGCAATTCCAAAGAATATCACACTATCCCTGCAAGACAGTCTGACAGCTTGGAGGAAGCCCTACTCAAAGCCCAGCTGTTGAAAGGAAGCACCCAATTAAGGATCCAAGGGGAACATATTCCAAGGGAAACTATGAATATCATCAGGGAATCAAGGAAACGAGGAAGGCCAATAGACCTACAAAGATTGATAATCCTACGGGATCAGCTAGTTGAATCCGGCATATACCCAAAGTTGACAAATTTCTTCAAATATTTGAATCAAACTCATACATGATGAAGCTCACCTCCTGGAATATCTGAGGGATCAACAGCCCCTCAAAGTTACGTATGATAAAAAATCGTCTAAGCTATGATAATCCATCCATCTTATTTATGCAAGAAACCAAATGCTCTAGTTCCACCTTCCACTCCATTCTGTCCAGGCTTTGACTTGGCTATAACACCATAGTTGTTGATTCATTTGGAGCCTTTGGGGGGCTTGCCATTTCCTCAAATCCAGCCCTCATCTCCCTCTCCAATCACCATGCCTCCCGACACTTCATTCAAGCCTCTTTCCATCTCATTAATACCATTTTAAGGGGCCTCCTCACCAATGTCTACTTTCCCCAAACTTTAGCCTGAAATATCCAGATATTAGACAACATGGCTTCCCTCTCTGATCAAAATCCTTGCCCCTTCTGGATTCTAGAAGGTGACTTCAACATGATCACCAACCTCAGAGAAAAGCATGGGGGCCGTATGCACTTGGAATCCGAGAGCCTAAATTTCAAAGACATTATACTCCAAAATCATCTTATTGATGTCCCCACCTCCAATGAGATCCACACCTGGAACAATCGCAGGAGTGGCTCCCTGAAAATCACTTCCAGATTGGATCACTTCCTCATCTCTGAAACTGTCACTCATGTGAGGGGGGACATCTTCTCCACCATCCTCCCTGCAGCTGGATCTGATCATTGGCCCATACAATTGCAATGGGACAGACCAGGAAGACGCCTCCGCAAACCATTCCGGTTTGAACAGTTTTGTCTACCCCATCTAGGCTTCAAAGAGATGGTAGTCGAATGGTGGCGCAACATCATCCCCCATGAAGGCACTCACATGTACAAATTTCAGCAAAAACTCAAGATCATCAAGGCTATATTAAAGCATTGGAACCGGCACACCTTTGGAAGCATCTTCGAAAGCGAGAGATATCTAGAAGAAAGAATGGCTGACCTTCAACAAATGCTCATAACAGCTGGCCACATAGAGGAGCTGGACAGACAGGAGCAGTAGCTCAAAAACCAAATCAAGGAACGAGAACTGCAGGAGGAGATTCTATGGAAATAGAAATCCAGAATTCGATGGCTTAAGCAAGGAGAAAAGAATACCAAATTCTTCCATTGATCTACCATTCAGAGGAGAATAGTTAATCAAATCTCCATCTTGAAAGATGATGAAGGTAACAACCTGGAAACAAGCGAGGAGATTGAACAAGAGCTTCTCAATCAGTTCAAGGAGACCTTAATAGAGCCCCATTTGGACCCTCAAGAAGCCATCAACAACATCATTCAGCACATCCTGACCACGACCACAGAGGAACACAACCAAATACTGCTCAAACCAATTCAAATGCAGGAAGTGGATCAAGCTATGGCTCAACTCAAAGCAAGGAAAGCCCCCGAGCAGGACGACTTCACCACTAACTTCTTCCATTTTTTCTGGTAAGAACTCAAGACAGAGATTTGGGAGATGGTTGAGGAATCCAGTTCAATGCATTGGATGCTCGAAGCTTTCAATGCCACCTTCATCACTCTCATTCCCAAGGAGGAGCAGGCGATGACTCCCAGCAAATACAGACCAATATCCCTCTACAATTTTCTATATAAGTTAGTCTCTAAGGTGATCGCCAATCGCCTTAAGCCTCTGTTGCCCCTTCTCATCTCTCCGGAGGAAACTGGCTACATTGAAGGAAGACATATACTCGACGGCATCATTCTAAACCATGAGGTCATGCATTCCTTGAAGACTTGCAAGATTCCAGGTATGCTCCTAAAGATAGAACTTTCCAAGGACTTTGATAAACTTAGTTGGGATTACATCCAACAAATGTTGTCAGCCTTTGGATTTAATCAAACATGGATTCGATGGATAATGAGCCTCATCACTTCTCCAATATATTCCATTCTTCTCAATGGATCCCCCTCTGCGACCTTCTCTCCTTCCAGAGGAATCCGTCAAGGGGACCCTCTGTATCCCTTTCTCTTTGTCCTAATTGCAGAAGGTTTAAGAAGGCTCATCAAATTCCATGTTAGATCGAGTTCCATTAAAGGGCTCTTCCTTCACTGTCGTCCTCCTATTACCCATCAACAATTGTTTGATGATAACATGCTCTTCGGTCACCCCTCTGTGCAGGAAGACACCTCCTTTAAGGACATTCTGGATTGCTTCTCCCTGGCTACTAGAACTTCCATCAATAAGAAAAAATCCCAAATATTCTTATTTAAATCCCCTCTCCTCACTGAATGCAATATTGCTCGCATTCTAGGATTCTAAATTTCCTCCCTTCCCTTAAAGTATCTGGGCACTCCCCTCACTGATTCAGCCATTAAGCATGCCTCTTGGAAAGATTTTCTTCACGGACTGGAGACCCTCCTTTCCATTTGGACCCATCATGCTCTCAATATTGTTGGTCGCCTCATCTTGGTTAAATTGGTTCTCCAATCCATGCCTCTGTACCTTTTTTCTATGCTCGCATCTCCTAAATGGGTGCTCAAAGCTATCATAAATCTTCAGTACAATTTCCTTTGGGGAAGCAACAAGGATAAGAGGAAATCAGCGCTGGTCAACTGGAAAGATGTATGTGCCCCAAAAATATCAGGTGGGCTAGGCCTGAGAGATCCTTAGCATACTAATGAAGTTATGGGTGAAAAAAAATGGTGGCAGTGGATCTCAAATCCGGAGATCCCTTGGGCGCAAATTTGAATCTCCAAATATGCTGACAACTGGCCAATCAAAGATGTCATTTTCTTTGATGTTGAGAAGGACAAGTCTCTCATTTGGAAAGCAGCTAAGCAACACAGAGCTCTAGTAAGAGACCATAGCTTTTGGGAATTGAGGTCAGGAAACCAAGCCAATTTCTGGAATCATTCCTGGCAACAAATGCCCAAAATGGCTACACTATTCCCCAACTCAGAATGGCAAGGTATCCTAGCACACCAAAATAAACCTCGGATCAATCGCTTTTGGGATTCGCAGAATAACATGCAGATCTCTCCCCAATTTCGCAAGTGGCTCAAGGTGGATCAGCTCCAGGAGTAGCACGGTCTTCATCTCACGAATGACATCAAGTAGGACCTAGCTAAACGAAGAATCTGTTGGGCAGATGGGGATGACATAATTCGATGGGGATATACCTCAATGGGGACCTTCTCTATCAAAGAAGCCTATCAATTTCTCCTCCCCAACCTCCCTGATCAACAAGAAATCATTTGGGAGAAAATTTGGCATCCCAGAATATGGCCCAAGATTTCTACTTTCCTCTGGCTCCTCAGCAAAAGCCGAATCCTCACTTGGGACAATCTCTACATGAAGGGATTTGTATGCCCCTCCCGATGCCCCAATTGTGGAAATAAGGAAGAAACCAATGCGCACCTGTTCAACGAGTGCACCCTAGCCATCATTCTTTGGGACAAGGCAGTGTAGTTGAGCAGGGGGTCGAACAGAATTCCAGGGAACATCTCAACACCATCCATTTCTGGGTTTCCACCCCTTACCTCTGTGACATTCTCAATGCCCTCTCGACCATCCTCCCAGGGCACATTCTCTGGACTATCTAGAAAGAGTGAAACTACCAAATCTTCAAGGATTTAAGCACTCCCCCTGACATCCTTTGGAAGTCCATCTGCAGCAACCTTCAAGAAACCTTGGCCCTCCATCGATGGCAAGACTTTGATCTCCCCACTCATCCAGGGGAAAAACTCATCTGGGCTAATTGGAATCTCATGCTCCACCCTTTCCTGATCTTAGAGCCCCCTTCAAACCATTCCCCCAGCTCCCCCTGTTCTTGGTCTCCTCTTCTGCCAGAGTTCGTCAAGCTCAATTTTGATGCAGCGTCCAAAGGCAACCCGTGAGATGCTAGTTTTGGTGGAGTTTTCAGAAATTCATATGGCAATGTGCTTATGATATTCCTTGGTTCTTTAGGATGGGACACAAAAAACTTTGCAGAGCTTGAGGGCATGTTCCAAGGGCTCCTACTGGCTTAGGATAATAATTTCTTCCCCTTGGCAGTTGAAGGCGACTCCCAAATCATCATTAAAATGGCCACACACCTTCAGGCTAGGTCATCAGCCACAAAGTTTACCATGAGCTAGCATCTGGTAACCCTCATCACACTGCTGAAACAAGGGATTCACAACCAATCAGCAATCAAATTCAAGCACATTAGAAGAATGGCCAATAAGGTTGTTGATCTACTAGTCAACAAGGGAGTTTTAGACAATGCTCCTCTTAGCTCTAGCACCCTCTCCTCCCTGGATGATGAAGAACTCAAACATGAATCCACTCTACTGGTGCACAAATATCTGCTCCCCCAGAAGCGAGTGCCCACCAGTGATCTCATGCGTCCCCAGGCAGCCATGTGGAGGGACACTTGGCTGCTCCACGTGACCACATATGGAAAGAAGGACCGTGATAAATGCTGGCATGAGGGAGTCATTAACTTGACCTCCGCCACCTTCATCCCAACGTACAAGATTTGCAACTCATTAAGGTCGCATGCCATGCCCATTAAGTCAGTCACCTTTGCTTATTCGTCCTCACTTCGGCTCTCGGTGCTTTTTTCTGTCAATTTCCCTCCGCCTCTGGTGCAAAGTCCTTATTCGACCAGCCTCAGCCTTCCCTCTAGAATTTTTTCTTCTCCGGTGTTCTCCACAGCTCCCTCCTTGTGTTGTGATTCTGCTCCTCGGACAATTATGCCTCCGCATTACAGAATGAAGTGTAGAAGGGCTGGGGGGCGTGGCCAGCCTTCCCATCCTCTGCTTTCACTCTCCCAAGGCCGTGACTTGAACCTCTCGGTTGGATGGAATGAGCATGAAAGGAATCCCCCTGTCAACTTGACTGCCCAGCTCTCTCTGCAGCTCCCTTCTCCTTCTTTTCCTCGCTCCATCTCCCGTAGCAAGAAGAGACTGCATAAATCTACCATTCCTCCAGAGCTTGCTTTCATCTCCCGCAAGATTAAGGCTCTCCCAGTGCAAAGCACCTCCAGTGGCAGCAAGGAATCTAGCGGTAGCTCAGGCAATAGTGAAGGTAGCAGCTCGGACCATGAGGCTGAAAACAAGATGGAACAGTCGGATCTGCAAGCTGCCTCCTCAGTTAAGCTTGACTTTTCGGTGTCGCCACGTCCTAAATATTCTCTCCATGCATCGAGCAAGGAAACGGATGACGGGTTCTATGTGTGTAGAATTGAGGAAGAAGTTCCTACCTCTAGCAAAAAGAATGCAGGTTCACCTTAGTTTCAGTTTTTTAATATTCGCTAGCATGCTCATGTTTTGGTATTGTCTACTCTATGACTCGTGTTCTATTTTGATAACTAAATCTGCTAGTTTACCGCTTTGAGAAGCAGTTACTCTCTAGTTTTTAAGGACTGGTTTCCCCGTCCGGGGCAGTCCAACTTCTGGTGGAAAACTGTTGAAATTTTCCTATGGATCGGACTTGTCAAATCCAGAGGAAGAGACATGTAATTTTCTGTTCAATATGATATAATAGAAGTAGCTTAACTTAGAAAAAAAAATTTAACTACCACAATCACATTTAATTAATTAAATGTAGTTGAGATGAAAGATTCATTTGCATATACCACAAAAACCATTGATGAATAAATAATAATAAGAAAGAGTATTACAAAAAATTCTATTACAATAAAAAAATATTATTATTAATATAATTAATAATCAATAATAATAAGAGATAATAGTAAATAATTTTAAATTTTAAATAATAATAAATAATGATAATAATAATAATAATCTAAGTAATAAATATTAATAATAATATAATTATTATTATTAATTATTAATAGTATGTATTCGTTATTATTAATTGATTATTATTATTATTAAGTAAATAATTAATAATTAATTGTTAATCATTAATGATTAATTATTAACAATTATTACTAATCAATAATTAATCATAATTATTTAATAATTAGTAATAACAACAACAATAAGAAGAATTAATATTCTCTATGATCTGGAGAAGGATTGCGATGATCAGGAGAAACCCTATGGTTTTCTGCTCCTTCAACCTTCTCTCTGTCACTGCCAAGCCCACTCTTGGCCCTGCAGATCTCGAAAGACTGAGGACGCATTCCCTCTAGTTCTTACTCGGGCCCTGCGTCAATCGAAGCTTCGCGGAGGATGACTTGAAAGATGAGTTCTTAACACACCCTTCCCCCTCTGTAAATGAGCAAGCGATGGATATTTTTCCTGAGCAACTCCCTCGAAAACATCAGGCTACAATGTCTACCCCTCAGCAGGATTTAGGTTGCTACGCAGACCAGATAGGAACAACTCCCTCCCTCATGGAAATTGAAGGTTGCCAAGAGTCTCTGCGCCAATCCTAACAGGGCACAGGGCAATGATCACTCTAGCATGCACTTGCGCCCCATCAGTCCACCATTTCTGTGGGATACCTCAGAGATTTCTTGTCAGAGCTCCCCTCACACCAGGGGAACAGGCCAAAGAACAGAGATTGCCTTGGACTACAATGAGCTAAATAGGATAGCCATTCTGGCCTTCGAGCTAAGCTCTAATAGCCAGGGCTACCCAGATCTCTCACCTGCTCTTTATGAGATTCAAATCTCAATATCCTTTGGGAAATCAATAGTTCAATGGGTCTACTCAATGGATCAAGTCTAAAGCCTCGCACGTGCATTCGAACACAAGCTAGGGATTCCCTCATCACTTCAGTGATTTCTCTATGGAGGTAAAAATCTAAAGGATACTCTTCCCCTCTATTTTTATAATATTGAAAGAGATGCTTCTGTAGTTTTAACCTTCCGTCAGTGAGGGGGAGTAGCCGGGAAGCCTTCTTCTGCCCTAGCTTTCTCTTATAAGGATGTTTTCCATGCACAAATTCCCAAGAAATATCCTCAACCCTCTGAGGCTCCCAAGCCCTTTTTGGTCGATAAACTGGAGGAAGTCCTCTCCATAGAAATCTCCCATCCAGATCTCGAAGATCAGCTTCAAAAATATTTTGAATCTGCCATCATCTTCCAATTCAATGGACTTAGACCCCGCACATCAGATCTCTACCAATGGATCATCTCTAATTGGACTAACAACTGTAAGGTTGTCTTCTGCTCAAAGGGTTTCTTCATAGTCGTGTTCGCCTTCAACAAAGATTACCAAAAATCCTTGATATAAGGTCCATGGTTTTGGAGAACAGTAGGGCTATTTCTTACCCCTTGGTTCCCAAAATCTGACCCCTCCACGACAGTCATCACCAAGCTACCTATATGAGTCCGGCTTCCAAATTTACCTGCGCATCTATGACACAACTCTATCTTCCAAGGAATTGGAAACACCCTCGGCTTCTTTTTGGCAACAGATCCCTCTAGGGGGGAGAAATGAATATACACCTATGGAAAAATTTGTGCAAAAATAAACATGGGAAAAGGTCTGCCCCATCAAATCAATCTCAAAATAGGGGATTTCCTTTGGACATAGACCCTGGATTATGAGAATACCGCCTTCCATTGCCACCACTGCCATCAAATAGGGCACCTTCAGAACTCTTGCTCTACATTCCTCGCGCAAAATAAGAAAAGTAATCAGAAAGAAAAATCTAAAAGCTAGTAACCATGTGATCCACCCCCATGGATGACATTGATTTCTTCAGCTCAGATGAAGAGGAGGCTGAGGTAGAAGTGGAGGTTGCAATGTAAATGAAGGACTCACCCTCTACTGCAATGTAAACGAAGGATTCACCCTTAGCTTACCCTAAAGGACATACTACTACCCCGAATAAATAGAAATGAACTCATGAGTCCTCCTCCTCCGATTCGGATAAGGAGGTTCTCCCTACAATCAGCAACATCCTTCAAATGGTTCTCGCCCATCTGCACTAGACTGGTTGGGTCAAAGTTAACAAAAAGAAAGGAAAAAAATGTCGCATGGAGGATTCAACCCATTCTGGGTAGATTCCAATGACAATCTCTTTTTTCTTTCTTGCTACTCTTGTTCGTTCTTTTTCTTAAAACTTGTTTATGTTTTGTGACCAAGGTTGATAATTTATCATTTCCAGCTTCCCCGCTTTCTAGCTTATCTTGACTGTAACTATGGTTTGTACCATATGATTACTTAATAGAATTAGTCTTATTCAGAATAACAATAATAATAATAATAATAATTAATTAATTAATTGTTAACAATATTAATAATTATTAATAATTATAAATATTAATTATTATTTATTAATAAATATTAAACATTTTCTATTTAATAATACTTTAAATAATAATATTAAAATTAAATAATATTGAATAATTAAATAATAATAATAAGAATAATATTGTTATTAAAAAAATTAATAATAAATAAAGAATATTATACACCTTATAATAAACATGGTTAACCATGTTTTATTTTCATACTAACACAATATTTCTCACAATGTGACGTTGGACCATGGTTGACCATGGATGACCATGGTTGTCATAATGTGATGTTGGACCAAGTGATTAATAAACCCAAATGATGTATATTATAGATCTAATGGATTAATTCTAAAACCCAAAGGTATTATAAACCTAAGGGAATAATATTAAACCCAAGGGATTATTATTATAAATCCAAGGTATATAAAACTTAAGTGAAATATGATAAACCCAATGAATTAATATTAAAAACCCAAGAGATTATAAACCCAAGGGAACAATATTAAACCCAAAAGATAAATATTATAAACCCAAGGTATGTAAATCCTAAGATTGATATTATAAACCCTAAAATAAACATGGTTGACCATGAGTGATTTTCATATTGACACAATGTTTGTCAAAATGTGACATTAAACAATGGTTAGCCATAGTTAACCATAGATTATTTTCATATTCAAACAATCTTTGTCACAATCTGACGTTGGACCATGGTTGTCACAATGTGCTGTTGGACCAAGAGAAAATATTTGTTACAATGTGACCATGGCTGACCATAATTGATTTTAATTTCGAGACAATATTTGTCACAATGCGATGTTGGACCATGGTTGATCTTGATTGGTTTTCATATTGAGAGAATCTTCGTCACAATGCAAAATTGGAACATGGTTGGCCATGACAGATTTTCATATTGAGAAAAACCTATTATAAACCGAAAGTATATAAGCTCTAACATAAATATTATAAACCCTAAAAAAAGCATGGTTAACCACATATGATTTTCATATTGGCACGATTTGTGTCACGATGTGATATTGGACTACGTTTGACCATGATTGATTTTCATATTAACACAACCTTTGGCACAATGTCACGATGAACAATCGTTGGTCACGGTTGACCATGGATGATTTTCATATTGAGACAATCTTTGTCACAATGTAACCATAAACCCTATAATAAATATGGTTCACCATTATTGATTTTCATATTGAGAGATTATTTCTCATAATGCAACATTGGACCATGGTTGTCACATTATAACGTTGGACCAAGGGATTGATAAACCCAAGGGATATGAACCATTCGATTGATAAACCCAAGAGATTGATAGTATAAACCAAAAGAGATTTATTCTGAAACCCCAACGTACTATAGACCCAACGGAATCATATTAAAACCAATGGATTAATATTATAAACCCAAGGTATATAAACTCTAAGATAAATATTTTAAGCCAAAGGGAATAATATACCCAAGGGATTAATATTAAAAATCCAAGGGATTGTAAACCCACGGGAATAATATTAAACCCAAAGGATAAATATTATAAATCCAAGGTATGTAAACCCTAAGGTAAATATTATAAACCCTAAAATAAACATGGTCAACCAGGGATGATTTTCATATTGACACGATATTTGTGATTATGTAACATTGGAATATGGTTTCCCATGATTTATTTTCATATTGAGACAAGCTTTGGTACAATGCGACGTTGGACAATGGTTTGGAATGGTTTACCATGGTTGATTTTCATATTGAGACAATCTTTGCCACAATGCGACATTGGACCATGGTTGACCATGGGTGGCCATGGTTGTCACAATGTGACATTGGAGCAAAAGACAACCTTTGTCAAAATGTGACCACAGTTATTGACCATTGTTAACTATGATTGATTGTGATGTTGAGACAACCTTTGTCACAATGCGACATTGCACCATGATTGATCATGGCTTATTTCATATTGAGATAATCTTTTTCATAATGTGACACTTGACAATGGTTGATCATGGTTGACCATAATTGATTTTCATATTAATAACATCTTATTATAAACCCAAGGTATATAAACCCTAAGATAAATATCATAAACCATGAAATAAATATGGTTGACAATGGTACACGAGATAATATTTTCATATTGACACAATATTTGTCATAATGCAATGTTTGACTATGGTTGACCATGACTGATTTTCATACTAAGACAACCTTTGGCACAAAGAAATGTTGGAGAATGGTTGGCCATGGTTGACCATGATTGATTTCCATATTGAGGGAATATTTTTCATAATGCGACTTTGAACCATGGTTGACCATGGATGACCATGGTTGTCATAATGTGATGTTCGACCAAGAGACAATCTTTGTCACAGTGTGACCATGGTTATTGACCATGGTTGACGTTGATTGATTGTAATCTCGAGACAATATTTGTCACAATGCGACATTGGACCATCGTTGATCATGATTGATTTTCATATTGAGAAAAGTTTATGATAAACCCTAAGATAAATATTATAAACCAAGGTATATAAACCCTATGATAAATACTATAAACACTAAAATAAGCATGGTTTACCATAGTTGATTTACATATTGAGACAATCTTTATCATAATACGATGATGAACCATGGTTCACCATGATTGATTTTCGTATTGATACAATATTTGCCATAATGCGATGTTGGACCATGGTTAACTATGGTTGACAATGATTGAACATGACTAACCATGCTTGACCATGGTTTTCCATGTCATAATGCGGCATTGGACCATGGTTGACCATGGTCCAATATTTCGTATCAAGACAATCTTTTAAAAAAATTAATAGAAAAAATAAATAAATATATTTCATAATTAGTTACCTTCTTAAAATATAATGAATCAATATTAATTATACACACCAAGTTAATTGCACACTAACACCTAAAATGTTGTATTCCCAAGAAAACACAATCTCATTGTTCCGTACTCTAATATTACAAAATAAAAAAAATAAAAAAAAATAAAAAAATTATTGTATATTAATGAACCTCTAAAAATTAGAAAACCACCACTGTTTTTATAAAATAAATACCCAAATTAACTTATTTAATCAAAAATACATTTTTCAATCTCCTATATATATATAAAATTAAAAATGTCAAAAAAAAGGAAACCTATTCTGTTCTTTTAACCTATGATAAAATGAAGAAGAAAGTTAAATAAGAATGTAAACGGAAAAAAATAAAAATTAAAAAAATATATAAATAGGGGTATAATAAAGCTATTAAAAATGTACAAAATAAAGGTATCAAGATCTATTAACTTTTTGATCTTGTATTAAGGATGAATCACATTACATAGTTAAACATCGACTAAATATTATATCTTTTGAAAAATTTCAATAATAAAATTTATAAACTTGACTTTTTATATTGTTGATAAACATATATATATATATATGTAAAATTTTTAAAAATATCTTTAATGAATTAAAATTTATCTTGTCATCATTTTTTGGGCGCTTCAAACGTCATTGCTCATGTCATTTATCTTAGCGTTTTGACCTTTTCCACGTATAAAATGTTAATTTTGCGATTCAGTTGACACACCCCATATGCCCTACAAGCATTAATCGCACTATTACATTGTCCAAGTATTACACATCCACATATACCCTACATTCATTTGTCAACGCGTCCAACTCAGCAAATATTGTCACAATGTATTGTAAGACGTGACAGGTGTCTATATACACGGAATTCATTCCCTTAACAAGAATATTCCCCCATGTTGTAACATGGAGTGGTCTATAAACTGACTTCCACCCAATCCTTGTATTCCACTACCTCGACATCAGTTAGCGAGTAGCCCTGGAAATTCGTAGCTCACAATCCAACAATCAGATGGCTCGCAATCCAGAACCCTTGCATGCTCTTGTCTTCCCATACCCAACGCAGGGTCACATAACTCCCATGATGGAGTTTGCCAAGAAGCTTGCTTCTAAAGGTGTTACAGTCACATTCGTTACCACGCACCACACACACCAGCAGATCACTAAAGCTAATTCTCGCAGTGCTGAACAAGACGATCCTATCTGGATTTCGATCGGTCCGCCAGATTCAATGATTTTGTGCGCTCTGTGGATAACATGGCAGGAGAGTTGGGAGAGCTTCTTCAAAATCTCAACAAGGCGGGGCCTGCCATATCGTGTGTCATAGCTGATAGTTTTCTTCACTGGTCATTTGAAGTCACAAAGAAATTTGGTATTCCCTGGATTTCGTTCTGGACACAGCCTATATTTCTTTATTCGATCTACTATCACTTACATCTGCTGGAGGATCTCTGTAACTCTCTTTGCGAAGGAACTGGTAAGGTTTCTGCGTGCTTTAAAAGGATTTTCCATTTGAAATCCAGATATATTTGAGCCGGTCCTCATAAATAGGCAAGTAATTTATTCACAACCAAATATTCTTTATTTTTATTTCGAATTTGAATACCTGCCTGCAGCTGATGAAGGTACCATTTCGATTGATTATATTCCTGGCGTGCCAACCTTAGAAACAAGAGATCTTCCATCCTTCATCCGTCATAATGACGCGGACTCAAAATACATTCGTGATCTGATCCATAGGGCCGTTCAGATAAGTCGCGAAGCAGATTGGGTTCTCGGTAATTCTTTTGATGATCTCGAAAGCAAGGCAGTGAATTTAAACCCTCCGGCTTCCATCGGCTTTTCTGAACGGTGAGCATTCCAGGAACATAAGTGTTGGAACGAGCATCTGGACAAAATATGACTGCTCTCAGTGGCTGGATGCAAAACCTAATGGTTCGGTTATATACGTTTCCTTTGGGAGTATGGTTCATGTGACTAAAGCTCAGCTGGAGGAAATAGCGATGGGTCTCAAGGACAGCGGACATTTCTTCCTCTGGGTTCTTCGTCCGGACATAGTCTCTTCAACAGTCTCAGACTGCATACCAGAAGGTTTTGTGGATGAGATCAAAGGGCAGGGGCTCGTTGTTCCATGGTGCAATCAGCTGCAAGTGTTATCCCATCCCTCCGTTGAGGGATTCATTACGCACTGCGGATGGAACTCAATGATTGAAAGCATAGCTCTTGGGGTTCCCATGATAGGGTTTCCATTTTGGTCGGATCAATTCACCAACAGCAAGGTCATGGCTGACGAATGGAAGATTGGATTCACATTGAGCGGAGGAGGCCAGGGAGCGGAGAAAGGACTGATACTGATGAATGATATATCCAGCACCATCAGAAAATTGTTCAGTGACGAAGGGGTGAAGGTAAAGAAAAATATCGAGGCTTTAAGAGACAGTGCGAGGACTGCAGTGCGAAGAGGAGGATCTTCTGATAGAAACATTGAGAGCTTTGTTGAAGGTTTGAAGGGGAAACGTATGAGTAAATAACTGAATCATATTCAACCCTCTCAATAAATGTTATCAAAACTAGATAAGTAGTATAGGGGAACTTCCCTCTACGATAACTCAGTCTATGTTTTATAAATACATGGTCTGCCCTATTGCACTGCCGTGATTTACATTGCCGTGTTATTGCCCGATACTCTTTTGAATCATCAATGTTTCTCTGATACCTGATATGTCGAATTGAATATATATGTTATATGAATCTACTTCTTTATTCCTTAAAAATTCAGATGCTTTTAAGAGTGTTACAATTTATTCATTAAAAAACAAATTTATAAACAACAATTTAAGATTAAATTTTATAATATTTTTCCTAATTAATCATTTTCATGGTTTCCCTGTCCATCATATAGAAAGTGGAGTTCAAGTAGAGCACTGCAAAGTCCCTTATCAAAAATATAAAATCGTTTTATAATAACGTTTTATAATAAATTTATTTTCATGGTTTCCCGGTCTATCATACCCTTTAAATAATATAAAGTGGAGTCCAAGTAGAGCACTGCAAAGTCCTTTCTCACCAATATAAAATCGTTTTATAATAAATTAGAGTAGAAGAAGATAAATAAGACATGATTTGTTTTATAATAACGTAATAAATTAGAGTAGAGGAAGGTAAATAGGACATGACTTATATTAACTAGTTTTGAGAAGTTCTACTTATGGTTTCATAAAAGTTAAAATACAATAAAATTTAATAGTAGAAAATTTGATAATATTTGTGAATATATTCACCATGCCAATAAATATAATTTTTTTTTTTTAAATAAATAGATAATTTTTTTATCCTTTTAAAGATTTAAATGATCAAAATTACTATTTATTAATCACCACCACAATTATTACATAAATATATATTTATTTGATATACTTTTACAATGAATATTTTAATATCAAATTTAAAATCTCTCCTCTCTTTCCATTCTCTCTTCTCAAGGGAGTCCTTTTGGCGGCTCCGAAAGTTACTATAACTAAAATCATGTAAGAAATATTAAAGAATAAGATTTCATTTTAATTCTAAATTTAAGGAGAGTTAAGGGATCAAATATCTCTAGATGTAGATTTTTTTTAAATTAAAAATTTGATGAAATGTTTATATTTTGAAAAGTTTAATTCATCTTTACATTTGAGAGATCCAAAAAAATTAAATATTTAATTTCATTAAAACCTAATAAATACATATAGTTACATATATATGTGGTATATATAATCTTTATATTTATATATGTTAGCAAAATTTAAAGGTAAATATTAAATTTTGATATGTTTATTAATTAAATTTAAGTCTAAAGATCTAAAAATAATGATTATGATTATGAATCATTATTTTAATTTCTCTAATAAAATGAACTTTAAGTTATAATAATTGTTTAAATTATATTATATATATATATATATATATATATATATATATATATAGAAATAGAAATGGAAGATATTCTTATTTCTAACTATATGTTTATTCATTAGTTTTATTACATTTTTATAGATTTATTAATAATAAGTTCTAAAATATTATTATTATCATTATGAATTATTATTGTCTTAATTTATGATAATACCATGTGTATAGTATAGTTTTTTTTGCTAGAAAAGATTGTTTGTAATATTATGAAAAAAATATATGTAACATAACAAATTAAATTGAACCAATATATTTATTTTATTACTTTTTACCGTTGATTATGTTTTATTACTATTATTACTATTTGATATAACAACATATCTTATAATTATTATAACAATTGCTCCCATAATGGGTTGTAAAGCAAAGCACTTCTAGATGCAAAAAGAAAACAAGTGTTTTCCTAAAATTGCTTCAAATATCAATCAAACCTATATGTTGCTAAAGTCTAGTTCTCACAAAGATACTAATTATTGGCTTAGGGAAGGAAAGAAAAAGTTACTTTGTAGAATAACAACAACCATAATATTAAAATATTAGTACCTTTAAATTTAACGACCACAACCACATTTAATTAATTAAATGTTGTTGAGATAAACGAAAATCTTCGTTTGCGTATACCACAAAAACCATCTAACAAAAAATAATAATAAGAAAACACTATTACAATAAAAATATTATTATTAATATAATTAATCAAAAATAATAATAAAAAATTTAAATAATAATAATAATAATAATAATGATGATGATAATAATAATAATTAATAATTATTATTATTAAATTATTAGTATTTATTATTAATTAATTATTATTATTATTGTTAATTAAATAATTATTATTTAATAATTAATAATAATTAATTAGTTATTAATAATTATTACTAATTAATCATTATTATTATTTAAGTATGAGGGGCTTTCGCAGTGCATTATACTATATATCATTTTTGGGAGCCTTAAGTAACTCATTCATTTATGACTATTTCCATGCGAGGTATATTTTTGAATAGTCCACTTAGTACTCATTGCATCTGGTGATGCTTATAGGGGTGAAGAAGTGGGATTGAAACTAGTGAAATGAATCACATAACATCAATCATCACTTCTGAGGCTTGCACCCGCTAACTAGGAATTTCCGGGAAGTCACCCATCCAAGAACTCCTCTCTCTCAAGAACACTTAACTATGGAGTTTTTCCCTAGTGAGTAACAATATTATTGTTAATATTATTATTTAATTAAATTATTTAATATTATTTAATTATTCAATATTATTATTTAAAGTATTATTATTGCATCTCGTGATGCTCATAGGGATGAAGAAATGGGATTGAAACTAGTGAAATGAATCACATAGCATCAATCATCACTTCTGGCGCTTGCACCCGGTAACCAGGACTTCCTAAGAGGTCACCCATCCCAGAACTCGTCTGGCTCAAGCAAACTTAGCTGTGGAGTTTTTCCCCACAGTCAAGCCCACTTAGCTTGCTACCCCATTTGCAAAACCTTAGCAAGTATTGTGCCTCATGCACCATTCTAGTAGATCTCCTTTTACTCTTTGTATTTAACTATGAGGGGTTTCTGCAGTGCATTATATTAGATATCATTTCTGGGATTTAACTATGTTAAGTAAGTGATTCATCTATGAGCATTTCCATGAGAGGTAGTCATAACTCACTAATTTGTCATGATTTTTGAATAATTCACTTACCACTCATTTCATCGGGTGATGCTCAAAGGGGTGAGCAAGTGGGATTGAAACTAGTGGAATGAATCACATAGTGTCAATCATCACTTCTGGGGCTTGCACCCAGTAACAAGGACTTCCTTAGAGGTCACCCATCATAGAGCTCCTCTGGCTCAAGCATGTTTGACTATGGAGTTTTTTCCCACAGTCAAGCCCACTTAGCTTGCTACCCCATTTGCAAAACCTTAGCAAGTATTGTGCCTCATGAGTCATTCAAGTAGAGCTCCCTTTAATATTTGTATTTAAGTATGAGGGGTTTCGGGAGTACATTATATTATATATAATTTTTGGGATTCAACTGCGTTAAGTAAGTCATTCATCTATGACCATTTCCATTGGCACTTAATGAATAAATAGTATGGATGCATCTTCGAGCAATGATGCATCCATATTGTTTATTCATTAAGATGGATTAGCTTTTTCACATTGTTCATGAACCACATTAGATGGTTCAAAAGGTCGACCAAATCCTAATGATGTGATTAATCTGAAAAACATTTATCTACATTATGGATCACAAAAGTTTTAAATCTAAGATGAAATATTTATATATTTTAATATTAAATTTAATAATTTAAATTTCAACCTAATATAAGATATCGTACGTTACAAATTTTAATATTAAATTTAATAATTTAAATTTCAACTTAATTAAAGATATTTTCATCCATTTTATACATACAAAATATTTTTTGTATTTAAAGCGATTTTTTGGAGTTTTTGGTAGATTTTCTGGCTCGAATCACAAGAAATTTTTTGAAGTGAAATCTTTATTTGATTTGTATTATTTAAGCTGGTTTTTACCGTAATTATATGAATTCACCAACCTTGAAAACCTCTAAAACACTATGAAAACACTATGATTGTGCATAGTATACCAACAAACTTGTCATGTGAATTAATTCCTGCCAAATTTTATAAAAAAATCATATATAAAAAACCAAAAAACTTTTCAAAAAATTACAAAAAATTACACATAGAATATTAGTCGCTTTTGTCTTCATGCCATATTTTTTGGGCGCTTCAAACATCATTGCTCATGTCATTTATCTTATCATTTGCACCTTTTCCGCGTATAAAATGTTAATTTTGCGATTCAGTTAACACACCGCATATGCCCTACAAGCATTAATCACAGTATTACATTGTTAAGTATTACACGTCCACATATACCCTACATTCATTTGGCATCGCGTCCAACTCAGCAAATATTGTCACAATGTATTGTAAGACGTGAGAGGTCGTTATATACATGGAATTCAGTCCCATAAAAAAATATTCATATGAATATCCATTCCCTCAGGTTGTGACATGGAGTGGTGTATAAACCAACTTCCACCCAATCCTTATATTCCACTACCTGTACATCACTTAGCCAGTAGCCGTGGAACGTCGTGGCTCACAAAACAAATCACATGGCTCGCAATCCAGAACCCTTGCATGCTCTTTGTTCCCATACCCAGCGCAGGGTCACATAACTCCCATGATGGAGTTTGCCAAGAAGCTCGCTTCTAAATATGTTACAGTCACCTTCGTTACCACGCACCCCACACACCAGCAGATCACTAAAGCTAATTCTCGCAGTGCTGAAGAAGACGATCCTATTGAGCAGGAAGCCCGTAATCTTGGTCTAGATATTCGCTCTACTCAAATCTCTGATGGATTACCTCTGGATTTCGATCGGTCCGCCAAATCCAATGATTTTGTGTGCTCTCTGGATAACATGGCAGGAGAGTTGGGAGAGCTTCTTCACAATCTCAACAAGGCGGGCCTGCCATATCGTGTCATAGCTGATACGTTTCTTCACTCGTCATTTGAAGTCACAAAGAAGTTTGGAATTCCCTGGATCGTTCTGGACCATGCCTACATTTCTTGATTCAATCCACTATCACTTACATTTGCGGGAGGATCTCTGTCACGTTCTTTAGGAATGAACTGGTAAGGTTTTTGAGTGGTTTTAAATACATTTTTTATTTGAAATTTTTGTTTTCAGAATGAATCATATTAAATAGTTCGAAAAATTGATCAAATTTTAATGATGTGATTAATTCTAAAAACATTTATCTAAATTATAGGTCAGAAAAATGTTGGAGTATTAATCACTCTCACTATCACTACAAGAAGAAGGGTCATTTAGCCACACATTAGTACCACAATTTGTAAAGGATTTGAGAAATCTTTACTTTTCAAATAGTGGTGCAAAAGTGGTGATAATGTGGAGATAGGCAAGTGGTGTTATGTTTTCTGGTGCAAAAGTGGAGTTAATAAAAAATTGTCAAATTTGGTGTTAAATGCATATGTAGCATTCCATGGTGTATGGTGCAAACCACCAAAAACCAATCTGACCTGGATCAAGATATTGTGATGCAAAGCACCAAAACTTATTTTACAAAAATTAAAAATTTATCATAAAAATATCAAAATTATTTTAATAATAATAAATTGTATATGGTGAAAAGCACCATAAAATAAAAAATGGTGCAAATTTTATTATTATTATTATTATTATAATAAAATTGTATATGGTGCAAAGCACCATAAAATATGAAATGGTGCAAAAACAAATATCCTCCTTTATTTATAAAGGTTATATATTGCATGTGGTGAGTATCCTTGGAAGAGTTTGATTTTGTTACGAAACATAACATTTTGACCATTTTCTTATGCTTAAATCCAATTACCATAAATATATTTAATTAATATCAAATGTATTAACACAATTGAAGTATCTCATAGTTACATCCAAAAATTTTAACTCATTGTGTACAATAAGACTATGGTAACTTTTTTTTGTGCTTGGCTACATTATGGCAAGTATCAATTACAAGTAATGGAAGAGTTTCTCCATTGAAACATTCACATGATTCCAAGTTGATGGACATAATAAATTTACATACATAATATCAGTACTGATCATTTTGGTCAACATGGTATTGATCATGTAGATGAATCATTTCAATTTTTGAAAATCAAAATAAATAGATAAATAAAAGTTCTAAGCAGTGCCATTTCAATTCCAAGCCTCACAGAATTCTGTTTGAGTGAAAACTTCAAGATGACATGATATTTCAAAAACTTTTGTTTTTCTAATCTATTACATATCTTTCTAGTTATGAAAAAATATATTAAATGGATATATTTCACATTAAATGAGTAATTACAAAGTAATAACAATATCTACATATATTGAAATTTTAAGTATATTATACAACAACCAAAACAATGAGTATATAAAAAGAGATAATTTAATTAAAGAAAATAAAAGTTATACATATGTTCCAACATTTATTATCAAAAAATCACTTTTCATTTATTAATATAATGAAATGTCTTACGTCTTGAAATTTTTTTATTATGAGATATGAAAAAAATGAAACTGATAATTCGTTTGAAATCATTTGTATTGCTCATCCTTAAAAGAAATTTTGTCGCCGCTTGCATGGAAAAATCATAAAAAGAAAATTGTAAACATAAGTTTGTGAATAAAAATACATAAATGAAATAAATGGAGAAAAACACAAACAATAACTTCAATTGAATTGAAATAAACCATAAAAAGTGTGTGTATTTAATGGTATTTCATAGCTAAAGTATCCTATTGATTTAAAAAATAGCTCAAGTGAACTAACCAAACATATGGTAAGGTTGAAGCATGATTCAAAGTTCGGCTTCATCTTCTCTTTCATCATGTTGATCAGTTATCTAAGACACATATAAGATAAGATAAACACAATTATAAATTCTATTAATTGAAACTTTCATTTGCATGTACTTCTTTCGTTTTATAAAAATTATCAAGAACAAAAAAATTATAGGTCAAAAAATACCTCATAATCTGTAATAGGATTAAATCCATCTTTAATCTTTTGATGAATGAGAGAAGATACACCATAGCATGAAGCAAAATCTTTGTCATATTTAGACATTTTAATATTGAACACTTGCAACTATATTTTAAATAACAATGAAATAGTTAGAAATTTGATTATATAAAAAATAAATTTTCCTTAAGAATCATAGTAGTGTATTAAGCTTAAAAAATTTTCCTCTGTAGATAACATGTCACCTTTCCCCAAACGATGGCATGTGGACAACCTAGAGGCTCGTAGAGTATGTGCATATTTGTATTTTCCAACCAAAGTTCCATTTTTCCTTTTTTTCTTAATAGCAATCTCATCCAATAACCTCTTCCACTCTCCTTCTCCTATGAAGTGTGGCTTGACTACATTTTTTTTTCTTACCAGTTCTCCTCTTAAAGCATTCCTCGTATTTTTAATATATTCAAAAACACTATGAAGAATTTGTTTTGGAGGTACAATTTTTGATACTTTATGCATAAGAGATAATAACTCATCCTTCTTAGATTTATCTGTGAAATACACGTAGAAAGTAAATAATCCATATAAAAAATCTTAAGGTTTCTAGTATCATAGTAATGAAATTTAGGGAATGTAACACTAAGTATAATATATAATTTTTTTTAATATGAAACATGAAACATTAAGTATATAGTTTATACTACATAAATTAAGTATGCAATTTATGAAAAAACATAGTATATGTGTTTTACCTTGATGCCAGAAATCTTTGGTAATTTTAGGACCAAATAATCTCAATGCTTCACGGTGAAGTATGTCTCTCCATGTTCTCCCACCTTCATCATTTAACACTCGCCCTTTTTCATTTAATGTGATTATGAATGGCATACCATTAGTTGCCTCTCCTTTAACATATTCATTTGTATGTTTTAAGAGAGGTTGAAAAGATGCACCAATAGACGGTATAGTTTTTTCATCTGATGGAGGAGATTGATTTTGTTGTCCATTGGTGTTAGTGTCTTCTTCAAGAAAATTGATATTACTCCTGAACATTACGATATAATATATTATTAGTACTCATATGTTATGTAATTACAACCCTAAAGTTTATAAGTAAAATATAAATGACTATTTACCTTATTAGATCATCAACTGTTGTTTCAGTATATGTTGCATTCTCTGTGTCAGAGATAGTTGTTTTGTATGCTGCATGAATTGCATCTCTTATGACTAGATCAACATCAGCCTTCATTAACCTCTTTATATGATTGCAATCGATCAATTTCAAATCCAGTTTCAAGTGTAGACTCCACATTATGGCAAGTATTAGTTACTACTGGGACATATACATCATCTGTAAAATCTAAATGGGAAGATGGAATTGTAGATAAATTACTTCCTTTGGAAGGTATCTCATTAACACCTATGAATCCATAAGGTGTGTCCCTCATAAATTCATTTAAACTCTTTGTCTGAATAAACTTTGCTCTTTTTCTTGTTCGCATTTTGAATCAATAGACCTAATTCAATATTACACATTTCCCAAGTTAGAACGAGTTTTAGATACTTCATTGTATTAATCCAATAATGAAACAAGTGTAATATATATATATATATATAATAAAAGCATCAACCTTTGATTATATGAAGTGGAATAATGAGTATATTATAAAATGAAAAGTATGCAAATGAATTAAAATACATACAAGAAACAACAAAAAATAGTAACTCATAATCAAATGAAACATTTTGAAAATTTTTTAATCATAAAATATCATTTTGGAGAGTAAAAAAATCTTAACAAATCCTCTAATATCTAACTTTCCCTTGTAAAAAATAATTTTTCAATTCTATAAGATAGAAATTCATTAATTATTAAGTTTTCTAAAAAAATAATGAGAAAAAAAATCTAAATGTACATAATGATAATATATATAACATTGTTATCATGTTATAGTTCTCTGATATGTTTAACATTGAAATGCAATTAATTTTTTGATTATGATAGGTTTGATTCTTCTAAACAAATCCATATAATATATTTAAATGAAAATACAACTCTAATATAAAACTACTAGACATTTACATTTTCTTGAGTAGAACTATTCATAGAATTTGTCATTAATCATCAAAATAATTTGAATAGCCATTGTACATTTCAAGCATGTCTTCTTGGCCATTAAATGCATCATCTAAGCTACCATTAAATGACATTTCTGCAGAGATAGGTTGTTCTTCATGTGAAGGTTGGAAGACTCTTATTGATCTAGGATTATACTCAATGAAAAATGACTTTGATCATTCTGTAGGATGACAAAATAAAAATATTTTCTCACATTGGTCAGGAAAAACATATGGTTCATCTGTTTGCGTAAACGTGGTATGATTGATGATGCAAAAACCATTCTCATGCATATATGTTGTTGGATGATTTCCAAATACAATATTTCTAAACCACTTAGCTTCAAATAATACCACCTTGAAAGATCTGAAGTTAAGCTCTAAGATATCTTTGATTAATCCATAGTATCTCAAGGTGTCGATTTTTATGTTTCCATCACGAACATGTGATTGAAAATATACTGTAAAATATGCAGCAATTCCATAGTTAAATGTTTGTCGATTTTCATCTAGCTTTCGAAAAGTGGAAAAATTACAAAAAATTGACAAGCAAAAGTTCCCTTGGAGGCCACCCACATGTGTAAAAACACACTAGATCAATAGATTTGTGGGTGGGGAACCTTGAGCATCAAGTTAATATCTATAAAAATAGCCAAACGAAGTTAAGATCTGCAATTAAAAACAAAGGTTTCAGCTATTTGTAAACTACATGCAACAGAAAGGGATTGATTCCCCCTAGGGTCAAAACCTAGAAATTTATTTCAACAATAAAATCTATTTTCTAGTAGCTATACCGTAGAAAATTCATAATAAGCTATAAATTCAGATCTGGAATAAAAAAAATGGGTTAAAACTTACTTCAGTCCTATTAAATCCACCCACCCCCCATAAGGCATTTTTGATTTCGGAGTGCTTTCATACCCCATTTGTTTGCAAAAAACAGAGAGGAAAAAATAGAGAGGGACATTCCATGGCTGGAATACAACTCTAATGAGAATTCTAAAACCCAAATAAAATGTTAATTGAATCTATGCTATAACCTATAATGGTAGCCTTGCAAACTTGAATCTATAATTGCAAGGCTACCATTCTGAAATTGCTAGGGAGAAATCAACATGATTTCTTGTTATCTACTCAAACCTTTAGAAATAACCCATTATAACACCGAAAGGTGAGTGATATAATGCCCCTACCAAACATCAGAAAATTTCCTTGAGCCACCTTTTTATAAGTGACTGAGAGTGGACAAATATGTCGCTGTCTTGCACTTTTCAGACCTCCAAAAGTGGAAAAATTACAGAAAATTGACAAGAAAAAGTTCCCTTGGAGGCCATACACATGTGTCAAAACACAGTAGATAAATAGATCTATGGGTGGGGAACCTTTAGCATCGAGTTAATATCTATAAAAATAGCCAAAAAAAGTTAAGATCTGCAAGTAAAAACGAATTTAAGATCTGCAAGTAAAAACGAAGTTTTCAGCTATTGTAAAATACATGGCTATGAATGTCTATTTTTACCCTAGAAAATTCATAGTAAGCTATAAATTGAGATCTAGAATAAAACGAAGGGTTAAAACTTAAAAGGTAATTTATACCTGCTCAAACCCTTAGATGAAATCTTTGCTAGATCTGTCGAAGAAATGTTGTAATAAAGTACAGATCTTGCCCTTTCTTTTACTTCCAGAGTGTCGGATCAAGGTTACAACTCTATCTTTGTTAGCTATGCATGTTGGATTAGAAAAGGGGACTGGATTCTAGGCGATTATCACATCCCCATCTAGTCTAGAACATTGATACAATCTATGGATTGTGCAATGAAAGATCCCTCTTGGGGAGAAGTCTCCAACCATTGGGTCAACTATGAATGAAATCGCTTCCTTACTGAAGGAACCCTCGATAATTCTTTGTCCCACAAATGGATTTGACAAACACTTGGCATCGGTAAAGGGGAGATGAGGTCTAGCACCTTGATCCCTCCTTCCACGTGACAACCTTGACCCTCAATGGATTCACCCAATAGCCTTGCAATAACCTAGAATTTGAATTAGAATGGATTCACCCTATCTATGCTATAACCTATAATGGTAGCCTTACAATAACCTTACAAAATGGAGCAGCTTGTACTATTCTAGAGTGTTGAGGGTAAAATTTGAATTGATCTGACTATTTAGTTCTAAAAGACAGTGCCCATTGTCTGTTGTGGACCTCTTGAAGGTTTTTTGATGTTAGCTACTGTAATTCATTCTCTAATATCATCTATATTTATTAAAAATAAGAAAATAGTTTCCTCAATAGGTTCTATTCTCAAGCATGACACATTGAAGCAGCATGTCAAAGTTCAAACTGGATCTCAAAACGAGGTTTAGGTAAGTGCCCCCGTTGCTTCTTGCAATATATTACCATTGCAGAAATGAAAAATCCATTGAATATGCTTTCAATGGCTACAAGTTTCAGCTATGAAACCAATTATTAGAATGTTGTTATCCTTATGGATATTTATTATTTTCCCTAACCACAACAGCAAGAGATGTGCAAAGTAATTAAAATGTATGTATGATTACTGGAATATTGATGGTTAATATCATTATCTATCTATCTGATCAAATCCAGACCAAGCTCCCCTTTTTGGGGTTAATAGTCTCACAATTGGGGACAATCAGGAGTGCAATGGTGCCAATTCACCAATATCTCAAATTCTGCAGACTAAGTGCAGCAGACTCTAACTCACAAAATTAAAACCAAAATATGCTACAGCAACATAAATGGCCAAATATCACTCGGAGTCAGAGGGCACAAGAGCTAGATTTCACAATCATAAGGAAAAATGTCTAAGCATTCTAAGTCTAAAACCCTACTCACCCTCTTGGGAAGCCACTTACTGATTTTTGAGATTGAAATAACTAGCTTGTGAGGAGGTAACTAACTGTGACATGGTTGCCCTTAATTGCTATTTCTTAGCATTTTACTTCCTAATATTAGGAGGTTACTAATTGTGACATGGTTGACCTTAATTTCCATTTATAAGTGTTTCCTTCCTAAAATTATCCTAGCCTGTCATCGTGTTTTTTATCATCACTTATTCATACTTTGAAACTAGGGGATTCTCTCCTTAAAACAATTTTAGGGCCCTGTTTAGGCATGATAAAAGTGCATTAAAAAGGAAAATTATCCACATTAATATACAAGTATATTTTCTCTTTCAGGTGGCATTGAGAGCTAGCACTGAGAAAATTATGGTAGTTGGATTTGAGATTGCAGCATTGTGAATGTATCTATCATATTTTTCAAACGAGGATCAGGGTATCTTGGAGAATTGTTCTCTGTTCAGACATGTCAAGGAGTGTTTTCATCCTGTATTCCCTTCATAATAAACAAAATCAAGTTTTTTGGCAACATCTCTTTTGTCTTTTCCAAGAATTTATCAATCTATAATTTTCATAGACTTTACTTGCTTTCAGTTTTATCTTGATGGAATTTTAGCAGTAGGAATAGGGTAATTTTTTCCTTCCTATTCACTTTTCTTCAATACATCTTCTTGACTCCATAAGGCACTGATTGCTATGTTTAGTCTTTGATTATTTACATAAACACAAAACCACTTCTTTATCTAAACATTTGTGCATCTTAGGGATCTTACACAAATCAGGCACTCTTAGCTAGATTTATTCAATTTTTTGTTAAATTGCAAGCTTGACTTGATGTAATTTCCTTTTTTTATGCAAAAATAGAGAGGGAATTTTTTCTCAATTTCTGTGCACTGGAAAAATATAAATACATTTGAAAGTATAAAATATTAAAAACTACTTTAAAACAACATTTATTTTAGCAAAGACAACACTAAAACAGTCCTTAGCAAAAAATCATATTATGTAAATGCAAAAACAATCCCAAGAATTCATTCGATGAGGAAAATTATTCTAGTAGATACAGGGGCTTTGGGCCTGTCATATAACTTTAATGGAGTTATTATTATAGCACAAGAGTTGATATAGATCACTAAACACTAGCCATCTTGATGCGTAAGCTATTAGGAGAGAATGAGAGCTTTATTTTGCTAGAGGTCACGGCCTCCTTTAGAGTTAACATCTGTTATAAATGTTCAACATCTGAACCTTCCTACAGTTTGACAACCTTGTTATGAAATGATTTATGTAATTGTGTTTCAGATCTATAGATTAGATTTTGTTTGACCGTGATATGCCATGTTACAACTGTTACTTTTCCATATTGTTTTTGATAGAGTTGCTCTTTGATTTATGAGTTATTTTCATTAATAGTCTTTTATCTAGTGCTTATAGTGGTCATATTATTTATCAAAAGGTTCCCCTTTTTTTCAGTGACAATTTTTTTTGGTCTCCGCTACAACAAATTATAGCATCCACAAAGTGTAAAGTCCCAAGCATATTCTTGTGTAACGTAGCAAGGATACCCACTGTCACCTCAATAGCTCTTCTTCTTACATTTGGTTGGCTCTTCTCCGAGATAAGGGGGGTATCCCTAAGTAGGATTGCTAACGCAATTGAATGAATGCTAATGAGCGGGTGTGCTCCATATAAGTGTTGTACCATGTAAACAAAAAATGTTTATTGTAATGATACCAACATGACAACAAAATATAGGCTCTACCTAGGCTTGAACCCATGTTGCACCACTGTCAAGGGTCTAATACATCATCCAACCTTATAAAGAGAATCACTTTCTCAAGCAAGATCTCAACCCAAGAATTATTAGATGAGGAAACTTATTCTAGTGTTAAATGTCAAGAATAGTCTCATGAACTTACTGCTCTTCTGCCCCTAAATTAACCTCCAACATCGTTGCACAAGAAATTAATGTCCAATGTGCTAGCAGTTTCTATTCTTACAAAGATGAATGGACCTCCTGCCCTAGCCACAGTGATCTCAAAAGATAGTGCAGGAAATCAGAGTGGTTACTTGTCCTACAAGGAGATTCTCTTTCTGCTCTATGCCACAGAGAAGGATTTACTTCTACAGCAACTCGGAAAAGTCTGTCTTGAGGCCTAGTTTAGGCCACATCCATCCTAACATACAATACAGTTAAGATCAAATATATTTTGGTGTAATCACTTGGTTAATCGTACACAATAAAACTAGTATCTATTAAGGGCATTTCATTTCTAACATACTCTCTGTCGTTTTGGTGACCATGGTTTTGGAGCTACAAAGGCTACAAAGATTTCCCCAAGGATTTCCTTTTGCAGCTAAAAGGGTTGCGGAAAGACTTTTACATATGTTTTGAGGAAGAATTCAGATGTGCACAAGGAGGGACTATATGTTTACGAAGCATGTGGCTGGAAATTTTTAGATAGCTCGAAGACAACAATTTTTCAAAAACTGTTGTTCAAGGATCAAAGAAATACAAACCAGCAGCTTATGAGTACTTTTAATTCAGCAGTTGAATTCTAAGAAGGTTTCTGCAGCCTGAAACAGCTGGATCTACAATACAAGATAGCTCCGGAAACAGGTGGATCTTCTTATGAGTACTTTATTAGCTCTCGAAAGATAGAAAAAAACCTTTGTTACATTAAAACCTTATATAATGTTTGTTACAAAAATTAATTTATGGATGTTACATCAACAGTCGCAACAGGTAGTGTCTTTAAATTCATAATTCTTGATTTACCTTTTATTATCTAGTAATGAAATATAAGACACATTTTACCTAAGGGAAAAAATGGGGAAAAGGTGACCATTATAAGAACCAGACACTAGAGATGCCTCAAATCTTGAACACTAGAAACAGGAAAGTCAAATTTTAAATATAAACAAAGAGAATGTATTCTAAGCAGCTACAACAGGGACTTGCATTCGTGATTTATGAAATTATTAAGTTATAGAAAAACTTATAAATCTTTAAGTGAAACTAGGAATAGCCAATTGTGGCATTTCAATGAGTCCTAAATATTCTCCTTTTTCCTCCATTATACTTCGAACTTAATTTTATGCATTAAAAAATCTTGGCATGTGACTTACCAGATCACTGTAGCACCCTTTATGGGATAACTACTGCAAGTTGCCCAACTGAATCGTACCAATGTTCGAAATCCAAATATTGGATGTTTATTTTCTTCCAGCCAAGCTTTTGTTTTAGGATCCGTACAGAAAACTAGCCTAGAGAAATATATATAGGACTTGAGGGCAGAAGAGGAAGAATAAATAATCACTAGTAACAATTGAAATTGATGATAGGGAAAGAAAATGCAAAAGAGAATATACCCCCTGGATATCCTGAGCCAAAGTATACCACAAGGTATTCACTAGCTCTCACAATACAACATAAGTAGATTCCATGATAAAAGCTATAATTATATAGAAAAAATTCCTAGCCCCGAGAGCAAAAAATTTGGTGCCAAATAACCAGCACATCCAGTTTGGGTAAGAACAGCCAGTTTTCCTCTGTTCTTGGGCTTTCATACGGTGTCAATTTCAACTTTGGGGACTTTGGCATGCCCTCAAAACCTCAACCTCATCTTGCTGAACAGTCGAATAGCGAGTTTTCTTGGGCTTTCTTATACTGTCAAGTTCGACTTTGGGCTTTCATACGGTGTCAAGTTCGACTTTGGAGACTTCGGCATGCCCTCAAAACCTTAACCTCGTCTTCGTGAATAGTTGAACAATGAGTACCTCAACCTCGTCTTCCTCAACAGTCAAAGAGCGAGTACCTCAACCTCGTCTTCGTCTTCCTAAACAGTTGAACAGTGGCTTTCTTACACTTTGGGCTTTTATTTGTTTTAATGAAATCGAACAGGGGCTTCGAACAGGGTTCGGTATTTTATTTGTTTTAATGAAATCAAACAGGGGCTTCGAACAGGGGCTTCGAATTTTTTTTAATGAAATCAACCCATTCCATCAAACTTTTACAAAATCTTATGTGGCATGCCATCAAACTTTTACAAAATCTTGAAACAATTTTTTTTTTAATAATTAAAATATTAATATTTATTATTTTAATTATTAATTAAACATAAAATCACAATATATTTAAAATTTAATTTTATATAATATAATTAAAACAAATAAAATATAAATATTGATAATTAATATTTTAATAAATTCAATAAAATATAAATATTTTAATTCCATTGACCTACTTTTCTAGTTGTTTGTGGACATTTATTAATATTAAATTATCTATATTATCATATCTCAAGAACAATTAACCAATGCTAGCAGCATTTCCCTAACTCTCTACTATGAAAGATCAAACAAATAGCATAACCCTGCACACCTAACAAGCTCTAACCAACGACATAACTCTTCTATTGATACCATGATCTCCAAATCCCAAGGACAATGCAAGCATATATACTCTCATAGGTTACTTTTAGCATGCCTCTTCAAAGCAAGGTCTCATGGGGAACCAAGGCCTACACCCTAGGTAATAATGACCATTTGAATCACCCCAAGGTTACATTGGGAACCAGATGCATAATCAGAAGGGACTTAAGAATATTAAATGCCAAGTTTTAAATATATATATATATATATATAGATATATATATATATATCTTGGACCCACTTTTATCCCATCACCTAACATGCCCCACTCATCCCATGCCTAATGTTTCTCAGCTAGTATCAAACATAATCATAATCATCACCATTGCATTACAAATAACTACATTACATTTACCATCTTTGTTGCAAGGGATCCTAGCTATGCTAGTGTTCACTGAATTTATGTTGTGGGATACAAGTTGAAATTTTCAACCACACACAAGTAACAGTGCAGAAAACTAGGAACAGACAAAGGGATGGAACCAAGAAAGGCTTCCTTTCTTTATAGAGGGTGGTAATTCCTCTCTTCTTTATAGAGGTTGATGAGAAGAATTTCACAATGGAGATTTGGCTTACTCAAGCCAACTTGAGGAGAACTTAGTTTGAACTAGGCAATTCAAGCTCTAAAAACACAAAGGTGATGTGCCTACTAACCATGTGGGAAAACTTCATTGTCTCACGAATCTATGCCATCTAACTCCAAGGAAAAGGAGTCCACCTAGGATTCACACCACCAAGAACCAAAATAGACTGGAATAAACAAGCAATTCTCTTAGTGGTACTAAGTCTGGAGAGGCCATCCAAAGTCTCTTGTATAGAGAGAATCGATTCTTGAATAGATAAATCTCAGCCTCTCTAATAATACCGATGAGAGAAATTCAGAAGAGAACCTCTTGAGTCCCAAAACAAACAACAGAACCTCCCTCAAAAAAGTGATCGTTAAACTTGATCTCATGGAGATGGCATAGCTATGATCTTGTCAACCCTAGGATGCAATGAATCGTCTTAATTGATAGCTGTTAGATGCAAAACCCACAATTAGTCAAGTGTGATATGAATACCATGAACCCAATGACATTGTATGTAATCAAGATGGAAAATGGGATTGTTGAAAAGTGTAGCAAGAGAAGGTCTTCTCTGGTGCGTTCCTTAGCCAAAAATACCATGATTTGTCTTCCTTTGCCCATGGACGAGTTCGTGGAGATGGTGAATTCATGCATAGTGTTGGAGGATCAGTTACATGGACTTTCTTCTATTTGACTACAAGTTCGAGAGGGAGTTATAAATTTAGAAGAGGACGAGTTGGGAGCTTCAATCCTTGATTGAAGCAAGGACGAGTTAGAGAACCACTTAGACTCTGTTAACCATTCAATCAAAACACATGCTCTAAATTTGTAACCTAGCACAAGACACCCATGTAAATGCCCAAGGCACCCATGTGGTCACAACTTAGCAAATTTGATACGGCCGCCCTCAAACGAAATGACTCGACCTGAACATGTTTGGGCGGGCGCCCTCACACGGCGCAACACGGCCTGCACGACCGAATGAAGGCACAAGGGAGAAAATGGTAAACGAGCCACACGAACATGTAAAAGGCACCTGTGAGGTCACAACTTAGAAAATTTGATACGACCACCCTGAAACGAAACAACCTAACACGACCTGAACACACTTGGGCAGGCGCCCTCATACGGCGTGCTCGACCAAACAAAGGCACAAGGGAGCAACCGGAAAATGGGCCACACGAATGTGCACATGGCAACCATGCGGTCACAACTTAGCAAATTTGACCCGACCCAAATGCGTTTGGGCAGGCGCCCTCAACCGAAACGAGCTGAACCGACCCAACTCGACCTGAAAAAGGGAGAAAACGGAAAATGGTCCACACGAACATGCACAAGGCACCTGCGCAGTCACAACTTAGTAAATTTGATACGACTGCCCTCAAATGAAACAACCCATCCCGAATGCGTTTGTGTGGGCGCTCTGACACGGCGCGACACAATACACAGGACCGACGAAGGCACAAGGGAGAAAACAAAAAACGTGCCACACGAATGTGCAAAAGGCACCAGTGCGGTCAAAATTTAGTAAATTTGATATGGCCGCCCTAAAAAAAAACGACCCGACCCGACCCAAGCGTGTTTGGGCGGGCGCCCTCACATGGCGCACCCGACCGAACAAAGGCATAAGGGAGTAAAAGACAAACATGCCACAAGAACGTGCACAAGGCACCCATGCTGTCACAACTTACCAAATTTGATACAGTCACCCTCAAATGAAACGACCTGACTGGAACGCGTTTGGGTGAGTTCCCTCAAATGGAACGACTGGACCGGACCCGTACGCGTTTGGGCAGACGCCCTCAAATGAAACGACCCGACCCGACTCGAACGCGTTTGGGCGGGTGCCCTCAAACGAAACAACCCAACCCGACCCGATTGCATTTGGGCAGGAACCCTCAAACGAAATGACCCGACCCAACCCGAACGCGTTTGGGCAGGCGCCCTCAAATGAAACGAACCGACCCAACCTGAACGCATCTTGGTGGGCACCCTCAAATGAAATGACCTGACTCGAACGCATTTAGGTGGGCGCCCTGACACGACGCGCCCAACTGAACAAAGGCACAAGGGAGAAAATGGCAAACGGACCACACGAACGTGAAAAAGGCACCCGTGCGGTCACTACTTAGCAAATTTGATATGGCCTTTCTGAAATGAAATTTAAAAAAATAAAATTATTGAAGATATTAAAAAAAAAAAAACTAAACCAAATATTTTACTTTTTAACATTCACAATATTCCTCAACACTAAGAGCTCAGCCTACAACATTTCATGTCAAACCTTAATGTATCCCACCATATAATGGTGAACTTTGAGATCAAACAACCCCTATCTATGGGAAAACAAAATTTCAAGATAAAACAAAAATTTGTTAGGCGATGCATTAATTTAAATTAATTCTAGGTATTAAAACCTAAATTCTCTATAGGATTTTGAAATGCATAGTCACAATGTCTTTAATTTTTTTTTTTTTTACTTGAGTACATCATTGAATGTCACGTGTTTTTTGATATGTAGTAAATTAAATGCTACCCCAAACAAAAAGTAAAAATCAAATTATTTAGCTTGAGAGTTGTAATATAAACTTTATCATAGGCCTTTAAATGTCGATATTCCGACGATTTTTCCCTCAACGTCGCAAGACCGACGGTTTCCTTAAACATCGCAAGACCAACGACGGTCTCCTAAACGTCGCAATACCAACAGTTTTTCCTATAACGTCGGTATTCCGACAGTTTTTCATGTAACGTCGGTATTCCGACGATTGTCCTAAATGTCGTTCTTCTGACGATACTCAAAAAACGTCGCTACAGTGACGGTTTTTGGCGGGATTTGAAAAATTGAAAAAAATTGGGGAAATTTCCGACAATACGTGAAAATTTTCAGAACTAAATTGTTGGAATTTTGACCAAATGTACTAGTGTGCCTTGCAAAATGTCCATAGCCGTGACAATGCCTACATTTAAATGGAAGCTGCTCATAATCCAGCTCCTGGATATGGATCCAGTCAGGAACCTTTAGTTTGATAGCTTTAGGTAGTCCAACTTCCAAATCCACCTCGACACATATACGTGCGCATGAGTATTGATCTTTTCTCACTTCTTGATCAATATACTTTCTGAGGGTATTTCCAATGGTTTGGAGAGACTTCTGGTTCCAGCAATGCAGTGGGAGATGTGGGAGGCTTACCCACAATAGAACAGTTGAAGGCACATATTGAGCGTGATCTAAGTTAGGGGTCCATTTATTTAAGTATAGTCCCTTAGGACCCATAAAAAATGGGCCATTCATGAAGATGAGGCTTCTGTCTTCCACATTCTCAAAAACAAAAACAAAGTATCCTTTGCCTACGAAGTGGCTTTTGATGCCTTCCGAGACTAAAGGGATCCAGTTCCTCTGCACCCAGTCTTCCACAGCTTTGGGAGAGGGCCAGAGGCCAGTAAAATGACCAATGAACCCTCTTTCAACCAAGTTCAATGCAAATTGACAAGTTTCTTTGATTTGAAGGGCCACGAAAGGGATGCTATCCAGCTTCTTCACAAATATTTTCTGAGATCCAGTCATAGGGCGCTTGTTGCTGGCTACTATCAGTTTCTTGAATGTAAGGAATTCTAGAGGAGGAGGAAGGGGAGCCTCGGGTCCCCCTCCTGATGACATGGCAGCTGGGAGGTCGCAGGTAGGATAGCTTGCTCTCGACCTGTCAGAGTGCATGCTAGCTGGTACAATAAAATCATCTAGTCATATATTTTAACCCTAGACTAAATTAGTCATTTTTAGTCTGGTCACTTAAAATTGATCAAATTTAGTAGTAATTCACTTGAAATAATTGTGCTGACTAACGTTTTTAGTCACCTAGTCACTAACTTCATCATTTTATACTAGTGCATCCTCTCGGATAAATGTGTGCTAGATGATTGGCAAATGGCTCCTCACGAGGAAAGAATTCTCCAGGGCGTCCACCTAGCGCCTAGCATGGTCTTCCCAGCTTCTTGGAAATTTATCCCTGACATAGGGGACACCATCAGGATCTTCAAACCTCCTCTAGAAGGATTCATCAAACTCAGCTTTGATGGAGCCTCGAAAGGCAATCTAGGGAAAGTAGGGGTTGGAGGGATTTTTCGAGATCATCATGGCACAACAAGATTCATATATGATGACTCCTATGGCTTTGCCAGCAATAATGAAGCATAATTCATAGGAGTGCACCAAGGTCTCCTCTTGGCCATCAGGCTAGGATACAGAAGCTAGTAATCGAAGGAGTCTCTTAGTTGGTTACGAAGACTCTCAAAAAACTTAATCACGGAACGAAGTGGGGAAAACTAAGCCAAAGATGGCGTACTTCTTCACATGTGCACGAATTGGAGGATACAAACAAGAAATTTGATTACATCATTATCACCCATGTAAGGAGGGAAGGAAACAGAGTAGCTGACCTAGTGGAAAATTGTGGTTGCGCTCACTTGAATGAACCCATTGAATTAAGCATGCTTCCTAATCTCGGGGAAAAATGATGGATCAAGTTGGAGAGCATCAAAGAGCAGGACAGGTAGGAGGGCAGAGCTCGCCCATAGTTCTCGGACTCAGCTCCTCGATCGGGGTGTAACAAAGAAGATCGGACCTCCCATCACTATTAATGGTAGTGTTCTTGGGGTTGAAGCCAACCACCTTCACATGAGTGGCAAGGGTAGCAGGTTGTACTATCACATGTAGCACGAGGTGAGGTTGCGGGACAGAGACCCACACATGGAGCTGAAAACAGGGTGGAGGAAGGCGTGGGGGTTTTGTTATGACGAAATACTTTGGTGCAGGCACGACAACGGGATAAAAAACCTCCATTGCACTTCCACCACGATGAAACTCGGGTATTTTCTTGGTTTCCTCTCCCTTGTTAATGCCATGTTTATGTTTTATGATTTGGTCCAGTCTCTATGGGAGCATAAAGTGATTAAGCTGGACTGGTATAGTATTCTACTGGGTAGGGGAGAGCGGAACCATTACGACTCTGGTTGGGGGAAGGTTGGGTTTCTTTTGGATCTCTGGCTTTGTGTCAAAGTAGGAATTGGGCATGGCCTCAACTTGCACCCAAGTGTGAGTTTGTCAGGTAAGGGATGCCAACAAGATGGAATGGTGAGGGGTCGGGCAATCCTGCCAGGTTATAGAGTTAAGGAGCAGTCATGGGTTGTGTTTAGTTCAAAGGCTTTTCTGGATTATACCACCTTGAGCTACTTGGGATAAGTGTGCATGAGGAATGGGAGAGGGAATTCCACCCAGGCCCGAGCAATGGGCAGCGACGCCTCCTTTGTCAATTTCGAGGGTGGAAGGTATGATGAGAGAGAGGACACCAGAAGGGAGGTCAGGAGATTGAACGAAGGCATGAGCTCTTTGGGTTATGGGGATAATTTATGGGGTGCATGCAACTGTCAGGGATAGGGGGTGGCAAAAATTAAGCAGGGTATGACGACGATGGGTTCACAGAGGGGCGGGCAGGGGAGAAGTCCTGGGAAGAGGCCCCCAGGTCACCTTTCTTCTGATAACTGGGATACATGGACCTTTGATCATTTTTATTATCTGGAATTATGCCTTTGTTTGATTGTGTGGACAGGTCACCTACCCGCAAAACCTAGTCAAATATTGTGGGATGCATGCTCCAAGAGTCCTGCAGCTCGCGACCATTCAAAGAGCCCTGTAGCTTGAGGCCATGGCTGGAAAGATAAGGGAAGGTGGTAGAAGCCCAACCCAGCTAACCCCCGAGCAAGCCGACAGGAAGGAGGCCTGCAATCGATGTGATCCAAGAGGCAGTGAAAGCATACCACGAGAACACATCAGAGGAAATTCAAAAGCTCATTTAAAATGGGAAGCTGACATAAATAGAAATGTAGAGACAAAGATGGATACTAAGGAATGGGGAGGTTTAATACCAAATTTGGGACAAACAAGCGGCAGACTAACATAATTCAAGAAGACACTGTATCTTTATTGGTCTATGAATAGCATCCTTGGCAAAGCCTTGGAGAAGATCTCTATGAGCCTGGTGAAATTAGCCCAACACTTCCCAAACTACAAGAGTGAGTTCGATAAGATCAAGTTCCAGCTGAGGAAAAGAGTTTGAAAAGAGTTCGAAAATATCAAGTTCATATTGACGATGGAGCTATGTAGTTTAATTCAGGGTTTTATTTAGTCCTAGATGGACCTTTTAAAAGCTTTGATGGAGGGCTTAAAAAATACCCTTACAAAGATATATTTTCAACCTTTGGAACAGAAGTTCTTCCAAAAAAGAGTAACCTAACTCCATCGAATTCACCCTTATTTTATTTTGAAATTAAAATAATATAAAAATATTTATCTTAATTGGGTTATTCATAAAATAAATAATTATGTAATATGGTTTTGTGTATTTATTTTCTCATGAGAATAATGTAAGAAGTAAATAATTGAAATAAAATATTTAGAAAACAATTACTTTGAATTTGTTGTATTTATGGTGCAAAATGAGAATAATATAAAAAGTAAATAATTGAAATAAAATATTTAGAAAACAATTATTTTGAATTTGTTGTATTTATGGTGCAAAATGAGAATAATATAAAAAGTAAATAATTGAAATAACATATTTACAAAACAATTACTTTGAATTTTAGTTTTACATGTAAATATGACAAACAAATAAATATTTGTGAGTTTAGCTCTAATTTATATATTCATAATATAAATATTTTTAATTTTTTTATAGTTATGGTGACAATTCACATGAATAAATCCACTTGTACATGTCAACATGGAAAACACTACCCTACTTTATAGAACTTGACAATATAGCATACACCACTTCTTTAAATATATGGTGATATACTTCACTTCTAGTAAGATCAATAAAAAATCATTTCACTTTAACACCACATAGTTAGAATGGTCTGAACTTGTCCATCAAATATGGTGATTATATACTTCATTTTTAATATGATACATACACATTTACACCACATTAACACCACATAACGTAAGTGGTGCTAACTTATGGTGCTAAAAGAGAGCTTTTCTTGTTGTGTGTTCATATGATAGCAATACATTGTTACTCAAGGCCGTAGTTATTATAGTTATTAGTTAGCAGAAAGTATAAAAAATTAAATGTTAAAATAAATGCCTGTGAGTGAAATTATTGAATGTTGAACGCACTCCGGTATAAATTCTTGTGTTTATCATGAATTTATCAAGCTCATTTTGATGAGTCTTCATTTTTTGTCATGGTATCAGAGCTCCATATTCTAATATGGTATCAGAGCTAGAGGAAGGTTCGGTGTGAGGAGATGTGTGCTCATGCTTGGTGGTGTAAAGAGCTGAGGGTTTGAGCAGTGTTGTGAAGTTGTGGCGTTGTATGAGGAGGACGTTGAGTTGCCAACTAGATTGAGCCGCATGTTGAGGAGGTTTTGAACCTTGCGTTTTTGTGAAGCTATTGTGGTCTGTCCGAGTCTCAACTGTGGACGAGTGGACCTGGTGGCCATATCGTGAAGGAAGTGTAGACGCTAAGGTAGGAGCATTGGCCGAAGTGTGCATGAGTTTTCAAGGACATGCACTCATATAATACGTTCACTCAACAGTCAAATGTGTGGTGAGCGTTGACTGTGAGTGTGCATATTATGTGGTCATGGGTTTTTCCTCCACGACGGACATGATTGTGGTATAGAGGATATTGTTGTGAAGAAGAAGAACTTAGAGCGTGTGGACAAGATTGGCACATTGCACCGTGGAGCAGAGTTGGAATGTTGATACCTATGCATGTGAAACCAATGAGATTTTTTTAGGCAGTAGTCTAAAAAAATAAATAGAATAACTCGTAAATTTCCTTAAGATTATGAAAAATTTGGGCAAACGTTTTTGAAAATCTAGATTATAGTCATTAAATTTTAGTATTTTTGGTGTTATAAAAGTTTTGCTGGTGCTAAATCCATTTCAACCATAAAAAATACAATTCAAACACTCCAACTTCCTGATTGTTAAAATTTTACAAAATTGCAAAAAAAAACAGTCCTCCAATCTGTTGGAATTTCTGAGAATTCCAGAACAAAACACAGAGAAAATAAAACTCTCTTCTAAACACAGAGAATAAAAAAAATAATCTCACTGCCAGACAGAGCTTCTAGAAAAAAAACACTTCTATTCCATTCACTGTAAAATCTATTACAAAAGAAAAACTTCCTGTAACAGAGGGATTACAAAATTTGGACTGCTGCACAAACACAGTGCCAAGAAAAACTCTCTGTCTCTCTATTTTTCAAAAATACACACTCTCTATCTGTCTGTGTATATTTTTCCGCTGGGCACACTCTGTTTTTAACACTGCTGTGTGTTTCACAATACAATAGCTCTCGGGCTATATTTTTCATATATGTGGCGCAATTAAAAAAAGAGACTTAAAAAAAACTATTTATAATACATATATATTATAAACCTACGGTTTTAATATATATTGTATTAACCCATATGACTACAGTTAAAAATTTGCTGCCGCACCTATTAAAACAAAAACATTACAATTTTTTTTGTTTACGACCATATGGCGCTGGTGGACCCCACCGGACTCCAACCAACAATTGACGTCACCCAGGGCAAACTTTGTGCGATCTCATTCTCATTGGACGAGATATGGGGCCCGTGGATTCCAACCAAAATATAAGTCATGTTTTATAAAAAGTTCGCGTAACAAATCTGCCTGATGACGTTAGGGCGATTTGTGACGTGAAAACTTTAGGTTGTGTTTTATAAAAACTTTTCGGGTCAGTTTTTAGGTGTGGTGACGTAGGCACCAATGCTGCACGATAACGCACGATTGGTCCACATCTCTGTGCTAAGATGGCATGTGAGGCCGACCTCTATGTTTGCAAAGACCTCTTCAATGAGCGCGATACTGTTCTCATTCGCTGGCTGTGGGACCACTACTATCGTGGCCTGTGGGGACCACCAAACTTTAAAAAATAAATAACTTCCCCTGTAAAAAAACAAAAAGACTATGTTTTCAATTTTAAACTCTGTTTTCCAAAAATAAAAAGGACTCTAAGGTTTTAAAAATGACTGTTCAATGCAAATAGCAAGCGGCTCTATGACAGAAATTGCTAAAAAAAATTAGAAAGCGGCACAGCTCTGCAGGGTAGTTGAAGTTAACACTTCAAAACTCCCTCTTAAGTTCAACTGCTGGGTTATCAGTCATACCCATGAATTTTCTCAAATGTTCAAAGCTTTTCTGCCCCAGTGGCTTTGTCAATATATCTGCAAATTGCTCCTGAGTCCTGCAATGTTTTAAAATGATTTCTCCTTTGTTCACTAGCTCCCTGATGTAGTGAAACTTAGCATCTATGTGCTTTGTCCTTTTGTGAAACACAGAATTTTTAGACAATGCTATGGCTGAGCTATTGTCATAATAAATCAATGTTCCTTTTACCTGTTCTTGACATAAACTCCTCAACATACTCTTCATCCACACTGCTTGACATGTTGCTGTTGTAGCTGCCACATACTCTGCCTCTGTTGTAGACAATGCTACAATAGGCTGCTTTTTAGAAGCCCATGAAATAGCTCCTGAACCCATATGAAAAACATAAGCAGATGTACTTTTCCAGTCATCTACACTTCCAGCCCAATCACTGTCAGTGTAACCAATCAACTCAGAATTTTTTGAAGTGGTATACAAAATACCATACCTTTTAGTTCCTTTCACATACCTCAGAATTCTTTTTGATGCCTACCAATGTGCTTCTTTTGGCCTCTCCATGAATCTTGAAATCAAAATAACAACATGCATTATATCAGGCCTAGTTGCAGTCAAATACATGAGGCTGCCAACTATGCTCTTGTACAAACTAGGATCAAAATCCTTGCTGCTGTCCTCTTTACTGAGTTTCAATCCCATTACTGTGGGTTTTATTGCTGCCTTGCAATCCTGCATATTAAATCTTTCCAAAACCTCATTTACATATTTATCTTGTGAAATAAAAATCTTATTTTCATTTTTCTCTACTTCTATTCCTAAGAAGTATTTCAGCAAGCCCATATTAGTCATTTCAAATTCATCTTTCATGACATTTTTAAAATTTTCAATGAGGTAATCATCATTACCTGTGAAGATCACATCATCAACATATAAAACAAGAATCAGCATCTTACCATATTTCTCCTTGATGTATAGTGTGGGTTCTCCTTCACACTTTTCAAAACCATTTTCCAGTAAATAGAAATCTATCCTACTATACCATGCTCTTGGTGCTTGTTTCAGCCCATATAGAGCTTTCTTCAATCTGAAAAAATTATGTTCTTGGCCATTTTTCTCATAGCCTAGAGGTTGTTCAATATAAACCTCTTATATTAACACTCCATTTAAAAATGTTGATTTTACATCCATTTGATGAACCTTCCATTTGTGTTGTGCTGTAATAGACAACACTGCTCTCATTGTTTCCATTCTTGCAACAGGTGCAAATGTCACCTCACAGTCTCTTCCATGTTGCTGCTTATATCATTTGACAACAAGTGTGGCCTTATGTCTTTCAATCTTACCTTCAGCATTAATTTTGGTCTTGTAGACCCATTTCACTCCAATGACTTCCTTACTTTTTGGAAGTTCAACCAAATCCCATGTTTTATTTCTTTCTATGGCATTAATTTCTTCATCCATAGCTTCTATCCATTTCCTATCTTTTATAGCTTCTTCAAAATGAATAGGATCATCAACATGACAGTATAAAGCAAATAAAGAGTTCATACCTTTATTTGCTTCCTCTTGCTCATAAATGTCATTTAAATTTCTGAATCTTGTTCCTCTTTCATTTGGTGTACATGTGCTTGAAGTAGCACTCAAATCATCCCCTTGTGGTGTGCTTGGAGAAGCACTCTCATTACTTCTCAAGGGTGTTCTTACTCCAACTTGTGGTGTACCTTGCTGCCCTTGTGTTGGTGGAGGTAGTGGTGCTAATGATGGATGTATTTCAGCCATATCATCCTCATTTTCATCATGAGACAAATAGTTCTTTACATTGATTTTTTTCTCAATGCTTCCATCCCAAGCTTCTTCTTCAATGAACTGAACATATCTACTCACAATAAATTTCTTGGTGGATGGGTTATACAACCTGTAAGCTTTGGATTCCTCACTGTATCCAATAAAAATACATTTCTCCCCCTTACTATCCAACTTTTTCCTTAGCTGATCTGGAATGTGTACATAAGCCACACAACCAAAAAATTTCATGTGGGTGACCTCTTGTTTTGTCCCATTCCATGCTTCTTTTGGAACTTTATTCATCGATGCTTTTGTTGGGCATCTATTTAGAACATATGTTGCACAATGTACAGCTTCAGCCCAATAATCATTTGGCAAATGTTTTGCCTTTAGCATACTACTTACCATATCCACGATTGTCCTATTTTTCCTTTCAGCAACACCATTTTGCTGCGGTGTGTACCTTGCTGTAAATTGCTTGTGTATGCCATTTTCTCTGCAAAAACGCAGAAATTATTTACAGATATATTCACCTCCTCTATCAGTCCATAAGACCTTGATATGCTGCCCACTTTGGTTCTCAGCAAGTGCTTTAAAATTGCAGAATTTTTCAAACACTTCACTTTCATATTTTAAAAAATAAACCCAAGTTTTTCTTGTAAAATCATCAATAAAGGTTAACATATAGTGGTTGATTGCAAGTGATGGTGTTTGCATTGGTCCACAAAAATATGAATGGTATATTTCTAACGGTGCCTTTTCCCTTATGATTTTCCCTGATGGAAAACTTTCTCTGTGTTGTTTACCCAAGATACAACCTTCACAAAGGTTGTCCGGTTTCTCAATCAATGGTAATCATCTTACCATTCCTTTCCTATGTAACAAATTAAGACCTCCAAAGTTGAGATGTCCAAATCTCAAGTGCCATAACCAATTCTCATCTTTTGTTTCTCTTTGGAAAACCTCTTGTGCCAGTGCTGCCATTTCTTCTCCATTCTTCAAATCTGCCCTCATCTTGAGAGGGAACATTCTGTTCCTTGTCATCCTTATTTCAGCAATACATTGTTTGCTTGGTGGTTTATCCATGATGGTGCATACATCATCTTCGAAGAAAAAATTGTATCCCTTTTGAATGAGCTTCCCAATAATTAACAAATTATGTTTCATACCTGGCACATAATATACATCAAATATGCTCTTATTTTTTCCTTTCTTTGTCAAGACATTTACTATGCCTTTTGCTATGACAGAAACCTTGCTATCTGTTCCCAATGTGACTTTAGACTTCACATTTTCATCTAACATAGAAAACATAGCAATGTTTCCTGTCATATGGTTGCTACATCCTAAATCTAGAAACCATAAATCTTCACTCTTTTCCTCAACCATATTACATGCTAAAAACAATTTATCTTGGCTGATATTTTCTCTAGTGAAATTTGCACTGGGTCTATTACCCATATCATTTTGCTTCTTCCTACATTCATTTGCATAATGCCCATATTTTTTACAATAATGACACTAGACATTAGATTTGTCATACCTTTGTCCATGAGCATCTTGTTGTCCACTTTGCTAACTGCTGCTTTGGCCTTGGTTTTGATTTTGATTGTTGCCCCTTCCTTGAGCATTTGCTGGGTTCTTTCTTCCTCCTTTGTTTTGGCTTCTGCCTCTTCCTCTCTTGTTTCCTCTTCCTTGACCTCTTCCTCTTCCAAAGGACATTTGGGTCTTGAAGGCATGCTCCAAAGATGATTTTTCATTTCTACCCAATCTCTGTTCATGTGTCATCAGTGATGCATGAAGCTCATCAACTGAAACGTTTGAGAGATCCTTTTTCTCTTCTATGGTGGTGACTATAACATCAAACCTTGAGTGTAAGCTCCTCAAAACTTTCTCAACAATCCTTCTTTATTCAAGTGTCTCTCCATGAGACCTTATCTGTGTGACCATTCCTATCACATGTGTGAATAATGAGTGTATGTTATCAGACTCCTTCATGTAGAGAGTCTCAAAATCTCTCCTCAGAAATTGTAGTTTTGTTGTCTTCACTTTGTCCATGCCTTGATAGGCTGTCTTGAGAGTATCCCATGCTTCTTTGGATTTCTTAGCTGCTGCTATCCTTGGAAACACACTCTCATGTACTGCTTGATAAAGATAGAAGAGGGCTTTAGAGTCCTTCTTCTTATCTCTCTTCAACAAGTCCTTCTCTGCTTGTGTTAAGACATTAAACTCATTTTCACCTACTGGCTCTTCAAAACCATCCTCAACAAGTTCCCATAAGTCTTGAGAGGCAAACAGGGCTCTCATGGTGATTTCCCAATAATCATAGTTCTTCCCATTAAACTGTGGGAGCTGAGCATTACCAATACTCATACTTGTGCTAGCTCCTTCCATGCCTAGCACTCTGAACTATGCTTTAAATCTTGACTGTGATTTTTTTAAAATAAACTGATTGTCTTCAAACAGTAACACAAATTTTGTTTTGAGAAATACCTTGGATTTTAGCTGAGCCTTCACACTGCTGGAGAAACTGCTGCAACAAAAATCCTTCCTTTAGATTTTTTGATACCTTCAAATAGCCTAGACCAGCTTCGATACCATGTCGGAATTTCTGAGAATTCCAGAAAAAAACACAGAGAGAATAAAACTCTCTTCTAAACATAGAGAATAAAAAACAAATTCTCACTAACAGACAGAGGTTCCACAAAAAAAAACAGTTCTATTCCACTCACTGTAAAATCTATTACAAAAGAAAAACTTCCTCTAACAAAGTGATTACAAAATTCGGACTACTGCACAAACACAGTGCCAAGAAAAACTCTTTGTATCTCTATTTTTCAAAAATACACACTCTCTGTCTGTTTGTGTATATTTTTCCTTCGGGCATACTCTATTTTTAACACTGCTGTGTGTTTCACAATACAATAGCTCCTGGGCTATGTTTTTCATATATGTGGCGCAATTAAAACAAAAGACTTAAAACAAATTATTTATAATACATATATATTATAAACCTACGGTTTTAATATATATTGTATTAACCCATATGACTACGGTTAAAAATTTACTGCCGCACCTATTAAAACATTTTTTTTTTTTTTGTTTGCGACTATATGGCGCTGGTGGACCTCGCCGAAATCCAACCAACAATTAAACGAAATGCATAGAAAAATTGCGTCACAAAAACTTGTGGCGTCACCTAGGGAAAATTCCACACGATCGTATTCTCATTGGACAAGAGTGATTCCAACCAAAATATAAGTCATGTTTTATAAAACGTTCGAGTAACAAATCCGCCCGATGACGTCAGGGCGATTTGTGATGCGAAAACTTTAGGTTGTGTTTTATAAAAACTTTTCGGGTTTGTTTTTAGGTGTGGTGATGTAGGCACCATTGCTTCGCGATAACGTGTGATTGGTCCACGTCCTGATACTGAGATGGCATGTGGGGCCGACCTTTATGTTTGCAAATACCTCTTCAATGAGTGTGATACTGTTCTCATTCACTGGCGATGGGACCACTACTGTCGTGGCCTGTGGGGACCACCAGACTTTAAACAATAAAGAACTTCTCACGTACAAAAAAAAGACTTTGTTTTCAATTGTAAACTCTGTTTTCCAAAAACACAAAGGACTGTAAGGTTTTAAAAATCACTTTTCAATGAAAATAGTAAGTGGCTCTGTGACAAAAATTTCTAAAACAAAATTAGAGGGCGACACATCTCTGCAGGGCAGTTGAAGTTAACACTTCAACACAATCTATTCTGTTATGTCTATAAACATCTCCTTTCCCACTATGTATGACCTAACCTATATCATAGCGTGGACGCATAGTCAAATTGTGGGAAATGTGTTGCTAGTACGTTTGAGCCACGTATGCGGCAGAGCCACAGATTGTTGTGCAACTTTGCACTGTTGGGGTTGCGTTCCAAGCTAGGAATAAGCTATGACAAGAAATGACAAGCATAGGCTTTGAAGTTAGAGAAGCCTTGCATTATTGTGCTGTCTATTGGAAAACGTTGTCTGTAGGAAGATGAGCTTGTTCTTGGAAAAAGTTGTTCAGAAGCGTGGAAGAGCTATCATAATGTAGAGTCGAGTGTAAGAAGAAGAGCATTTTTGGAGAGAATTTTTCGATTCTTGAAAGCTGTAGATAGGTGTGGTGGCACTTGAGCTGTGTGTTGGCAAAGAGAAGTCATTAGTGAAATTTCCCTATTGTGGGAAAGCGACATTTTCTGTGGGTTGAAACCGTTTTTGAAAGAGGTGCGACTACGTGGTGGGAAAGAGACATTTTCTATGGGTTGAAACTGTTTGTGAATGAGGTGCGACTACGTGGTGTGTAGGCGCATGTTGTGTGTGAGAGATATGAGAGAGCTCGTTGTGGGGAGAGTCTTTGTTAGAGTGAGAGATTTGAAATAACCTCTGTGTGGGGTTGGACAAATCTCAGATCTCGAGTTGTATCTAAAATTTGAGTTTGTTATTGTGGCTGTGAGTAAGCCTAGATTGTTTGTTGTTCGTGAGGAAGCGTATTCAAAGATCATGGCATTGAAATCCAAGGTGGAGTTGTGTGGAGATAGTTGAAGAAATTGTCGGCCTGTGGAGGTGTTGTTGATAGTGAAGCTAGAAAATTCAACGTAGCTTCCTTGGGAGCAACAGCTATTGTTAGTGCAGTGGTACTCTGAGCATGTATTGCATCTGGAGACTTGTGTCCAGAAATTGGATACCCAAGGATTGGGTTGTGTGTCATGTTGTGGTGCTACCTAGTAGCTGAAGAAGATTGCAGTGACCCATGGACGTGTATCTGGAGGCCAAGCTTCTAGAAATGAGTGTATTTGGAAGTATTTTTGGGCCGGATAATACTTTTTATTCAGGTAGTATTTTTGAATCAGAAAAGAAAAAAAACCTTGCTTCTCCCATAATCCAATTGATAGATATTTGATTGGATCTGTTTCTAAAATGGCCGCGATAATGGAGGATACGACCATGGATGGATATTGTTCAGAAGTAGCTCATGTTTGAAATTGAGTGCATTTTGGTGAATGAACAGGATCATGTTAAAGGGCATGACTCAAAATACATTTTTGAGTTTATGCAACTTGGTTGCATATTGTATAAGGGTTTTTCTCATAGAAAGAGGGGAGAGTATGAATTGGATTACATTGTTTTAATTGTTAGGGATGTTGCTTTGCATCTTAATCCTGAAGAAGTTGTTGACATAAGTAAAAAGCAGTCAAGGAGTTTGTAAGGAAAGAAAGAAATGTGAGGAGCTCATAAGGAAAGAAAAAAAGGTGAAGATGAAACTGCATCAACAAATGAACAAGCATGGTCCCTTTTGTAAGAAGGCAAAAATGAAACGCTTGTTGTCAATTTTTTTTATATACTATCATAAGCCTAGCTAAAACTAAAACCAGCAGGCAAATTAATAATTAAGATAATCATTAAATAGAGATATTGAAATATTAATCACTCCTACTCTTCATACGACAACAATACATTGTTAGTAGTTATTGATCAGCAGAAAGTATAAAAGTTTAGGTGATAAAATAAATGTCTGTGAGCTAAATTCACTATTGAATCTCCGACACGCTCTTGTATAAATTACTGTATTTATAATGAATTTATCAAGCTCATTTTGACAAAATTTTCATTTTGTCATGGTATCATAGCTCCATATTCTAATAAAAAATCTTAGATCTTAACAATTCCAGATATATTTGAGCCCGGTTCTCATAAGTACTCATAAGTAGGCGAGTAGTCTATTCTTTATTTTTATTTCGAATTTTAATACTTGCCTGCAGCTGATGGAGGAAGCATTTGGACTGATTATATTCCCGGTGTGCCATCCTTAGAAACAAAATATCTTCCATCCTTCGTCCGTCAAATAGAGGCGGAATCAAAGTACTTTCATGACGTGATCTAATCCATAGGGCCGTTCAGATAAGTAGCGAAGCAGATTGGGTTATTGATAATTCTTTTGACGATCTCGAAAGCAAGGCAGTGAATTTAAACTCTTCGGTTTTGCATGTTGGCCCGTTGCTTCCATTTCTGAACGGTGAACATTCCAGGGACATTAGTGTTGGAATGAGCATCTGGACACAATATGGCTGCTCCCAGTGGCTGGATGCAAAACCTAATGGTTCGGTTATATACGTTTCCATTTGGGAGTATGGTTCATGTGACTAAAGCTCAGCTGGAGGAAATAACGATGGGTTTCAAGGGCAGTGGGCATTTCTTCCTCTGGGTTCTTCGTCCGGACATTAGTCTCTTCAACAGTCTCAGATTTCTTACCAGATGGTTTTGTGGATGAGATCAAAGGGCAGGGGCTGGTTGTTCCGTGGTGCAATCAGCTGTAAGTGTAATCACATCCCTCCGTTGAGGGATTCATTACGCATTGCGGATGGAACTCAATGCTTGAAAGCATAGCTCTTAGATTTCCCATGATAGGGTTTCCCTTTTGGGCGGATCAATTCACCAACAGCAATCTCATGGCTAAGGAATGGAAGATTGGATTCAGATTGAGTGAAGGTGGTCAAGGGGGAGGGAAGGGGCAGATACTGAGGAATGATATATCTAGCATCATCAGAAAATTGTTCAGTGACGAAGGGGTGAAGGTAAAAAAAAATATCGGGGCTTTAAGAGACAGTGCGAGGACTGGAGTGCGAAGAGGAGGATCTTCTGATAGAAACATTGAGAGCTTTGTTGAAGCTTTGAAGGGGAAACATATGCGTAAATAACTGAAAGATAGTGAACCATCTAAGTCAGTGTTATCAAAACTAGATAAGTGTTATAGGGAAACTTCCCTTTATGATAACTCAGTCTATGTTTTATAAATCCATGCTTTGTCCTACTTCACTGCCGTGATTTACATTGCCGTGTTATTTCCCGATACTCTTATGAATCATCAATGTTTTTCTGATACCTGATATGTCGAGTTGAATATATATGTTTATGAATCTATTTCTTTATTCCTTAAAAATTAAATTCAGATGCTTTTAAGAGTCTTACAATTTATTCATTAAAAAACAAATTTATAAAACAACAATTTAAGATTAAATTTTCTAATATTTTTTCTAATTAATCATTTTCATGGTTTCCTGGTCAATCATACCCTTTCAAAATCATAACTATGGCATCATAAGAATATTCATAACAAATCCATTACTCTAATGTTGCTGGAGTTAATGCTTACATTCCATATTTGAGAAGGTGGTTTGTGATGGTTGAGAAATTCTCTCAACCTCTCTGTCTAATTTAGGAATAAGTTGGATCTCAGATTAATCTGACTGTAATCCGTGTGTGTGAGTGTGTGTGCACATACACCATTTGCGCATAATATATGACTATGTTTCTGTAATTGTGATTTTCAGTAATTTCCATCATGGTATCGGAGCGGGCAGGATCACAGGCCTGTGTGTTGTGTTGTGAAAAAATTCCTACACTCTATTTGTATTAGTTTTATTAAATTTTATTGGATTGGTCTGATTGGATTGTAGCCGAGCTTGCGCAGCCCGCTGACAATGCATGGGCAACCAGTTGATTTAATTTGCGGCATCTGCAATAGAATTTGTTTGGCGACATTGATACAAGTCTAACCCAACTACAAAATCTGGCATATTCGGGACTTCCTGGACGGGTTGTTCAGCGATTTTAGCGACTTTGAATTATTTGCGCAGGATCAATTTTCCCAACTGGAAGATCTTTTTAGATTTCAAATAACAGGCGGATGGTACGATTGAGTGCCAGGAAAAAGGCCCAAGGCTCTAACCTCCATAAGCTGACGGCAGCCGAAATTTTTCATTGAGGGTAAGTGGACACCAAGTGGAGTGGACTTCGCATAAAAAGGTTGGTCAAGAAATGTTGGCGAAATGTACGAAAGGTGGTGATAATATGAATGGGAAGCTCGCTATAAGCCTTAAAACTCTAGAGCTAGGTGAGTATTGATCACTACTATAATGCCCAACTTCTTGAAGATCGAAGATCGGGGAGACAACTTGCGTGGAGCTGTAATGACAACAAAAAGAGGCCTGGACACCATTGTCATATTTGAGATTGTCACGTCCGAGCACTGACACTTCGGTTTGTGCGTGAACTATACATTGAATCTTTAATTATATGGTCGATTTGCAGCTTAATGTGGCCTGCATTTGCAGTATCAGTTGGATGGTGCTTGTTAGATTGAAAATGAGTCTATGTTCGGCATGTTACGAATATTTTATTTTTGAGAAATACATTAATTATGTACTAGTATATTTGTGTTAAAAAATATTAAGTGATAAGAATTTCAAAATCAAACAAAAAGAGGTCATGATGTAATAGCTGAATCTAGATACATTCCGTATTTAGGCGAATTTTCTAGATAACTGGCGAGTACAACGGTTAGCACCCATGTATTTCAGTGGATGGGAGCTCGTCCATAGAATGACTAGGAGTTCAACAATTGCAAAATGTAATCAATTGTTTTTGAAGAGATCAAGTGGCAGTGAGGCTCAATATGGATGGTTGTCCAGATAGCATGGCAGTTATGGATCTAGGGAAGGATTCCTCATTAGTGGTAGACATGGAAGTGGTCTCCTAATGAGGTTATGCAGCAGATTGGAATTCTATCCAGTAGTTGACTTCGGGAGTTCCTTGATCCGGGAGTTGAGGAAGCGAACTCGGGAATCCAACTTGCCAACTACACCTTTTCGAGGGTTATGAGGCAACTTGATGGAGCATCTACTAATAAGCTTGATTATTTTGTTATTTATGAGTGAATTCAATAAATTCATGTAATGTAATCATTAAGGAGGGATGTTGGAGTTAATGCTTACATTCCATATTTGAGAAGGTGGTTTGTGATCGTTGAGAAATTCTCTCAACCTCTCTGTCTAATTTAGGAATAATTTGGATCTCAGAAACTCTATTTAATAGAGTAATCTGACCATAATCCGTGTGTGTGAGTGTGTGTGCACATACACCATTTGTGCATAATATATGACTATGCTTCTGTAATTGTGATTTTCAGTAATTTCCATCAAATGTCAGAAAATATATTTTAAAAATATAATTCTAAGAAGCACCCTTTGACTTATATTTTAATGTATGAGATCTACTCAAACACTCTCTCATGATATCCAAAACAAGGAAACTTTCTATCTTTCTATGTATATAGCCATGCACATAAAGAAAGTTTTTGTTATGTGATACCTTTAACTAATATAAAGTGGAGTCCAAGTAGAGCACTCCAAAGTCCTTTATGACAAGTATAAAATCATTTTATAATAAATTAGAGTAGAGGAATATAAATAAGAACTTACTTATTAAAATATAAATTTTCTGGGAAATCACATAATAAATTTTTTAATAAATTAGAATAGAGGAAGATAAATAGGACATAACTTAGATTTATATTAACTAGATTAGAGAAGTACCGCTTCATAAAGGTTTAAAGACAAATAAATTTTATTTTTTTGAAGTTTGATTCACTTCTCCCTTACCAATGAGGATGTCATCAAAGGTTTTTGGTAGAGCTTATTATAAAATAATATTAGAACATGAAAAAAATAAAATACCACAAAATATTTTTATTTTTTTTTTAAGTTGTAAGATTTTATTAATAGGGGTTGGATTAGCAATCTAACATTTACTTAGTATTCACTATATAACTATTATATAATAGATAAAGACATGTAAAGTAAGAATATTTGGGGATATTATAAGATATGGTAAGGCACAAAGAGCATATAAGCCTGCAAAATTGTTTCTTCCATGGTTCACTTATCCTTTCTCAAGAGAAATCATTTTTTAAGAGATGAAGTGTGAAACCTAAGTCACTAAAAAATAACCTTTGACTACGCCTATCAAAAAATCCCTTAGGATTTCTCTCTATCAATTATAGGTATTTCACTAGAGAAATGGATATTTGTCCTTAGAGAGTAGCTTTGAGAAAGTGAAATAGAATTCCTGCAAAACTATTAAGGTTTGGGCATGATCTTGTTTTTAAGATATTTTTATTATACCCTGACCAAATAGCCCATGCTAGAGCAGTAAGTAATTATTTGAGCCCCTCTAGGGATCAACTCTCAAAAAATAATTTAAAACATTCTAGATGACATTCTTTCTTCTACAAATCATCTGGCTTTATCTAAAATTCCAAATTAGTTCGAATGAATTTGGTATATTGGTATTGAAGAAATATATTACAATTGTTCTTCACAACATTGCTGCATAAAACACACATAACCAAACCTCTGAATACCCACCTCTACATTGGGCAAGTTAGCACCAAATTCTTTAGAATAAGTAAAAAAAATAAATAAACTTTAAAGAAACCATTACTTTCCATTTTATTATTATTATTAATTATACCCAAAATAATTTCATAAAAACACCAAAAATATTATATGCCAAAACAAGCTCATTCTATCTCTTCCCTACTCTAACACATTAAAAGGGTTTTCTAAAATTCATAAATAAAACTAACTTCCAAACTTCAATCAAAAGAGAAATGCCACCCTTTTCTCTAAACCCAAATCAAAAGCAGAAAATCTCCCCGGTCTCTCTATTAAAAAAATTTCTAAATTAACTTTTTAATCAAAAATACATTCATCAATATCTAGAGAAGTGAAAAATATAATATAAATAAATATTTTAGTTACCACAATCACATCCAATAGAATACAAACCTTATAGAATCTACTTTCTCTCCGGATTGACATGCGGTTTTAATGTCGGATACTCATTTAAATCATGCATGTTTCTCTCATTATAACTCATATTTTGATTTATAAAGTGCAAAAAATTATAATAAAAATATATTTATAATTGATTGTTTATATATATTTATTTGATATACCTTTATCGGGAATATCTTAATATCAAATTTAAATTTTCTCCTCTCTTTCTCTATAGACATATAGATATTCCATCCTCTCTTCTCATGGGAGTCCTTTTGGCAGCTATGAATGTTACTATGATTAAAGTCATGTAAGTAATATTAAAGAATAAGATATTATTTTAATTCTGTATTTAAGGAGAGTCAAGGGACCAAATATTTTAATATTTAGATTTTTTTTTAATTTAAAAAAAATGAAATGTTTGCCACCTCCAATGTCTCATGTGCACTCTACGGCATATCAAAACCTCTTTGCAGTGCAGATACGAAAGTCAAACATCTGAGACACAAAGGTCGAATGTCTAATGTTCCAAACTCAAGTGTTTCTAAAGGGCTCATTGATATTAATATCATTACATCTCTCTATGACCTATAACTACATCTCTCTACAACGTCAACGATATATCTGCAAATTGATTTTGTTGGCTCAGGTCCGCAAATCCACATACCTAATATATATACCTCGACGAACTTCGACGAATTTTCATATAATCTCTGTGTTGCGACATCTGTGGTTGAGAATCTGTGATATTGATTTTCATCTGCACTCTGTGGCATATTTAAACACCGAAGATTTTAAGTCTAGCATTGGTTTTGTGGTGGGTCTCTTCGGCGATTTCTACGGTGACAACCTGAATCTGTGGCATAAACACATCTCTACAATGGATTTCTCCAATCCGGTCTACGGGCTACGGTTCGATCCTGGGCACTTGCAGTCTGCTGTCTGGTTTGCTGATATCAGGTGCACACATTCCTTATCTTTTTCTAATACATATCTACTCATATATTCTCAAGTATGAATAATTCACCACAATTACCAAATATTACAAAAGGTAGACCTAGCACAGTTACTCTACAAAGCCTTTATGAGTATATAGAGTCTTTAGAGAAACATAGAGAAGAAAGAGAAGTCAAGCTACAAACTGAGTTAGAAGCCATACTAGAAAACAAATTCAAATCTCATGAAGACAAGATCCAAAAAAAAATAGAAAATAAAATAGAATTATTGGAGAATAAAATGGAGGCAATGGAGATTAGGTTGCAGGTCATAGAAAAACAAAGCCAAGATACGAAGAAAAAATCCCAGCAAGGAGACACTGATACTATAGAGAGTCTTAAAATGAAGGACATGATTAAAGAACTAGAAGAAAAATTTAACAACCGTCTCACCCTATATAGTGTGGCAGGTAAATTAGATATCAAACCAATTAAAGTTGAAATGAAAAAATTGATTGAATTAGACCATGAGCATAACAAAAGGGCCTTGAACCATATAATCTTCGGTTTGAAAGACGAGGTAGACGAGGATACTTTACCCATAGCCCAGACAAAATTACATAATAGATTACAAATTGAAACCATGTGTCTCACAGAAACAACAAGGTTAGGGAAATTAACTAAGAATAAAGGAAGGCTAATCTGAATAAAGGTGAGCTCTATTGACCATAAGTATGACATACTTAGTAAAACCTCAAGTCTAAAACGAACGAGAATATTTATAAATGAAGATCATTCTAGAAGATCAAGCAGAATTAAGAAAGGAGGTTCACAAGGTAAAAGAAGCTAGGAAGGAAGGAAAATGGGCAATAATCAGAAATAGAAAAGTTGTTATTTGAGATAGAAACCAAAAAGATAGTAATAAATAGAAATTCAACATGCTTTGAATTCTTTCTTGGAACTGTCAGGGCATTCCATGGAACAAAGGCCCCAAGCTAAGTTGTATCTCAAATGATGTTGATAATATATTGATTGTTGAAACTTGGGAGCACGAAGAATATAGGATCCCTAACATAGATGGCTTTGCACTATGGTCTACCTGGAACAAGCGATCCTCCCGTAGAGGCATTAGGGGCATAGCTTGCTACATTAAGAAGAACATATCCCCCCATGCTAGGATTTATCAGAACAACCCTTACAACCAATATAGCTGGATAGAGATTATTGTCATTAATGATAAAAAGACCTACACAGAAATCTGTTATTTCCCCCCCATTAATTCTAACTTCTATAAGAAAAAGAATATAGATAAAAATATTCCTTACAATGGTTTAGAGAATGATATTTCTAGCCTAAGGAATGAAGGTAATATCCTTTTAATGGGTGACTTTAATGCTCGAACATCAAGCAACCAAGCTATTCTTCTAAGCAATCATTCCAACCCGAATCCTCTTTGGTTAAACAAGACATTACTTTGGCTAGCCGGTACAAAAGGAGCTCTGAAGACCTCGGGCATAATTTATTTGGGTCAGAGCTAGTCAAGCTTTGTAGTGCTCAGGATCTCATAATTTGCAATGGTCTAAAGAAGTGGCCCAATTCTAGCCAGATGACCTGCATCCATGGGCTTGGTAGTAGTGTGGTAGACTATGTTATCCCCAATATGCCTTTTATAGAACGAAATAATAAATTTTGACATCTTAGATGACCACGATATTGACTCTGATCATAGGCCTTTACTTATAACTCTCAATTTTTTCATGCATAGAGATCCCATAAAAGATAATCTTTATAGCCAAAAGAACTTAATCTTTGATAGAAATAAAAACGATCTCTTTATAAATGAATTAAAAACTAATTTTCTTCCTTCATCTAGTATAGACAACATAGATGACCTCTACCATAATTTTACTACAACCCTCTCATATTCTATTAACAAGTTCTCAATTGAAGTTTCAAGTAATAAAAGAAATAGCAAAACCAACCCATGGTATGACAAAGATTGTAAAAGTGTGAGGAGAGCAATTAAAGAAGATGTTGATGAATCTCTTAAAATTGACAAGATAAAATCTACAAAGTCCCAACTAAAAGGAAAAAAAGACAATATATTCGTAAAAGACAAGAGAATCTCTTACACCTCTCGAAGGTGGCTCCTAACAAATTCTGGAGGTAGATTCTAACTAGGAAAACAAAGATAATAATAAAATTTATTTACACGACTGGAATTCCTATCTTAAAAATATTTATAAATCTCCAAATGTCAGGGATAACTTTGAAACCCTGCTCATGACAAAAGAAGTTTTCTCCTTAGAAGACATTGATTTTGGGGTCAAATGCCTGGAAAATGGGAAAGCTAAAGACATTGAAGGTTACCAAGCGGAAATCTTAAAAATTGGAGGTCATGTCCTCATCCACCACATCCACAAGCTTTTCAATCAAGTGGTCAATCAAGGGTTCCCTAAACCATGGACTCAGAGCCTCATTATCCCTATTTTTAAAAGTGGGGATACAAATAACCCCTCTATTTATTGAACTATTATGATCAACCCTCTCTTAGCCAAGTTATATGGTATTATTTTGGAAAAGAAGTTGAGCATATGGCTTGAAAGTGAAGGTAAGCGGGCTAAAGTCCAAGTGGGTTTTAGAAGGAAGCACTCAAAAATGGACCACCTCGTTATGCTTAGGATCATTGTGGAGGAATGCTGCAATGATAAATCCAATCTCTTATGTTGCTTTGTGGACTTTAGAAAGGCTTTCGATATGGTTCCTAGAAACAACCTATGGAATGGATTAGAAGAGCTAAATACTCCTTTCGAGCTAAGAGTGGCCACTATAATGCTATAAGAGAATGTAATTTCCAAGTTAAAGAGCAATGAGGGGGGCTCGAAAGATATTAAGTGTAATATCGAAGTTAAAGAAGGTTGCCCCATCTCCCCTACCCTATTTGGAATTTACATCGACAAGCTAGAAGGTTGTTTAGAGGAAGAAGGATGTGTTGGCACGATCTTAGCTGGGATAGTCATCATCCTTCTTCTCTATGCTTTCGACATTATTCTTCCCGCAAGGTGCCCATCTGATCTTGATAAGAAACTTAGACTTCTTAAGGATTTCTGCTCTACCATGTGTATGAATATTAACGCTGACAAAACAAAAGTTATGATTATAAAATCCAAGAAGGACACTTACACTAATTTTATGTATGAAAATAGTAACTTGGAGGAAGTTTCTTCTTACAAGTACCTAGGAATTGATATTCATCACAAGCTCAACTAGAACTATAGCATTGAGAAGAGGATTAATGAGGGGTAGAAAGCTTATTTTTTTCTTGAAAATAATTGTAAAACGACAAACCTCATAATGTGGGATAGAAATAAGTTCCTTTTTGAAACTTTAGTCACTCCTGTTATCTTATATGAATGTGAGGTTTGGGGTTGCAGCATCTCTAGAGAATCCTGGAGAAAGACTTAGCAAATCTAGAAATTTTTTATAACGTACAACCTCAAAATTAAAAGAAATACACCCTATACTATTCTCCTTATAGAAGTGGGTATTTCCCCTATCAAGAGCCTAGCTATGACTAGGATTCTATTGTACAAGCATAAGCTCAATAGCATAGGAAACCATAGACTTCCTAAGCTAGCTTTAAATTCCAGCCAAAACCACCTAAGGCTCAAACGAGGTTGGTATAAAGACACCAGGGCCTGGTTAAACCATTGGGAGATTGACGAGAATGTTTCTTTGCAAAAAATTAATAACATTAAAAAAAATGTTACTTCTAAGTTAAAATAAAAAATGTGGTGTGAGAAATATCTAGCAGCTAAAAGAAGATTAAGATATTATAAGGAGGTCATCAACCACACCCTCAAAGATCAAAAGTATCTCTCTGTTTTAACTAGCTCAAAGAAGAAAATTAATATAGCCAAGATTAGATCAAACTCTCATGAGCTCCATAGTGAAACAGGTCGTTGGATAGTTCCTAAAACACCATGGATGGAAAGGATCTGCCATCTCTGTGAGAATATGAACATCGAGGATGAAAATCACTTCCTCTTAGAGTGCCCCACGTATAACCACATTAGATCTCAATTTCACAATATTTGTTGCAATACTGACCTTCCTAGCCTTTTAAGATGTCAAAATTATAGTGAGCTTGGGAGGCTTCTCTCCAAGCCTTTTGAGTATAGTAATAAAAGCTTAAATCAAACTAAATAATTCATTTCTTTAGGTTTGATACACCAAATATTGGTCTCAGTGAATGTTAACCACCATCATCATCATCATTATACATACATACATACATACATACATACATACATACATATATACATATATATATATATATATATATATATATATATATATATATATATAGATAGATATATCATTTAAACCTATTTTTAAAAACATTATATAATTTTTTATAATTTATTTATTTTTTGGAATGTATAATCTTTATATATGTTAGCAATTTTTTTATTTTTTTTGTAAATATTAAGTTTTAATACATTTATTAATTAAATTTAAGTGTAAATATCTAAAAATAGTGATTATGAATATGAATCATTCTTTTGATTTTTCTAATAAAATTAACTTTAAGTTTTAACTATGCTTTACATTATGTTATATTATATATAAAGAGAAAGGGAAGATATTGTTATTTCTTTTTATTACATTTTTTTTATAGGTTTATTAATAATAAGTTCTAAAATATCATAATTATGAATATGAATTATTATTATTTAAATTTATTATAATAGTATAGTTTTTTTTGCTAGAACAAATAGTTTGTAATATTATGAGTAAAAAAAACATATCAAATAAAAAATTAAATTGAACCAATATATTTATTTTATTAATTTTTACCTTTCATTATGTTTTATTATTATTATTATTTGATATAAAAACTTATCTTATAATTATTATACAAATTCCCCCCATAATGGGTTGTAAAGCAAACATCTATAGATGTAAAAAAGAAAACAAGTGTTTCCCTAAAATTGCTTCAAATATCAATCAAACCCATATGTTGCTAAAGTTGAGTTCTCACAAAGATACCAATTATTGTCTTAGGGAAAGAAATAAAATGTTGCTTTGTAGAATAACAACAACGATAATATTAAAAATATTATTACCTTTAAATTTAACCACCACAACCACATTTAATTAATTAAATGTAGTTGAGATACGCCGAAAGATTCATTTTCATATACCACAAAAACCATTAAACAATAAATAATAATATAAAATACTATTACAAAAAGGACTATTAAAATAAAAATATTATTATGAATATAATTAATAAAAATATATATATATATATATATATAATAATATATTATTTAAATAATTAAATTATAAAAAATAACAATAATAATAATCTAAATAATAAATTAAATAAATATTAATAATAATGGTAACAATTCTTAACACTGCAAAATCGTACAAGCAAAAGATATTAAAGAATGTCAAGCAGAAATTAAAAATAAGGATTTACAGGGAAAGAATACATTACATGAGCTCAAAAATATAACTTTTCCTAAGGTCAAGAATGCAAATTTATCAAACTGCACACAGGAAACACTAACCTTAGGCGATCTTTGAGGCTTTTTGTCCGACAGCTGCGAGGATCATCGCGGTTGTCGCTCAAAGAGGCGCATGGTCTTGAGTATGCGGAAAGTCACCATCCAGGACCACTTGCCACACTTCAAGAAGAAGATTTCACTCAAGCCAACGAAGTACAACCGCCTTGGAGCAACCTTGAGGCCTTAATGTAGTACACAAAGAATCATCCCCCTACTCTTGTGTCAACATCCATCTTGTACCAAGAGAGGGAGGGAAAATTTGAATTTTTTCTATAAAAGACAGCTATGGGAAGAGAAATAAGAGAACACATTGGTATGTTGGCCAAGTTGCTTGAGAGAACACCAGCTTCTATTGTCCAATAAGCAAGAAGGATTGGAAGGATTCAGCTGTTGGCCACCCAACACCTCAATCCAAGAGAATAAGTTCATCAAGTGTAAAGGGAGAGAGTTCTCTATTTGAATTATTAGTGTGTTTGACTTGATTGAGCTTGTTATTGTACATGATTATTTTATTTTGTTTCTTCATTAATGTACCATGCTATGTTTCTTACTTATTTTACTACATATTATTTTGTTCCACTAATAATCTGACAAACCAATTGACATTTGACTTGCTTGTAGGAAAGAAACCTCCCTATTAAGCACAGTGTATTTTGTCTGCCCATGCATCGAATACACTATAATAGGAATGGTGACTCCACTTCATTCTTTCTTTCAAGCTAGTGGTTGTTGTTGCAAGTCCTCTCTCCTACCCAGACTTGCTGCAAGATCACTCCTGCATCCTCTCGGCACTTTTCAGTCACCCTCAGTGAGAAATTTGGGTCAGAGAAGGTGAAGTTTTTCAGTCACTGTAATCCATGTGCGTTCAACCTAGACAGACGTGCGAACCTCACACTTGTGTGAAAATAAGGCAATGAGCTCATTTTTCACTATTTTTTCTCAATTTTTTGCAATTGTAAGGTGTTGGAAACCCATAAGAAATTTTCCATCATTGTGCTCTGGTATTTCATGACTTGTTAGGACACTTTTTGTTGGATTTTATCTTAGCAAATAGTTTGTTTTAATTTTAGTTTTTTATCTTTACAAATCACACATAGTTTAAGTAGGGGAAAGTAAGTAAGTGGCCTTTAATCCACACTTGCTATCTTAACAAATGATTTTCTAGTAAAAGATACCAAAAACATAGAATAATTAGCAGAAAAGTAAGTGGCCCATACATTGACACATCTTTAGCGAATTTCTTGTTTTTCAATTTTTTCATTAGGATTCGGGACCGGGATTAGGATTCCACCCTTACACCTTTCGGTGAGCCTGGATATGCATATGAAAGCTTTCTTAAGATAATTTTCCATCTCCCTATAGTGCAAAACTTAATTTAACTAGGCAAGGTGTAAGTGGTCCATCATTCACACATTGTTTATGTTATGAAACCAGCTCCAAAAGTAGAAGAAAATAGAGATCAACGCCTTAGAAATCAACCACTTCGAGGGGGAAACCTCAAATACATTACATGAATGAACAATGCTTGGATGATACAAATGAACAAAACCTCCTTCTATATATAGGAATCCATGGGGCCACAATATAATCATAGCCGACCTAACAATAATAATGTAAGGGCACAATAATAACAATATTGGGGTTACGGGGGTACAACATTAACAATAAGGGGGTTACACTAACAACAATAAGGGACTATAATATTAATATAGGGACCTAACGTGCCCCTCTCCTTCAAAAAAGTGTTGTCCTCAATGCTTGAGTAGCTGCAGATGCTTCTGTATAAAATTCTCATCCTCGCATATAGAATCTTCAGTCGGTAAGCTATTTCATTTGATGGGATACTCTGATTTGTAGCTGTCGAGTTATTGTTTTCGTGATTGCTTTAGGTTCCAATATGATTTTTCCTTCTTCATCATGTTCTAAAAATATTTTTTGAACTGGAAGTTTGTCCCCTATAACCTTATTTAAGCATGAAACATGGAAAACTAGATGCACTTGCGAACAAGCAGGAAGCTCCAATTTGTATGCCATAGTACCAATCTTTTGCAACACCTTGTAAGGACCATAGTACTTTGGTGATAATTTATTATCCTTCTTAGCTTTCTTGAGGGACATTTGTTTGTATGGTTGTAGTCGTAAAAATACCCAGTCTACTACATCAAAGCTTCTCTCGCTATGATGTTGATTTTCCTGTTGTTTCATTTGATTTTTTGCTAAATTTAGGTTATCCTTTAAGAGTTGGAGAAATTCTTTTTGGTGCTCGATGCGATCTTCCACTGCTTGAACCTTATAATTTTCTCTTAAAGAAGATGTGATGGACGGTGCATGATATCCATAAAGTGCCATAAATGGGGTCATTTTTGTTGCATTATGGAAGGAAGTGTTCTACCACCATTCAGCGAGAGGCAACCACTTGACCCATTTTGTTTTCTTATCAGATATAAAACAGCAAAGATATCCTTCCAAACATTTATTCACTATCTCAGTTTGACCATTGGATTGAGGATGATAAAATGAGTTATGAGCTAGTTGAGTACCCAAATAAGAAATAATTTTGTCCAAAAATTTCCCATAAAAATGGGATTTCTGTCACTTACAATAATCTTTGGGTTTCCATGTAGCTTTTGAATTATTTCCATAAATGCAATAGAAATTGTACTTGCTTTCAATGGATGATATAATGCACAAAAGTGTGCATACTTGGTAATTCTATCAACTACCACCATGATGACACTCTTTCCTTCAGACTTAGGTAAACCTGTGATAAAATCCTTTGAAATTTCCTCCCAACATTGACTTGGAATGGATAAAGGTTGTAGAAGACCTGGGTCTTAATTGTGTCAAATTTATTTTGCTGGCAAACCAAACATTCCGCGACAAAATTTTGAACATCAGATTTAAGGCCATTCCAAAATAAATCTTTCTTCGCCCTCTAGTAAGTTTTTAAAAATCCCGAGTGTCCTCCTAAAGGATAAGTGTGCAATTCCAAAAGAATATTTTTTTTTAGTTGGGAATTTTTGCAAATATATAAGCAATATTTGTACCATAAGGAATCATTTTTCCAACTAAATATATTAGATGTACTAGGATCTTGCTGTGAATTTTGAATGTGTCCTCATTTCTCCATCCTTCCATTCATCCCTTGCTTCAGTTATCTAATCTGGTTGGATAATAGAAATGGCACAAAGCAATGCTTCCACCTCTTCATCCTTTCTTGAGAGTGCATCTGCAACAACATTTAGCTTCCCTTTTTTGTAGATGATTTCAAAGTCATAACCCAACATCTTTGTGACCCATTTTTGCTACTATTCTGAAGATATTCTTTGTTCCAAAAAGTGTTTAAGACTATCATGATTAGTTTTTACCTTGAAGTGTCTTCCCATTAGGTAAGGTTGCAATTTCTTTAGTGCATGTAGTATTGCCAACATTTCCTTCTCATAAATAGCTTTCTGTAAATACTTTCCTTTGATTGGACGACTTTCAAAAGCAATGGGTCTTCCTTCTTGCATTAAAACAACATCAATTCCATTTCATGAGGCATCACATTCCACAATAAAGGTTTTTGTGAAGTCTGGCATGGCTAAGAGTAGTGCTAGGCACATTGCCTCTTTAAGATGTTCAAAGGCCTTAGTTTCTTCACGAGTCCATGAAAATGCATCTTTCTTCAATAATGTTGTTAGAGGTGCTTCTATTCTCCCATAATTCTTAACAAACTTGTGATAATACCCTATTAACCTGAGAAATCCTTGCAACTGCTTTATGGTTGTGGGGACTTTCCATTCCTTAATGGCTTTAATTTTGTTAGTGTCTACCATAACACCCTCGTGAGATACAATATGACCCAGATATTCCACCTCTTGCACTCTAAAGAAACATTTGGATGTTTTTGCATATAATTTTTTTGCCTCCAATAGTTTGAGCACCCAGTAAACATGTTGAACATGATCCTTCCAAGACTTGCTATAGATTAGTATGTCATCAAAAAATACTAGCACAAATTTTCTAAGGAAGGGTTTGAAAATGGAATTCATCAACCCTTGATATGTAGAAAGTGCATTGGTAAGGCCAAAAGGCATGGCCAAAAATTCATAATGACCGTCATGAGTTTGAAATGTTGTTCTTGGAATATCTTCAGTCTTCATTCTAATTTAATGATATCCTACGTGAATATCCAACTTGGTAAAATAAATTGCTCCATGTACTTCATCCAATAATTCATCAATCACAGGAATGGGAAATTTATCTTTAATAGTGACCTTATTGAGGTCCTTATAATTCAAAAACATGTGCCATGATCCACCTTTCTTGTGTTGTGGGATTTGATCAATCCTTCTAGTAATTTCTTAAGTTGTGGGATTTGAGTTTTTAGTCTAAGAACACTAGAGGTAACCACAAACCTACTTCAACTTCAGGGATCCAGCCTTCCTAGAATTCATAGAGGGCTCTCTCTTTATGATTTCTCTTTGTTTTATAGTTACGTTTTTAGGCTAGTTATGATAGAAAAATTGATTTTGTTTTTGAAGGTTTTGGTGGGGAAAAAATCACTTAGAGGTAAACTAGAGAGAAATCAATCTGTCCATTGGGATATGGAGTCTAAATCTAGATAGTAGGACTACAAATCAAGGCCAAAAAGGTACAAATGTATTCAGGGAAAGATAGATAATCCTCAGAGATTTGGGAAAGTTTTTTTTGGTGAAATGGTATGATCAGGATAAAGGGCTATGAAGGATCCTTTGATCCAGAAAATAGAAGAAGGAGGCAGCGGTCAAACGGGAGTAGGAGCAATTAAGAATTCCTAACACCGGAAATCAGCATAAAACATTTAAATGGTAACCAGTTAAAAACAAAGAGTATAAGACTAGCCTGTAGTAATATTCCTAGTTACTCATTAAGATAGAACAAACATATAATGAATTGCATGAAACTCAAGGAAGAAAACAATGACAAAAAGAAAGTGCTTGACTCATCAGCTTATCATAGGGATCCTAAATTATGATGCCAGTTTAGCTTTGTCTAGTCTGCTACTTCGAAATCAACACATAATAGCCTCCAATGTTCAGCAAAAAAGTCTATAGTAAAGTATAGCAATTTTATTCCACACTCAATACTTCAAATGTAGAAGTATTTATACAAAATGTAGTTACAAATATCCTAGGAGACATCTAGGAATATCTTTAGGAAAATAGAAAATATATTTACAAAATAAGAGGGATAGCTGCTTAACAAATCAGCAGGCTATCCTCTTATCCAAAATAAATAGAACTACTTTATATAATCAAGTAGCTTTTGAGTGATTAGTTGCCCTGCTTTGCTAGCTGTTAGAAAATATCTTTATTTGAGTTGCCTTAGCTGATACTCTTTCATATGATTCTCTTTAACGCTGCTCTTTAACTCTGATACACTTTTGATTGATATTTCCACTGTTTCACTATTGTAAAAAATATATCTTTAGTAGTAAAAATTTAGCAGACTTTCCTTTTGTTTCACTGTTTCTTCTTGACTATTTTCAAGGTAATTTCTTCACTGTTTTACCTCTCATTTTCACATTAAATCTGTAAATGCTTGCCACTTTTCTTCACTGGGAATTTTGACATTCTTTAGCTTTCTAAAATTCTCATCTGCCTCCGTGTATTTAGAAAAATTAGGTTTGTACACAAAGAGATGTTTGATCTCATGTTGTAGAAAAAACAAATCTTCAAAGTGCTGGAGGGATTTTCCTGTGGGAGTGCCTTGTGGCAATGGTTTTCAGACTTGCTCCTTGGAAAATTCCCTGATTTTCTTATCATAATCTTTCTGGGGCATTAGATTTTCATTGAAGACATGAATTTCTGGCAAGCCCTTTTGTCTTAAGTTTGTATACTTCACTATAAACTTTGTTATGGCAATGTTCATTGATTCACATTTCTCTTCTAGGTAGTTCATTAAATTTTTCTTTGTTACTACCTTTTCAATCTGTAAAATGGTCTCTGTTCTATCCATTACCTGTAATTCTTCCAATTCTTCTTTGTTTTTGCTATTCAATAATGTGATGAGTTTTAAATCCTAAGCTGGCTTATCAGTTAACTCATCCTTGGTCTTCTGAATCTCAGCCTGAGTTGCTAACAATAAGTCTCTTTGCTCATATATAATCTGAATTAAAGGCCATTGAGTGTGAATGGCCTCAATTATGTTTGTCCATAGATGATTCTTGACAAAGGAAATTTTTTCAGTGAATGTTAGCTCTTTTTGTAAGCCCTTGATTTGTTCCCCAAGTCTAATTGCCTTCTGCTGATGGGTTTTAGCATTGATTTGAGCTAACTTATTTGTGGCTTCAATATTTTCAATCATCTTCTTTAGACTGTTGATTTCATTATTTTTCAAAGAAAATTCTTCCATAGCCTTCACAATTTGACCTGCTCCATCTGTTTGATGAACCTGTGTTGTAGAAGAATCTTTGTTTGAAGTAGTAGTTGAACTTACTGGCATTGCAGTTGCTAGTGGTTCCTTTGGTGCTAGCTTTTCTCCTAATGTGGATGCCACTGCTGTGGTAATCACTGTTATCACTGAAGGAATGATAGGAGTGTTAGTCTCTTTCACAGTTTCCTTCTCTTAGACAAGCTGGCCCATTTGAGATTCCATTTCATTGATTTGAGAAGTTAGTTTGAGGATGAGTTTCATCATCTCTTCTTTTTCACTTTGATCTTATATGATTTCTTTAGTCTATGGATGCTCACTTTGAGAAAGCTTAAGTTGTTTCCTCAAAGCTGCAATATCATAATTCTTTTTCTTAATTAACAATTTTTCTACCTGAACATTTGAGGGATCATATTACACCTATAAAATCAAATCCTATAAGGCTTTAATCCTTAGGTCTTCTGCATACGAAGACCCTTTGTCTAGCTTCATTTGATCCTGCATGTTAAGAATAGTATTTTGCAACTTGGTATCACTCATTGCCTTTGTGACCACAGTTGAATATAACATTTTAGAGCTATGTCTGTGGAATTCAATTTGGTCTAGCTCATGAACATTTTCAGTGTCTACTTCAAACTCCACCTTTTTATAATCTGCCACTGTCTTTGGTGTTGAAGTGGTTGGTTTCAGAAATGATATAATCATTTTGTTTTTAGAATAGTCAAAGGTTGTCAGTAGCCTATTTTGATTCCCTGGTTTTTTCTTGAGGAATTGAGAATATATCTCTGATTTAATTTCCTCATTCTTCTGCTTTATCTACTTATACTTTTCCTTGATATCTATGTCTTTTTCCTGAGCTGTCTGTGAGGAAGAGGCCTCGATATTTTGTTTCTCAATCATTTGAGTATCATCTTTACCTGTTGTTGCTCCTTTTCAATCAGTATAGGGGTTTCATTGATTATTACTGTAACTTCATCAATATTTACCTCTGGCTCATTTGTATCCTCAACATCAATTACCTTTTCTTTCCCAATTGAACTGAATTTAAGCCCTTTATTGTAAATCAGTTTGAACTTTGTTTCTGTAGTTGTTTCTGTTGTGTATGTTCCTTCTTCCCTACCTCTTTTGACTGAATTCTCTGGTTGTTTTACAACTTCAAGGGCTTGTGTTGTAACCATTTTTCCTACTGTCTCTGTATTAGTGACTGCATCTATCAATGTGTTTTCCGCCCATTTTTCTTGATTGATAAAATTTTCAATCTCTGGCTTGGGCTCATGTATGAAGGGTGTAAGTTTACATTTTACCCTTACATTGCTCATGATCCCTTGAGGATCATAGTTCCAGGGAAAATTTTCTTGAAATTTGAACTCTACTAGTCTCTTTGCAAAAAAAAATTATGCTTCTCTGTTATTTATGATGAAAGGACCAACTTGATTATTTAGCTTGAATTGAGTCTTTTTCCTTGCAGCTAAGAAGTTGATAGAGTTAGAATTTAAAATCTGTCTTAAATATTCCAACGAAAAAATTCTCATGTTCATGTATTTTCGAAACTTATAAGGTAATAAGTTGGATCCAAAAATTCTTATTGCTGTATGCTTTTCATAAACAAACCAGTTTCCCATTTTAATCTGTTCCGATAGTTGTAAGATCCTCTTCATTTCTTCATTGACGTTGCGCTTCTCTGCTTTGTATAAAATGCTCATGCCTGGATGCAGAAAGAGGTCTGAAAAATATGTATAAGTGAACTCACTATTTTCTTTCCTTAGAAAGGAAGTCCAGAAGACAATAGATAAAGGCTTACCCTCCAAGTCCATTTTTTCCAATGCAATTGGAAAATTATCAGCTTAGAAGAATAAAAACAAGTGAAACAAGTAGGAAGAGTATCTGAAAACCCCTTCAGTGGGTAGTTTGGTAAGATGATGATGAATACTATCTGTTATGAATGTGGCATAATAAAAAATGAGTGCTCGAGGTTGGCCTGGAGATAAGGTAGATAGAAAGCCAAGAATGGATTCATCAGTGAATCCATATGTAAAGTATCCCAATATAAAATATAGCATTGAAATAATATGCCTAGGCCCTTCAAGAAATTTGGAAGTGGAATAAGGAGGGTTCAAATTGGGAATGTCAACATGGGAAGGCAAAAAGTCTTGAAATATCATAAACTTCTTTGGGAAATCTTGGCTTAAGTACAACTGGGTAAAAAATTCTATAGATAAGGGGACTGATTGAGGATCTGACTGTAATTGCAGCATTTGATTTATGGACTCTGTTGTAATAGTAAAAAGGATTTCTCTATCTGCATTAACAATGGCCCTTTGGTCTAGTTCATAATGCTTTTGATACAGTCTAAGAAGGCCTTGTCTATGGTGGGTCAATGGAACTACATATTTGTGCAAATGAGTCTCCCAAATAGACATTTCATCTTTGTCCAAGTACTTATCATAGCACCAATTATGTATTTCTAAAAGGTTGAATTCTACCACAGGGTCAACAATCTCGTAGTCCATATCAGTCAATGGAAGGGTTTCTTCAGCAGCTACAAGTGGCTGGAGAGGATTTACCGATACAATGGATTTAGCAGTGAGGGCTGGAGTAGATTTGACATTTTTAGGTGTTACAGATTTAGGAGGTTTGGATCCTCCAGGCTTGGTTGGTTTAGAACCTCCAGGTTTAGCTGTGATCTGCTTTCTAGTCATTTTGGACTAACTACTGGAAGCATAAACTATTTGCAAGAGTGAATTTTCTTTGTCAGAGGATATAAACTGGAATAAGACAGAAAACAAGGGTTTATTGAATAGATTTGAATGTGAAAAGGGGTTTTTAGGATATCTGAAGGCTTTAAACCCTTTTCTATATGTGAAATTGATCTTCAAAGGTCACAAATTAAGGAAATTTGACTAAAAGTGGTTCTTTCGGACATGAAAATTTATGGGAAAAATTGGCCAGGTTTTGGCATATTTTTCAGTGTTTTTTGGGAAATTTCTTTGGTAAAACCCTTAATTAGAAACTTGGTTCAATGATTTTTTCTTTAAACTTTGAAATTGCAGGTCTTGATTGTCGAGAAATACCTTTGAATGCAGGTATTTGGTTGCTTGAAGGGTTCTTAGCAAATCACAATTGAATTTGAAGTCCATTCCAGATTGCTGGTGTAGTCAAATGGCTTTAATGGTCTTCAATGGGGAATTTGTGGTCAATTTTGACTTTCTCTAGTTATAAGTCGACAATTTTGAGTAAAGGTTTCATACACTATCTAACAGAGGTATTTTTACAGTTTGAATGTGCAAAAATAAACATCAAAGTGATGTAACCAAAGGTTTTAAACTTTGATTTTTAATTATCATTAATGCATTGAATGCTGGTCTTATCAACTGGCGGGAGTGGTTTGGATTTTCAAATGAAAAACTGGCAGCAGTTTTCGCATAGGGTCAGGCAGTAAACTGTTTCAACACAAACGAACGTGATCCAATAGAATATTGACACGTCTTTGGGGGAAGAATGGGTAAAACAACCCATTTCGCGCTCGATTGGTGTTGGAACGGGCGTTTGATTTTCCTGCGCAATATTGATTTCGCACCGTTAGATCTTGTGATTGGGAGCAAAGGGTGAGGATTTGTTTGAAATCTATGAGAAATCAAAAGTGGGACCGGGGTATTGTTAAGCAGGGTTTGTCAAAGGTTTTATATATGTAAAATCGGGATTCATATATGGTAAAAAGGGTTAAATGATAGTGTTTTCATATATAAAAGAGTTTATATGTAAGCAAAGGCGGATGAGGCGGGATTAGGTTGGTAAGTGTACTACTAAAAAAATAACTAATAAAAATTTAATTAAATTCTTTTAATATTTTAATATAAATTAACAATTTTTTTTAATATAAATTAAAATAAAATTATTAAATGTTTTTTCAAGATTATTGTCTTCCATTTTATACATACAGCTAGAGAACGATCACAAACAAATGAAAACCCAGGCATGAAAACAATGTACATATTCCAAAATTGGAGTGAATTCTATTCATCTGGACACTCCCTATAGATTGAAGTGTCTCTTCACTATATTTTAGTGGTTTTGGTTTAATACCGTGGTTTTCTTTCTATGTGCTAGCTCAGGTATAACCTTGAAAATGGGAGCTTTGACCAAAACACACAAATTATCGTCAAGATTGCTCGTTGGTTTGCTTGTTCGTCATCGTCTCCTGAATCTCTTTAATTTCTACCCCTAGTGCTAGGGAAAGAGAGTTGTCATCGGTTCGAGTCTATTGAAATTCAAATTTGGCATTCTGAAGAACACTCTGTGCATTTGACATCTCGCCCTGAGCAACAACCATTCTTGCCTCGGCTATTGCTTTATCTGTTCTAAGATAGTTCGTTACAATCACTTGGAGTGGAGAAATGCTCCATCGCCGATCCATTTCCTAAATGAAGAATCGAAGTGTTTCATCAATCCATGTAGGAATAAAAATCTAAATCAATCAATGTAATTCCTTACCTTTATTTACCATCAAACAATCAAATTTCATCTTGTTGGATGTTATCCATCATCATCCTCCTCATAATAATATAGTTGGACACTTACATATACATTTTTTTGATATATTTTGTTGTGTAACCAGCTCCAAAGAGAGAAGAAAATAGATATTCACGCCTTAGAAATGATCCACTTCGAGGGGGCAACCTCCAATACATTACATGAATGAACAATTCTTGGATGATTCAATTCACAAAACCTCCTTTCTATATATAGGAGTCCATGGGGCCATAATGTAATCCTAGTGGGCTACAATGTAATCCTAGCCGACCTAACAATAATAATTTAAGGGCACAATAATAACAAAATGGGGGTTACAAGGGTACAATAATAACAATAAGGGGGGATACACTAACATAATAAGGGGCTACACTATTAATAGAGGGACTTAACATGCCCCTCTCCTTCAAACAAGTGTTGTCCTCAACGCTTGATTATTTCTTGATGCTTCTGTATAAAATTCTCATCCTCCCATGTAAAATATTCTACAGGAAAGTTTTTCCACTTGTTGAGATACTCTAAAATTGATTGTACTTATCGAGTTCTTGTTTCTATGACTGCTTCATAACTTCTTTCGATGTCATGTTGATCTTCTTGTCGTTTCATTAGATTCTGCACCAAAGTTGGGTTATCCTTTGAGAGTTGGAGAACTTGTTGTTGATGCTCGATGTGATCTTCCATTAATTTATCATCCATATTTTCTATTATTTGATCCTTCAAACCATCCAAATTAGACTCCATTTCTGCTTTTAAACCATCTATTTCATCTTCAATTGCTCTTCGTAAGATTGAAAATTGTTGCACTTGGTACCGTAATTTTGATATCTCATACTGCAATTCTTCCTCTTCATGCGTCATAGTATAGATTTCCGAGGGTTTAATAGGTATGGAATTATTTTTGGGAGACATAATAGAACCCATTACTGACAAAAATTCTTCAATATGCCCTTGCAATCAATTCAACTTGATTCTTCAAACAAGACTTATGCAATTCGGAAAAAAATACACACTTTTTACTAGCTTTTGAGGAGCTCGATATTGAAATTGTATTATCTCTGTTATTTCAGATCTTCAATATCTGAAATTCAGCACTGAAGTAGCCCTCTGAAGCTTCTTTAAAATTCCACAGGTCTGACCTGATTTTGATTCTCCAAGACAAAGTTGTGACCAATCTCCCACAATGACCTAATTCTGGACTGGTTCAGTAGAGCGAACTTGTACGACTTGCCACGTGTCACTGTTTTGTCCTTTGTCTCTGAAATTGATAGCAAAGAAACTACAGGCTGTGTACTTGCGACCACTTTTGACGGCACTCCAATCCAATCTTCAGAGAGAGAGTTATTGAACTTTTCCCACGATCACCTCTTTGAGATGAAATTCAGGAGTCTGAAAAAGCACTACCTTCCACAGATCATATCTCCAAAAATATTGCGAACCAAGCTCTGAAATTTTTTGACGAATTTCCTCAGGATTTCAGCTTCGCACCATACGAATTTCAGATTCTGAACCTTCGTAGAAAATGTTTTATAGCGAACATTCCACGATGACTTGTTTAGGAGCTTGAAAAAAGGCCTAACTTCCACAGATGATATCTCCGAAAATATTGCGAACCAAGCTCTGAAATTTTTAGACAATCTTCCTCAGGATTTCAGCTTCGCACCCTAAAAATTTCAGCTTCTGAAACTTCGTAGAAACAAAGTTATAGCGAAAATGCCACGATGACCTGTTTGGAGCAGCGAAACCCTAGAATCCCAAGCCTCTGATACCAAATGTTGTGTAACCAACTCCAAAAATAGAAGAAAAGAGATATGAACGCCTTAGAAATAAGCCACTTCGAGGGGGCAACCTCCAATACATTACATAAATGAACAATTCTTGGATGATTCAATTCACAAAACCTCCTTTCTATATATAGGAGTCCATGGGGCCATAATGTAATCCTAGTGGGCCACAATGTAATCCTAGCCGACCTAACAATAATAATTTAGGGGCACAATAATAACCAAATGGGGGTTACAAGGGTACAATAATAACAATAAGGGGGGCTACACTAACATAATAAGGGGCTACACTATTAATAGAGGGACTTAACATATTTTGTTGATGAAAAATTTAATAAAATTTTTTAAGTGGTTAACCTATAAAGAAGACTTATAATGATTTTCATGTCGTGTCTGAGAGAGCATGCCTATGCAATGTAAGCATTCAAAAATTTTTGTTAATTATTTTAATCATGGCATCTACATTTAAATTGGCATCATATTTTACTATTTTTCATGATTGTTGAACTATAACATTAGTGGGTAGATATCATTATGCAGAGATGACAAGGGAGAAGTCTCCCAAGTTTTCTGGATCCTCGGAGGAAGAGACCTTCGAGAGGCCATCGAAAAGGGTCGTGAGGAAGTCTCCATTAGGGGAATTTTGAGGTCTAAAATGGGCCTCCTAAGAAAAATGTACAACCAAATAAACTTTATGAGAACCCATAGGATTCAAGATGATGATTTCAACCATGGGGGATGGTTCACCATTTTTTGAGTAAAAAATTAAAAATATTAAAAAATAATAAAATAATAAAACTACTTTCTCAACTTGAAATTTCAAATTATCTCCTTAAGGGTTTACTCAAATTTTGAGCTAGATTACTTGTTGGATAAAAAATTTAATTCCTCATCCAACGAATATATATACTACATACGTTTGATGGAACTTGCTACACGAAAAATGAGAAATACATGAAAAAACGTGATTGCAATCATGTTTTTCATGTATCATTACAAGGAAAAGACAGTCTAGCAGAATTTTTTGAGGAACCCCTTATAAAAATACCCCATACATCCATTTCTAGCGGAGGTTACTAGAGGAGGTTGGCAGGCGGAGGGTTTTGCAGATGTTTTCCGCTCGGTGCGATTATCATTCAACATCCCACCGGTGCCCCTTACAAGAGAAAGAATCGATGCGCACAAAACATTGGCACACTAGACACCATGCGCTCCATACACACCCGCCTAGTGCATCGTATTACTGTACAGCACCAGTGCTTCACAACTCTTTCGCGCTGGTGCATCATAAAACACCGCGCCAAAACCGAAAACACTCGGTGCGGTATTAAGAACTCACACTGGTGCATCATAAAACAGCGTGCCAAAACACAAAATGACCAGTGCGTTCACAAGAAACAAAACTGGTGCACCTTTAAAGAACGCGCAACGGAAAAGGGTTAAAAAACAATTATGGCAAAAAAACTGGATTTTTCACTTTTTTCAGTGCTCTAGAGCTCTCAATTACTGGTGCGCTCTACAAGAGAAGGCATCGGTGTGCAAAAACTCTTCCACGCTAGCACATCATAAAAAATCACGCCAAAATAGAAGCAGATTGGTGCCTTCGTATGAAATAGCATCGGTGCGCCTATAAAACACGCGCACCGAAAACAGGTTAAATAAAAAAAATTGTGGCCAAAAACTGCATTTTTCACTTTTCTGCTCTCAATCACCTGTGTGCTCTACAAGAAAAAGTACCGGTCACACAAAACATTGGCACATCAGACACAGTTCACTCCATACACACATGCCCGGTGTGTACTATTACTGTAAAGCATCGATGCTTTAGGACTATTCCGCCCCAGTGCATCATAAAAGACAACACCAAAACTGAAACAGCCCAGTATAGTGTTAAGTAACTGCCCCTGTACATCATAAAACAACGCGCCAAATCTGAAACTACCCAGTGCGTTGTCAAGAAACCGCACCGGTGGGCCTATAAAACTACGCGCATCGGAACAGTGTTAAATAATAAAAAAAAAATTACGGCCAAAAAGCCGCATTTTTCACTTTTTTCAGTACTCTAGAGCTCTCAAGCACTAGTGAAATTTATCCTTCTCTGAGCCGCCCTGACATCAGTGCTCCCATTACACCCATTTCACGCACTACTGTTGTGCATTGGCCACCAATATCCAGCTTGCATTTTGCAAAACAGTGGGAAATTTTTCTTTTGCAAATTCTACAGCCAATATGCCTCCTTGATGGCGAAATGTACATGTATTTTTCTAGTTTTTTCATAATTAAGCTTTCTAGCGGATTAGAATTTGAAATAACCTTAAAATTAACCATTAAAAAATATATATTTTTTGTCGCGTGGTGCACACAAGCCATTCGGCTCACACCGGTAAGCGGTGATGCCTGTAAAATTTATAGGCCGCACTGCAACTGGTGCTAACGGTATCCGGATTGTGTCTAGGGCGGTACCAAAAGGTGCCCCGCATTATTTTAAAATTAAAAAAAAAAATTGCGGTGTGGTCATTTAGCGGGGCGCATCATTGACCATGGGAATAGAAACGTGGTGCGCTGACGGATATATCCACCCCGGTGTTGGTCAGCGCACCACATTCAGCATTTCGACAGGGTCAACAATGTGGTCGGGTAAAATACCACACCATTGACTATATAATTTGTCAGGGAGTCGGTGGATTGACACAACTATATGTGCTAGGGCATATATTTTAGTCAACGAACAGCTCTTCTGACACCATATATATTCAACGGGGCTTGAAAAAAATTCATGTGCACTGCATACGGTGCATTTTATGTCATCTAGGGCACTGCCTCCACTGCTCTACAAACAAAAGCTGCACTGGAACCGGTGTATGACTGTTTTTGTGGTGCATCGACTGGTGTATTTTTTTTCCAAAAAATATTATATATGTATATTCCTAAATACATGTCTAATTTAATAAAAAAAAAATTATTTAATATGTCAATGATTCAGAGAGAAGAGGAGGAACAACAACAACAACAAGCGGAGCAGTATGACATGCTTCAGCACTGGGAGGCACGAGAGAGGGAGAGAGATGTGTATCCTCTTCCTATTACAAAAGATACTCGGGGGATCCTAAGGTAGGTAGCCCTCCTCAAGTTCTATGATGAGGCTACTTTCCTAAAGGCCCATAGTGTCTTTTTGAGACATCTTATCTGCAGGTGGAATGCCCACCAACAGGCTTTCCAGGTTGGTCCTGATTAGTGGTACACACCCAGTAAGGAGGATGTTTATTTCATTACAGGGCTATCGAGGAGAGGGGTGGACTTTTCCTTGTTCCGAGAGGTTCCAGCTGGTTGTGTAGAAGGGAGTCAGTTAGTTTACTCCCAGAGATACATTGGAGTAGATGTATTGTCTCCTTCAGAGTTTCAGGTCCCTGGAGGTCAGCTACGTATTGGTGCATATGGTAGACAGGACGTGCAGTGCCTCTCACTTCTCATTTCTACCATTTCACACAACACCAGTGACGGGAAACGCATTAGTTGCCCACTTCTATATTATGTTGATTCTTCAGTATAGGAGCCACGACTTGTCAGGTGGTCTGCCATTTTTTTGCGGTAGTTTTGTACGACCTTAGATAGATGTCGTCCTCATGCACAAGGGATGGTCAACTTCCCTTTTTCTTCAGAGCTTTTTTGTTTATTTATTGAGATGTTTTTAGAGATGAGGAATTATTTTCTTCGGCAACCTCATAGGCCGATGTTGGAGGCCCAGATGCACATGTGGGGGTAGATGATGCCTAAGAGGGGAGAGACTACGTTTCCAACCAGGATATTGCATGATGCACTGGACTTACTAGCTAGTGTTGACGAGCCACATCCCTTCATTATGGTCCCTTTTCCATATGCTGGATTGGATTGGCGAGAGTGTGCCAACATCCTCTTCACAGATGATGAGCCCTGAGATGATAGAGGTAATATTATTGTTTTATTTATATTTATTCTAACATCTTCTTTACCTTGCTTTTATTAAATTGTGTAATGAAATTATCTAATTATTGTTGTGTACATGTATATATTTTGCATACATTGGCTCTTTTGATGGTGAGGAGACGCCGGAACCACCACATGATCCAGCTGTGGAAACTGATGACGATCAAGACATGGCAGATGCCAAGGATCATGATCAGGAGGTCGGTGGAGAGAGACATGCTCCTCATGCTGGTGTGCTGGTACCTCATTTTTCTAGGCGTGCTCGACCTGATACTCAATACAAGATAGATTTGGGTGACCAATGTAGTGCATTGATTGTTGAGGCGGGCTTTAGGCCCACTCATTACAGAGATATACAGGTATATGATACACTAATACGGATGTGGAGAGCCATTTCGTGTGACTTGTACAGCCTGATGCGGCATGTCGTAGGAGCTACGACAGTTGTTACGCGACTAAGGAGGATTGTTGCACGTTATAGGTGTGGTCGAGCTACAACACATGATGTACAATCTATGAGCAGCGACTCATATCATGATTGTTCACCTCGCGTTGCGCCTGATGAGCATGAGTGTCCACTAGCATTTAGCAGTCATCATGGAGATGAGGCTGGACCATTGGCCATGTCCAGTCATCAGTAGCTTGCAACATCCAACAGTACTAGTCATGACCATGAGCAGGATGGACCATCGAGCTTCGAGGCTGCACCATTGAATGAGCATCCCTCCACTAGTACTTCTTATATTGATGTTGTACTACCACTAGCCGATCCATCCATCAGTACTAGTCATGATCATGAGCAGGCTGGACCATCAAGCGTCGAGGCTACACCATTGACTGAGCAGGCCTCCACTAGTACTACTAAATGTTGTACTTCCACCAGCTGATCCATGACATTTATATTACAGTTGTATATTTTTAACATTATTTACTTAAATATATATATATATATATATATGGTCGATGTATTTTATGTTCATGTTGCAGTTGTACTTAATTTACGTGTTGATGATCATCATGATGTGTATTTTTAGGTCATGTTAGATATGTTCATTTAATGTTTAGATTGCATATAGATGTATATGTGATAGCATGAGTTATTTGATAGGATTTGTATATTTGATGTTTTTGTTGTGATGATGTTAATATATAATGTTAATTTGATGTTTGAATGTGTTTTGTAGTCGAATATGATGTTTGTACGATGGTTATCATGATCGTGATGTTTATCAATTAATTTAATATTAAATAACCATGATATTTATTAAATATTATGTCATGATTGTAATTGAAATTGAAATTTTAATTGTAATTGTAATATTTAATTTATTGTGAAATGATTATAATTGTAATTTTAATTGTAATTGTATATATGAGAAATTGTAAAATTGTAATTGTATGCAAAATTCTAAAATTGTAATTGTAGTTTTAATTTTAATTTTAATTGTAATTCCATGTAAAACATTGGTAAAATTGTAATTGTAATTGTAAATGTAATTCTAATTATAATTCTAATTGTATATTGTAAAATATTTTCAAAATTTTAATCGTATTACTGTGAAATTATTGTAATTGTAATATTTTAATTGTATATATAATTGTATGTAAAATTCTAATTCTAATTCTAGTTGTATGTGAAATTGTCAAATTGTAATTGTAATTGTAATTCTAATTCTAATTTTAACTGTAATTGTATGTAAAATATTTGTAAAATTTTAATTGTAATTGTAATATTTAATTTATTGTGAAATGATTGTAATTGTAATTTTAATTGTAATTGTAATTGTAAATGTAATTCTAATTCTAATTCTAATTGTGTGTAAAATATTTGTAAAATTTTAATTGTAAATGTAATTGTGTGTAAAATTAAAATTCTAATTCTAATTCTAATTCGAATTGTAATTTTAATTGTAATTGTATGTAAAATATTTGTAAAATTTTGATTGTATTAATGTGAAATGATTTAATAAAATATTTAAATTTGTAAATTTGTAAATAATTGTAAAATAATAAATCTAGAATAATATGAATTTTTGTAACATAATAAAGTTTAGAAAATAATGTAAATAAATTCATGTACTTTAGAATTATCATTATTTTATTATGATCTTACATGCAAAAAAAAAAACTTTATACAGTCCAGTGCACTTATCATCATAACACGCATCGGTGTGCCTTATTACTCAGATGCACCAGTTCCTCAGAACTTTTCTTCACTGGTGCGTCATAAAACACCCTGCCAAAATAAAAACCTCGATATTACAAACCACCCCGGTGCACCTATAAAACAGCGTGCACCAGAAAAGGTTAATTCTTTAAAGTGTAGTATTGGATAAGCAGAGGGTTCGAATTGCGGGAAAGAATTTCTCTAAGGAGATGAGGGTTTGAAAAGATGAGAGTGAAAATTTCAGTTGAGAAGTTTATAGCAGAGAAAATGAGTGATTCAAACAGAAATATAGACAAAGATGCTTACAGGGATGCAGACGGCTACAGAGCTCGAGAGAGTACAAAAGGAGTACAGGTTGAGACCGGAAGAGAGAATTTGGTTGAGGTTGACGATAGGGTTAATAGGTCCCATGATGGGGAAATGGAGAGCATATTTAATGGCAGAGAACAAACAATTAAGGAAGTTGATAAAGCCAAGAGGCACCATGAAGGGAAGGATTCTCATTCCATTAAGGACAGTAGAGAAAGATCAATTGACATTGTTGATCGGGCTGGTAGGTACCATGAAGGGGAAGATTGTCTAGAATGCGTTTAAAAGTAGTTGGGAGTATTTTCTGAGCTTCAGTTAGCTCACATAAACTTTTACTGGCAAAGCTAACGTCGCATAAAATCACATATTCGGCTTTAAATTGAACCTCAATGGCATCTATAACTTGTCTGAGTTGTGGTCTTGTGGGTGAAACCAATAAAAGGTCTGCTTGTATTATAAATGGAAATCCAGTGACCATTTATGTGGGAAGAAAATTATAGATACCTGCAGCTACCATATTTCCACCTGCAAATCCATTTCCCATTGGAAAAACTAATGTAATAGCCTATTTTGCAATGTATTTCCTCTAATGAACCCTATACTCATTTTCTATGGGAAACCATTGCCTCCACATGTAATAATTACATCATCTAGTAAAAAATCAGCCTTCTTCTTCTAACAAATGCAGAATGAAGGACTCGTTGTCATTGCTCCTAGAGCATTACCCTTTTGTAGATTATATTTACTAACTTCTAGCAGGCCATCCATCTATCTATAGATTATATTCTAAAACATATTGGTTGCAAATATTTAAGTGCCAATTATAACAGGTTCACATGCCACAATTGCCCACTTGGGCCCTCAAGTATTGCATCTTCACATGCCCCACATTGCATTCTCTCCACACAATTAGTGGGGACCTCCTGCAATAAAAGAAATGCATTGGAAGAATCATTATTTCCATCAAGAATTTATCCAATTCCAATTCTCAATTTTAATTCTAATTCCAATTCTCAAGAATAAACAAAATTATAATTCTTAATTTCTATGGTTGGAGTTCACTAAATTTTGGTGTACACACCTAAAAGTAATTTTGGGTCCTTAACTGCAAATTGATGTTATTGTACATATAACCGCACCGATGTCGGCGTTATAAAAAGACACACCGGTTTGGTGCTTTTAAGTGATGCATCGGTGACGCATAAAAACAAATAAAAAAAGCGCAACTCTCTTTTCTTTAAGTGAAAAAAAACAGAAAATTGAAAAATGGGCAGTAAAATATTTTCGAAAATCTAATTTCATAAAATAATTCTTTAAATACTAAGCACTTTTCATTGTTTCACTATTTCTGCTAAAATTTTCAGCCAGATATGTGTAGGAGACATACCTGGAGCAAGAGAGCATGAGGGCACTTTGGAGCAGCGAAATGCGTTCGAACAGAAGTATTCATACAATCAGAAATCAAACCTCTGGTGAGTTAAACCCTGTAACATAGAATTTCAAACCATCTTGTGATTAAATTTGATTTTTTTTTTACTTTTTCTGCATTTTTTTTAGTTTTTCTGAAGTTTTATCCATTTTTTCCCTAAACCCTTCATTTTTTTTTTTTCCCTTTCTTCTCCTTGTTTCTGTGACTTCAAAATTAGGGATTTTCATTTTGTATTGAAATCCAACCCACAGGATGAATTGCATAGTCAGATCCCAATCCATTTGGCCATTGTGTGAATTTTTGGAAAAAATGGATTTTTTTTTATCCGTACGCCCTGCGTAACCTAGAGCACCGGTGCACTGTATTATAAAGTGCACCACGCAAATACTGTGTAATAAAAAATTTGAAAGCAATTTTTTTAAATTAGTGCGCCATATATGAAATAGGGCACCGGTGCTCCATGTTACGAGGATAGCACTGTACGGTCTATTACACTATTTGTGTGGTGCGTTTATAATACCCCATGCACCGTACAGTCTATTATATTTTTCTACAGTGTGTTGGTAATACCCCCCACGCACCGGTGGTGCGTATATCAAGAAAGACACATCGGTGTCTTGAGATTTTTTTTTTACCTAAAAACTTGACAATTTATTTATAAATATGTTAATGAATGATATGGTACAGGTTTCAGATTGATAAATAAATGATTGGCAAGATATCAAGTAACAAAAATACTGATAACACATCAAGAAAAGCATAAAAGGAAAGTTCTTTGTAAATTCTTTATAAAAAATATTATTTTTGAACTATATCTAAGTTTAACTAATATGTATTGTTTATTGTGTATCATGCAGAGCCACAAAATGATGAATCTCAATAACGTTATTTCTTATCTAGGACCAGAAGAGCGTAAAATCTTGATGGAAAAATTGCAAAAGGATGAATCAGGTGAATGAAAAAATACTATCAATCCAATATGAGTTTCTTTTTTTAATTATCATTAATAATATGCTTAAAATTTTTGGATAACATTTGTCAAATAGTCTATTAATTCACATATGTTTAATGTTCTACAGGGACCAACAACTCAGAAAAGGAATGTTGTTCTAAAAAAAGAAAAAAAATAGAACAGGCAAATGAAAATGAATTTCTCCTTAGCTCATCTGGAGTGGTGCTGGAAGTTAGCGAAAGGGGGGGAAAATTTTACAAAAGTTTGAGGGATCTAGTGGAACAAATGTATAGACTTTCTTTCCACTTACAATACAAAAATCAATCAAATGATTCCAAGAACCAAATTTTATTTAAACTACAAGAAGAGTTTCCAGAGAATTGGTCAATGAGATATGTCAGACTTTTAATAGCAAAAACGTACAACAACAAAAATGAAGGAATGAAAAAGTAACATTCCTTTAAATGTTTATCTAGAATTATTTATAAATATCACTTTTGTTATATTTACTTTTCAGATATCAATATAAAAATTAAATATTTTATTGTCATGTTACATTTTCAGGAAGATTATGAAAATATCAAAAGATGAAAGAGCTCATATCAGAAATATGCCTATAGGAATTTCCAAAGAGGTGTACAAGGATATGGTCAAAGAAATGGACAAAATTGCATCGCAGGAGGAGCCATCTCAATGACAACATGCTTCAAATGTAATATGTAATCATTGAATTGTTCGATCATTAGGTACAATAAAGAAACAATTTAGCATTAAATATTAATTCTAAATAATTTTCTTGGAGAAAAGAAAAGAAAATGGAACCCATTCAGCACGTAAAATAGGACGACAAGGAAGAAAAGGGTTGATATCTAAGTTTGTGAGTAATTTTTACTTCCTTATAACAACTTAACTAGATTTCATTTTTGTATTTTTTTAGTTTTTTTACAAAAATCATCATTGAATGTCTTCAAAAATGTGCTATCATATAAAGAAGAACCATCAGACGAATTTATTGAAATTGGGTTAAATCTGGGTTGTGAGTATATGTTGGCATATCAGAAATTAATTGTGGAATTTGTAAGCATCTATTGATCTTGTTTTACTTAGCTCCATCTATAATTAATATAACAAAAACATCTTTTATATTAAATATATGATTCGTTATGGGGTATAAAAATTGGAGGAAACAAACTATGGAACTGTGCCAACAGATGAAATTTTGAAAGATGGCATGGTACATGGTTTTGAAAGAATGTATATAGTTTATGAGTCAATTGTTGCTATGGTACTTCATTTTTATTTTTGATTTACATTGATGTATATTATTTAATATTGTAATTTTCATTATTCTCGCCAATATATATAAACTCATTTCAGTTTATTTTTATTTTTGTAGATCGAAGGTGAAGAAGAAGAAAACAATCAATATCGTGAACAAGACATTCCTGAAAATAACCCAAGTCATGGAAGTAGCTCTAGCAGTGATAGCAGTTCAAGCGAAGAATGATGATCACTATGTTTGGATATCAAAGCAAGGTGTTGTATTTTTTGAAATATGTCTGTGAAATCAAACATTTTGTTTAATATAATGGACATAGTGTCCCAATTGAAAGACAAAGGGATACCAATAACTGTCCCATTTTGTATGATAAAGACTGTCTTATTCATATATATTATATATCATAAAATATGTTTTAATTTATTCTATTTCATTCTCCATTGTCATTCTCAAATGCACTAATAAAAATTTAATTCATATGAATATTGTTATAAAATATATATGTGTCGACTTTTGATGAATATTGAATTTAAAAAAAACGACAATAATTATGATATGATATAAAAATTAATCCAAACATCAAATTAAAATGCATAAATAAAAAATTAATTAACATAAATATTGTTATAAGATGTGTCAAATTATGATGAATAATGAATTTAAAACAATCACAATAATTGCACTGTCACAGGTCGATGTTTCTAAAAAATACAAATTGAAAACCGGTGTGTGTCAGTAACTGTACACTGGTGCATTTGTATTAAGAAGCGCATCGGTGCATTTCTATGACCTATGAGCATCGAAAAAGCACCAAAACAAATTAAAAATATCAGTGCATTTATGTGGTACGACGTACCAGTGCGTTTATGTGTCTATACGCACCGACGTCATTGTACGATCTATGGGCACCGCACGAATACCGATACCAATTATAAATCTCGGTGCGTTTGTGTGATACTGCGCACCGAGGTGTTATGTGTCTATAAGCACCAGTGCATTTCTACGACCTATGGGAACCACACGAATACCGATACCAATTACATATCTCGGTGCCTTTATGTGATACTGCGCATCGGTGCATTTCAATATGTCTACGCACAGGTGCGTTGATACAACCTATGGGCATCGCACAAATCCCAAGACCAATTAGAATGGTGCCGTGCATTGTTTCACCAACACTACACCCGGTGCGGTTTTATACCTTAATGGCCCAGTGCATTTTCCTTCGACCGCCCCGCGACGCCTTCTACATGTATGCACCAGTGCATTAAAGCCAGAGTAATGCACTGATGAGAAAAAACATCCGTAATAACCTCCTGCGGCCCATTTTTTTTTTTAGTTGTGTTGAATTTTCGTTAAAAGCTCTACCAAAACCTCCGTAACCATAAACGGATGTTATAGCAATGTTTTTTTAACAATTTTGGCCAATTTTATAACACTAAAAACCTCCTTTATAACCTCCACTATAGGGTCTTTTACTTGTAGTGTATTTCTCATTTTTCATTTAGAAGAGTCCATAAAAAGTATGAAACATGGGTACTCCTTGGATGGGTAGTTAAAATTTTCATCCAACGAGTATTCCTCCTCAAAATTTAAGTAAAACCTTAGGGAGATAAGTTCAAAATACGAGTTGAAAAAGTAGTTTTTTCTATTTTCCCTCTAAACTTTTATGATGTAATAAAATATTATTTTATTATTTCCACTATTATTTTATAATTTCCTTAGGAGGCCCATTTTAGACCTCAAAATTCCCCCAATGATAGAGAAACACCAAAAGAAGAAGTTGAGAAACAAAAAATGCAAGGCAGCCAACCCATGATCGAGATGTCTATAAGCAGAAATAAAAGAACCAGACCATCCAAAGGAGGGCCTGACCACCCTTATGCAAGTAAATAATGCATATAGTCTCTTAGAATTGCAAAGGCTTGGGGAACCCCTTAAAAGATGAAGTTGTTAATAACCTCCTCAAATCAGAATCCCTTGACATCCTCCTACTCCAAGAGACTAAAATCGAATGGGCTACCCTTCTAGATCTTAGAAAAGTGAAATGGAGAACAAAATTCAAAAGAGAAGTAAGTGAAAGGGGTACTTGTGGTGGGTTTTCCACTCTTTGGGAGGATGAAAAATTCCACCAAAAAAGCTCCATTGAAACGCGACATTGGATCTACACCGAAATTTAGCATCATGCAATTAAGATCACCTTTTCCCTCTTTAATCTTTACATTCCAGTCCTCTTTGCTAAAAATATGGACTACTCGCAAACCTTAACTGATTTTCTTGATGCTTACTCCCCGAATTAACATAATTCTTGTTGGAGACTTCCATCTAGTTTTTGAGGAAAATGAAAAAAGATGGGGGATCAGTAGCAAATAGTATATCCTCCCATTAGTGGAAGACTTGATCCATTAATGGGACTTGCTAGAGTTCAAGCCAAAAAAAGGGCTCTTCACTTGGAAAAATAATAGAATAGGGATCGATCATATATCAGCCTGCCTTGACAGATTTCTACTTCAGAGCACCTTTCTCTCTGAAAAGAAGATTATCTCCACTAAAATTATGCCAAATCTCACATCTGACCAAAAACCCATCATTCTGTAGTTAGAAGAAGAGGAAAATTTTGGGCCCATCCACTTCCCGTTCATACCCTTATGGTAAAAAAGTGATGGGTTTATGGAGAAAATCTCGATGGCTTGTTTCACCCCTGTCAATGGTTCGCCTAGTTATGTGTGGGAACCAAACGTTAAGGCCACCAAATCTACCCTAAAAGAATGGATAAAAAAGCCTTCAGATTCCCCCTATAGCCTTAGAAAGCAGACCAATGAGCAGCTTCTTGCTCTGCAAATGGACTTGGAGCATCAAGAAATTTCCCACTCTAAAATTCAAATTGAGGAATAAGCCCAACTCAATACTCTTCGCACTTTCAGAATTGAGGAAGAGTCCTTGAGGCTCAAATCTCGTAACCTTTGGCTCTTGTCAAGTGATAAAAAAATTTCCTACTTCCACAAGAAAATTTGAGCTTGCCTCTTCAGAAATGACATAGAAGAAATTACCTCATGTGATGGGATTGTATACAAAGGAGCAACTGAGATCAAAGAGGTAGCAACCTCTCACTTTTAGCAGTTGTTCAAAGAAAATGGAATGGACAATGAGGAGGAATTTACTAACTTTCTCACTCATGTTGCAAGATTGGTTAAGGAGGAGGATAACTCAAGCCTCCTAAAGACCTTCGGGGAAGAAGAAATAAGAAATTTCATTTGGATGATGGAGCCATATAAAGCCCCAGGACCCGATGGGTTCTTTATACACTTCTACAAAATCTGCTAGGATATCATCAAGGAATATTTGTTCTGAATGGTAAAGGGCTTCCTCCCAAAAGCCAAAGTGAGAGGAAGTACAAACTCCACCTTCCTAGCTCTCATCCCTAAAGAATCGAACCCGGTGACATTCGACCTCTTCAGGCCAATTTCACTCTGCAACACGTCCTAAGAAATCCTCTCCAGACTCCTAGTGAACATAATAGCGCCTCTGCTTGAAAAAATCATCTCCCCCAGCCAAGGAGGGTTTTTCAAAGGTAGACATATCCTAGACAACATGGCCCTTGTGCAGGAAACTATTCACTCCAACCACCAACATCATGAGAAAAGGGATGTTTATCAAGTTGGACATGGAGAACACCTTTGACAGGGTAAGGGACTCTTTTCTCCCCCAAGTTCTTTCTGCTTTTGGCTTTAATCCTAAATTTAAAAGATTAATAAAATCATTTTTTGAGATCCATGGATTTCCCCTTTAGTAAATGGCAGGCCAACCAGCCACTTCAAAGCTTCGAGGCGCATTAGGCAAGGCTACCCCTTGTCCCCTTTCTTGTACATTTTGATGGAAGACTCCCTAAGTCGAAAGATGACAACTGAAATGATATCTGGGACTCTTCCTGGCATTAGGTCTATAAGAGGTACTGAGCCAATCAACCATGCCTTGTTCATTGATCACACTCTGCTCCTAGGTGGTGCCTCCCTCAAAATTTCAAGGGCCTTCAACGAAGTAATCCATAGCTTCTGTAGAGTATCTGAAGCTCTAGTCAATAAAAGGAAAAGTGTGGTGTACAACTGGGGGATATAACAACATACCATTAACCGGATCTCTCATGCCCTTGGCTTCTTGGGATTTTCTTCCTGGGACAAAATAAAATACCTTGGTATTCCATTGACCTTGGTATTCAATAAGGCCCTCCATTTGGCGGAGATTCTTAGTACAATCAAGGAAAAAATAATGGCAAAAATGAATGCATGGGGAGGACAGTGGCTCCTAACAGCTGGGAAGTTGATCCTGGTTAAATCTACTTTTTCATCCCTTCCAATTTATCAGGAAATGTTTTTATTGGCACCAAAATAAACCACTAAGCAGCTCTCCAAGCTATTAAGAAATTTCTTATGGCGAGGAGGAAAGGGGAATCAAAATAAATTCCACTTGGTTAGCTGTGATATTGTGAAATTACCTTTAGCTGATGGTGGCCTTCATGTTAGAGACCCTGGGCTGGCCAATCTAGCTTTAGGAGGGAATATTTTATGGAAAGTATTCTCAAACCATCACCACCCTGTCAGTCAAGTGCTAATTAAAAAATATATGAATGGGCTCTCACTCTCCAATATGGAGGAAGGAGTTTCTTACAAAGGCACCATCCTTTGGAAGTTATGTAATGGAGGCTGGGATTTCTTCAAAGAGAATTTGTACAGAATCCTTGGAAATGGGAAAAGAATCCGCCTGTGGGACGACAAAATACTCATGGTTCTCCATCCCCTAAATCTAGATAGTAATTTCATTGAGTTGTAGGACTCATTAAAAAATCAAGTGTTCATCAATCTGGCAGACATATCTTCTTGGGATGTTGCTGGCTTTTGGGCTGTTTGGTCAATCCCTCGCCCGCATGATCGGTTTCTCCCTCAGTTAATGCTCTTTCTTGTTATGCCCACTGTCTTGGCTCTAGTATATCTATGCGCAAAGGATAAGTCGGGTTGGGGTCGTTCCAGAGTTTACACAGCATCACGACAGTACGCTAACCTCAATCATCAGCTTCTACTGTAATCTCTCGTGCTCTAGCACCATGGCTAGGATCAATTCGGCCTCCCCAAGATCAATTTCTTCACATAATTTCTCATGCAAATATATATCCTGACTCGGGACAACTTGGCCAGAAGAAGCATAATCGTCCCCCACAGATGCCCTCTCTATTTTTTGGCCCGAGAATCGATAGATCATTTATTCATTGACTGCTCATATGATCAATAAGTTTGGAGGCATGCTATGCTCGGGCTAAATGGTCAAACTCCTTCGCACATCTCAATAGTTAATTTTTTCGACTCCTGGAAAGAGGGTTCTCCCCATGCATTGAATAGAAAATATGCATGTGCAAACATCTTGAACTCTATCCCTAAATATATTTGTTGGGAAGTGTGGCTAGCAAGGAATGATACCATCTTCAACAATAGTAAGTGTCTCCCCACAGTTGTGGCTAATAAAGCCAAGGCTTTGTTGATTGATACGATGGAGAATCGACCCCATAAGGCAGAAAATGAGCTCCTCCCTGAACAGATAAGCTGGCTGGGAAAGTCTCTGAAGGGTACCTATAGTAAAAAAATCCCCCCTTGCCCTTGCTCCAACCCTGAATAGCAGCTTCAAATCCCTAATCTAGAATTTCAAAAATGGTGGAAGAAACAGGACAAAGCCACGATATTATTTGACGGACCTTCCAAAGGAAACCCGAGGATATTTGGAGCAGGGGGAGTAATCTACTCCCAGGATAGGCCCAGTTAAGTCATCTTTAGTTGGGGCCTTGGACATAGCACAAACAAGCAAGAAAAAATTCTAGGCCTCCTTTAAGCTTGGCAGATCACCCAGGGGTATGTAGAAAAATACATACTAGTATTTGGAGATTCAGAAGTCTTGATAAAAATCATAAAAAATGATGGATTCTTCAACAATACGGCTCTCAAAAATACCCTGCAGAGACTCTAAAAAGCTCTACAAAACTTCACCTCCATCTCCTTCTTTCACATCTTGTGAAATATAAACAAGGAGGCGGACTCTAGTGAAAATATAGGCTGCCTCTTAGCCCAAGGAGACCTCTCTAAAAATGACAAAGCTCCTGTTTGGGTGTTTATTCCATAAGATTGAAGCTCCCCAGCTTAGTAAAAGTAGAATATCATTTTCTAGAAAAAGAATTATGTAACAGCGGTTGTTTAGGCTTGAACCCAACCTTCCACTATAAATAAAAAATATACCTGTTTATGTTAAAAAAGAAGAAGCATTTAGTAGAGGAAGTTTTCCTTCCTACAAACCATTGGTAAGTTGTATTAGGTGGCATGTTTTTGGATGTTAATGATGATTTGACTACATGTTGAAGTCATGAAATTATATTAATATATACTATGCTAGTAACCATGATGACCATAATTTTTTTCTTATTTTGAAAAGGGAAAAAATCTTTCACACTTAATAGACTAACAATATAAAGAATCTAAACAATAAATTTTGTGGAGGCTAAGAATAAAAAGTAGGCTATGTTAATATCTATGTAATAAATTTTGTTGTTGCAACTATGAGTACATACGACCCTTGATTTGTGCAAAACAATTGTGGGAATATAAACTGTAAAATAAACATTTATTTTTGTTATGCTTTCCGACACATTGATTACATCTTAGAGAAAAACCAATGAGCTAGTTTTAAGACCCCTAAGAAACCTATGTTAGTTTCCTTAGACTCATTCATTATTAGTTTATTATATATGGTGTTAGGGTTTTTATATGTCCTTTTAATTCCTTAAATTTAAGAGTTTCAATTCGGAGTTCGTAATCTTCGAGTTGCAAGACATCGCAGTTCAGATCTAAGTTTACTATTTTATACTTACTTAATATGGAATTAAGTACCAAATGTTAAAACTATGTTTCTATTTTAAAATCATTCCACTATTCTACTAAATTTTTTTGAAGTAAATAGACCAATTATGGTTTTAATATCACACACACAATTCAAATTATTAATTCATCTTTAACAACCATGCAACTAATTCATACTTGAAAGTTTTTACTTGGAAAAATTTCAACAATCACCATAACCTATACCCAATATTCAGTTCAAGAAACCTATTTCACTTAATATCTTCATGCAAAACTAACAAGAGGGTCAAGCTAGAAATTTAAAATCAATCCTATCAATGCTATTAAACTCGAAATTCATTCACACATCTTTCTAATTAGATGAGACAATTCAAAACTAATTGAAGGATGAAATAAATGACCTACATTTCCTGAACAATCTTATGAAAACTTTAATTATGTCAAACATCAGCTACAAAGACTTCTTATTGGAACTTACAACCCAAAAAAAATAAAATATTTCATTCAGATGAGAGATTTCAATCTGAAAACTCTATAAAACTTCGTCCTTCAGAAATCTAATTCAAGTCTAAACATGCTCATTCAAACTTAGAAATGCTTAAAATTAGAAGAAAAACCTACATATTCAAGTAATTCCTATGAAAATGATTTCAGAGACTCAAGCAATTCAAAATGGAAATCTATAGTTTTAATACCCAATCACAAACTGAACAAATCACCGAGATCTAAAGAGTATTTTAAATTTTATTCAATCGCACTCCTAAGTACCGAATATCTCAAAACTAAAAAAATAAATATTCTAAGTACGGTTTATCTATGCTAATCTACATACACACTTTCTATCTAATCGAAATTAATTACAAAACTTAATTGAGGTCGATGGTGGGCCCTTGACATGGACTAAGACAAGCTAATTTACTTCAATAACTTCACATATTATGAATAAATGGACTCATAATTATAAGATCTGATATCTCTTATAGATTAAGAGTCTTCAATAAAACATGAATACAGTAGTTTCAAATTAAAATTAAAATAGTCATATAATGTTCACAATCACAATTTTCTTGCTTCAACCTGGTAACTCCTAACACTGGTGCTTGGCCTTCTTAAGGAATTTACACCCTAAAGATAGTTATAGCTAAATAATCTAGAAACTTAATTCAAGTGTTGTTTGTGCTTAATTAAGTTAACCTGTATTCCAAGGATCATGTATTCACACTATCATATCCACAATGATCGAATTGTAGCACTATCTTTAGGTTGAAGAGACTACCACTGGCAAGCATTGGTATTGCATCAAGAGTGTTGCAACTCCCAAGGGCTCCTTAACTCTATTTATCAACTGAGGTTTCGTACAAACTAAGAGGTGACAGTGCTATATGCACAGTAGATGGGATTCTACTCATGCCACCCTTAACTAAGAAATTAGATCAAAAGTGCTCAGAGACCATTCCTCCTACTAAATTAGAATGAAATATTGTTGATGAAGGTATAATTTAAATATATTTATAACTATGAAAGGTAAAATTCCATTGACTCAACTTTGTAGATTCTAATTAATCAATTCATGAAAGAACAAAGGCTAAACTCGGCTTGCAAAAATAAAGTTATTTTATCTTGTAATTTTCATTAAACTGCCAAATATATTTTACAGAAAAGTAACTAATTTCTATTGCATGATTTATTAAACTACCAATCAGAATTGAAAGTACCATCTACCTAGTTCACATTTTCTTCTAAATCAGTAACCTACTTGCATCATATTTCCGATAAAGAAACTAACCCTACTCTATTTTTGTAGTGAAGAAAAGGAAGGTTTGAAGTGGCCTAGGAGATTTCCGTGTTCATAAAATCACATTCGAGGGTTAATATTCATCTAGAATGAGTAAATTTTGGAGTGGAGATAAAAACTGGTGAAGGGAAGCGGTCTTACAGGTTTGCTATAAGTGGCTACTACAAGAGACTTGTATTTCTACATGAGGGCCTCTAATGCTATAGGAGGCTTGCTGATAGGGTTTTTAGGTTGGGAATGAGGTCCTAAATGTATGGAGAGGTGGATCAAGGTTGAATAAAATTAATAGAGGTTGGGGTAAGCCCCTAACCAAGTGCAGGACCTCTCATAGTCAAATCTTGCACTATAATGAGTGCCCATGGTGTCTTAGAGTTGCTAGGTAAAACAAATGTGAAAACAAAATTTTAAAGAGGGGGTTGAGAGATGAGAAGAAGTGATGGAGGAGACTAAATTTGGGTTAAAGGAAGTGCCCTTTCGTAAAAATGAAAACAACCTTGTAGTTATTCACACACATGCAACTGTTGATAATTAATACAATAACAAGAAATATGATGTAAAATATGAGTTGAATTTAAATGACATATATTCTATGATTATAATCATTACTCAAATCACAAATATAGATTCTTAACTACATAAAACAACTATGAAGAAAGGAAAATATCATTCATCTACTTCCAAGGAATCATAAAGATATTATTTTTTACTAAGACTATGAATCATTCAAACCAATCTCCCATAAGAGAGGTGGTGCAGAAGCTTCCAATCAAATTTTTTTATAAGTAAACATCTACTAAAATGAGAGAAAATAAGAAATACTTAAATTTAAGAGAAACACAAATAGACCATACGTACCTAAGCCATTGGGTTGGGCCCAAATCCAAGAGTCTCAACCCTCTAGAACCAAATCAAATGTAACTCAGTAACTACTGACATATAATTATTCTCTACCTATATAAGAGTCCTCCACTTATTAAGTTTAATTTGTATTATCTAAATGGCTGGCATTTCGTGAGTCTCCGGGGCTACGCCGCCCTGCCGATGTCAATGGGATAAACAAGCATCCATTGGATCCCTTTTAAGTGGAGGGCAGCGACTCTTCTAGATGTAGATGCTTATCTAGTGCATTGTTGGTCCATTTCTAATCGGATGGGTCCCAAAGAGCGCCCAGTTCTAATATTACAAATATTGTTTAATGTTCATGTATTTGAAGGATACTTCCAATTGTGTTTAGTGTTTAAGTTAACGTAACAGAATGAAGAATGATTAACATACTAGGAGAAAAAAAGGCCATGATTAACCTCCTAGGTCGCAAACCATTCATAGGAATAATCTTCAAGGGACATGAAAAATACTTTCATCCTAATTTCCATTGAGAAGGAGAACCTTAAAATTATTAGAGCTAATAAAAATCATTCACGAGGCAATGGTTAGAGATATAATTCATCAATCTCTCTAATTCATATTAAGCCATGAATTAGAAACCCTACGCATCCTCCCTCACTCAAAATTTAGGATACGATGAAGCTAGTGGTAATTATTAAATTTCTATAATTTTAAATTGACTCAATGTCACTTGAGATAAAATAATCGAAGGGAATTGCACCGAAAAAATTCCAGAACACCCTATGTATTATCCATAATTTATTATGAAATCCAGTAATAAATAGGTGTCACCTCATGGATAAATTTGAGAATACATAGGTGTCACCTCATGGAGAACTTTGATCTACCCTCATTCTTATGTCTAAGTATGAGCTCCAAGAGAACGATGAAAACTTCCTCTCAACACATTCACGGTGATAGATAGTAGAACCAACGTAGCATAATGTTGGATTAGTTAAAGGAGTAAAACATATTGTGTGTAGGTTACAGAAATGTAGGGACTTTCTTAGAGGCTATGGAGATGTATATGAAGAATGAAATCATGTCATTTATGATGGTATGAAGTTGAACAGTGGGAGACCTTTGTGTTCCTCCAAAATACAGAATTTAAATAGGAAATTATTGGAAATATGATAAAAGTTTATGCTGACACCTCAAATAGGAATATTGCATAGTTAAAAAAAGGTATGAAGACCCATAATTTTAACATCTATAGTAGGCTACAAAGAATTTCGGTGGACCAAGGGATAGATGGCTTACACATCCATCATATTGAAGGGGGTATAATCAATATGAAGTCTAGAATATCTAACAAATATGGTGTAACTCTTGCAAACCAGGCTTAGTGATGTCTCTTGTTGTCCCAACAAGAATAAATTGTAGAGTCTACTTAGCTACTCATCAAAAATCAAGAAGTCAGTAATGAAGAAGATGTGCGGGTACTAGATAACCACTATCACAATAAAGAAAATTTTTTTTGTCTTTATATTTATAGTTTAGTTTAATTTTGTTTGTTAGTGATGAATAGTTACAGGAAAGTTTGTATGAATGGTGTTGACCCATAGATCAAACGATGATAAATATTATTTACTAGGGATTTACAATCAACATACAATAAGACTTTATCTTTTAGGTTGAAAATATTCTAGAAGTTAGCACAGATAGATAAAAATCCATATTTTGTAGTTTGTACCTGAAATCACCTTTATAGGTGATCACTTTGAAGTGGAAATCCTATTTCCTTAGTAAAAATGGATAAAATTAATAATAAATACCATCTATTGAATATTATGGACAAAAATAAAATAAGGATGATAACAAGAATGTAGAATTTCATTTCTAAAAAACGTGAAAAATCTTTTCCCAAGAGATCAAAGCCACCATCTATTTCAAATAATTTAAAACATTGAATTATCCAAAAATTGTAAGTATGAAGACCTTGAAGGATTCAAACCCCATTACCCAAAACAAGAAACGATGATGGCTCTATTGAAATGAGGAAGACAAACCTGAATATATAGAGAAAAGGATCTGCCACAAAGTCAAAGATAAATCAATTAAATTATTTAATTTTTTATAATAGTAAATATATGACAATTGTTTTATTTTTAAGTCAGTATTAGAGGTTAATAGGTCATGTTAAATTGTCATGAAAAAAAATTATAGTTGAGAATAGAAAAATTTAGTAAGTTTTGCATAATAAGAATAGGTAGCACGACCTTTACACTGGCGAAGGAAGGAAATAGAAAAACAGGGACTCAAGTCCTAAATAATCAGTGGTCATTAAAAAGGCTTCAAATAACCACATTAACTATATTCTCTAACGGATATTTTTTGGCCTTTATGAGGGATGTGTCTTCCATTCAGAGGTTTTTCACACCATGATTGTGTATTGGAGCCTCATCATTGGGTCTTGTAGCCTCATCATTGGGCATTAATGAAGATTCTACGTAGATGGATTCAAAGAACCCTATAGTTAAATGTAACACTTGAGTATCAAAATTTCCATTTTCCATTTCCGGAGTGACATAATTAAAAATTACTAACATAAGTGACTAATTCATATACTTGTTATACTTTTTATTTGGTCATATTTTTATTCTTGGACTATAATAGTCATTTAAGTTAATCATTATTAATTTAGTCACCTATTGTCTATTCATATATTTTAGTCCTAGACTAATTTGGTGATTAAAGTTAGTCACTTTTAGTTTAGTCACATATTATCTAGTCTTATATTGTATCCCTAGACTTAAGTAGTCATTTAACTTAGTCATTTTTACTTCGGTCACTTAAAATTTCTCAAATTTAGTGGTAATTCACTTGAAATAATTGTGGTGACTAATGTTTTTAGTCACCTAGTCACTAATTTCATCAGTTTCTACTAATGTACTCACTACACTGTAAAATTATAACTAGAAATAAAGTCTCATTTTTTGTCAAAATTTAATTCATTTCTACCAATGAGGATGTCATCATTGAATTATTCAATAATGAACACACTAAATTTGAGTTTCAAAACCTATATATAGCTCGAAAAATCCATTTAGAGATTATTGATTTGATCATTAAATAGTCTTAAAATGTGAGAAAAGGAAATATCATAATATTCACCCACACTCCTCGAACTGTAAGGCTATATTAATAGGAGTTGTATTTAGTGTGACTTTTCGACTTTCTGTCCCGGAATCTGGCGGAAATATTTGAGGTGAAATCTTGTATTATGTTATTTAAACTAGTTTTTTTACTATATATATGGATCTAACACCATGAAAATCCCATAGGGTACCTCGATTGTGCACGAGTTTCCCATCAAGCTTGTGATTTCAATAAATTACTGCCGGATTTTAGAAATAGTAGACCAGAAAAATCCACTAGAAAAGCTTTTGAAAAGTCTCACTGAAGACAACTCGATATTAATATGGCTAGAATTATAAACTTAAAAATAATATATTATTCATTGTATAACCACTTTCTAATATGCAAAGACATGTAAAGTGAAAATATTTACGATGTAATAGGATATGTTAAGGCATGGAGAGCATATAGCTATTAAAAGGTGTTTGATTTGTGGCATAGATATCCTTTCCCAAAGGAAAAAAATCATTGTCCAAGTAATGAAGAGAAAAATATAAGCAACCAGAAAGAACCCCCTCCTAGCTTGACCAATAAAAAATTCCTAATATTTCCTTTTATCAATTACATGTATCCCACTAGAACAAGGGATAATTTTCCTTAGAGAGCAGGCTTGAGAAAGTGAAATACAATTCCCACAAATTTATGAAAGTTATGGAAAGACATTTTTATTATGTCCCAACCAAATTATCCATGTCATAGGAGTAGTTAACTATTTGAGCCCCTCTATGGATCCATTCTATAAAAAAAAAAACATTTTGGAATGCATTGTTTGTTCCACAAATCATGTGCCTTTACCTAAGGTTCCAAATCAATGCAAATGAATATGGTATATTAGTACTTAAGAAATGGATGATAATTGATTTCCACAAGATTACTACATAAAAAAAAACAAAAACAAACCCTTGAACTATTGCATGCATTTGATCACAAGCTAGAACTAAATTCTTTAGAAAGAGTAAAAATAGAACGATGCCTTTAAAAGCCACTACTTTTTTTTTTTTTGCATTACTAATTACACACCAAGTTAATTGCACACTAACACCTAGAATATTGTATTCCCAAGAAAAAACATTCTCTAAGTTGTTCCTTTCTCTAATACTATAAAATGAAAGTGTTTTAAATTCATAGTGAAATTGGTGTATATTAATCAACCTATAAACCCAAATGAAAAGAAGAGAACCACCATTATCTTTATATAAAATAAATATCCAAATTAACTTAATTAATCAAAAATGCATTTTTAAATCTTGTCCCAATATTAAAATAAACCATGGTCAACCATGTTCCAATGTTGCTTTGTGTCAAAGCTTGTCTGAATATGTAAATCAATCATGGTCAACCATGGTCACATTGTGACAAAAATTGTCTTTTGGTCCAATGTCACATTGTGCAAAATATTGTCTCAATATGAAAATCAACCATGGTCAACCATGGCCAACCATTGTCCAACGTCGCATTATGACAATGGTTTTCTCAGTATGAAAATAAATCATGGTCAACCATAGTCCAACATCTCATTGTGACAAAGATTGTTTCAATATCAAAATCAATCGTGGGAAACCATGTTAAACGATGTTTATTTTAGGGTTTACAATATTTATATTAGGGTTTATATACCTTGGATTTATAATTTTTAACCCTTGGGTTTCATATTATTTCCTTGGGTTCATAATTTGTTGGGTTTATTATTTCCTTAGGTTTATAATATCTGTCTTAGGGTTTGTAGACCTTGGGTTTATAATATTAATACCTTTAGTTTAATATTATTTCATTGGGTTTATAATACCTTGGGGTTTTAGAATTAATTTCTTGGGTTTATAATATCAATCCCTTGGGTTTATCGATATAAGGGTTCATATCCCTTGGGTTTATAAATCCCTATGTGAAATACAGTGGAACACTATATTTTATTTCAATTGTAAAAGTTGAGAATATTATGAAATATAGTTGTTACATGCAGATTATTGCACATGTTTTTTCCATAGAGGGCATCCCTTACACGACAACCTCGATTCAAATCACGAATTAGAGATTCAAGTATATATGAAACTCAACTATTTTATTACTTCTTTAGTTTTATGAATATTAATGGTCGTTTGCATTGTATATAAACAATGAGCATTTGATGGGAGCTTTGGATAGTGAGCATGCATATTATTTGAATTGGCAGTCATTGCAATGTGAATTTCAAATGTAGATGCCCATTGTTTTGTTTATCATGGTTAACAATATTTCATGTTATATTAATATGAACGTAAATGTTACATTATTCTTACAAAAATTGATGCATTAATGGCTAAAGCATGTTTTTGGGGTTCGGAATGGTTCACAACGTTGACCATGATTGACCTCCACTAAACATGTTTGATGGGTGTCTCATGGACTTTCCAGAGGAGTGGTATGTGGGCTCCCCAATGGGTAGCGAGTGGGGACCTTTGTGAGGTTGTGAAAGGTGTGCTTTGACAAGTAGGGTTCTTGAGAAAAGTTGCATCGATAAAGGAATATCCTATAATGGTGGCTATGTGACATCCTCTATGCCTAAATAGTGGGAGGCCTGGCGCACCTCCCAGTAATAGGGGGAGGTTTAAAAAAATTCTTGATCGACGTGGAGCCATGGGGTACTATGGTGTCGAGAAGTGTGTGTTAGTTTGTGTGTTTGAGGGAAGGGGATAAATATCAATGCAATAAAATGACATACATAAAAAAAGTGAAAATAAAATGGTTATTTTCCTTTTGCAATCAAGATATGTGATCGATCAAAAAAATAATGGTTTCTCATTTGTTCCGTATGATAAAAATTCATATGCAGAACTAATCATCCTTACAACTCTCAAAGTGAATGGCCATTGTGAAGATATCTTCAGATGGCTAATCGAGAAAAATCCTGAAAGAAGTGGTGATGCCTTCTAGTAGTCAAATAATCGACCAAGTTAATGGATGAGGCTTTAGCGCTTCCTGCACCTCAAACTATAGGGAAAGGATGCCCTAGATTTCAGCCACTAAAGTACCTTTATGCCATCTGAGTATTCAAGCCTTTAGTTTCTTTGTAGTATGTTACCAGTACCGAGCACTATATGGGTTAGGTAGCCCCAAATATTATTGCACGCATTGGACCTAACTTGAACCCCCTCTGAATTAAATCTCTGTTATGCTCGGGTATTCTTTTCCATTGGATGATTGAAGGATTTTAGGAACCCTACAAGTAAACTATTTTTTTCATATATGTAAAATGACCATGGCGACTTATGGGATGCCTACTATTAATGGTGCTAACTTGAACAATAAATTCCTTTTTCTCCCTTGTGGGGATATTTTGTTGGTACAATATATGGTTTCTTTTAGGATTATTAATTTTCTTAAGGTGTGAAGTGGTAAAAAAAAGTAACTGAAGTACAAAGAGCTCTATAAACTGGATGCCTCCTTATATGAGGCTTACAAACACTTAGTGTGTGGTGAAGTGAACATACAAAGTGTGATAATATGTGGATATATGATGATCATTTACTATATCCCCCTAATTACACTATGTTTTTATTTTTCCTTGCATGAAAAAGAAATGATGTGCGGATAATGGGTCGCCTAATACTTTTTCCTATTACACTATATCGGTCTAAAGGGAGACCAGAAACTCAAGTGCTTTAAGAAATATTTTAGATGCATGCCAAAGTTCTCCTAAATGATGCAAGGGAATCGTAGATTACCTACTTTCTGTAATGATACTTGGTCTTAGTCCTAAAAACTAGTGAAATGGAAAAATGATTTTTTTATTAACAATATTTGTGGATGATAGGCCACTTATTCCTTTACTAATTATGCTATATGATTTTCATAAAACTTAGAAAAATGTTTTAAAAAACATATGTGAAATTTTCCCACTTACGTTTCTCCCTAATTAAGATATGTGTGTATTGAAAATACAAATGAAAAATAATCCAATTGCTCCACTAATATTTGTTAGTAAAGCCTCCAGGAAAACCAAATATATTGTAAAACAAATTCAAATGTGAATGAAATTCACTGAAGGCTACCAATCACCGGAGAAGAGAGAAAATACAAGGTACTTTTAGCTTTCTGGAAACTGTGCAAGTTTATCTATCCACAAACATGCTTGCGCGTCTGTCTGAGAAAAATATGTGTGGTCAAGCATACAAAGTGAATTACCAAGCTTCGAGGCTCAAATCATGTCCAAGAGGTTCTGCAAAAATTATCGAGAGATATTGGGCACCTTGTAATGTGGTTATGCAGAGAGAAGGTCCTGCAAATACAACCATTACAGTAAAGAAAATAAACAAGCGGAGTCACCAATTTTATGTTACATTTTTTCTGGAAATGTAGTACCAAATAACACCGCCTTAGAAATTGTTTGTTCGATATGAATGATAATAGATAAAGTTGGTGTTGATTTTGGGCAGACTTAGATAAACAAAGCACTTCAAATGATGAAAACAATGAACTGACAAACATGAACTAAAGAAAAAGATAAAAAAATAAAATAATTATTAATGAACCAAACAAGTCAAAAAAATAATGTAAAAAGGCTCCATTTATTGACTTTTGGTGGTAGAAGATGAATACAATAGGTGAATACTAAACACATGAAGAGAATTATTTGATATATGGTGCTAAAAATTCGTCACCAAGGAGGTCCCTTTCCTCAATCTCTTTGCAGGGTTCTCCTCTCTCTCAAAATAAGTAAGAAGACTCTCTCAATGGTGAACTCTTATTCTCTAACTAAGATGATGGATTTCTTAGAAGAAATATGGCCATCATGTGAGTTCTCTTAATTCATCTGCTTCAAAAATGAAATGTGATGTTGCTTTGTTAGAAATTTTTCCCACATAATATTGACTCATGTTTTGGTTCTCCCATGGCTTATTTATATAGATTTTTTTTGAATCCGTATTCCCTCTCTTGGTTCATGAATGATAGTGACTCAAGATAATTCCATTGAGGGTTACATATCTTTAGGGGCATTCAAATTCATCTTTCCTTAATTGGCACATGTCAGGGAATCATCCTTCAAGTTTGGGAAGTGGTCCTGAATTTCCTGAGCCACTCTTTTCCTCCACCGCGCGACTTTCAAAGAAAAATTGTGCGGTCACGCATTTGGCCTTCTTGTATGTTTCGTGATCCAAATTTTACATAGGCAACCTTCGGAGAAATTATATATTTAGAACTTCCATAATGTCTTCAACCAGAAAATATTTATTTGCAAATTTTGTTGGAGAACCTTAGGTTTCTTTCAGGGTGTATGATTTTCTGGTTTTAATAGTTTCCCCTTGATGTATGAGGTGAGGAGCAAGCGTATAACTAAAATACATCACATTTTTTTTTTCTTTTCTGATTGAGATTCTGAGTAACTGATTTGAGAGAGAGAGAGAATAAATTTTCATGGAAATGAATAGAGGAACCCCTTGACTGAGGAAAAAGGATGACCATTATCTAAAGAGAATCCGAGTGAAAAATAAAAAGTTCTTATATGACACGAGCATGTACCATGCTCGTTATGATGACTAGCGATGGATTATTATAATTAGACAAAGAATTTTTCTATCTAGTCAAACTATAGTAGTTGAGGTGCTGATGGTTGGCGACGATAAATGTTGATGCCATCAAGGGAATTTCTGAACAAATGGACTAAATCTGGTGCCCCCATGCATAAAAAAGGTAAATTTCTGCTTGAGTGAGGTGTTTATGTATGCATGGGTCTTTGACTTTGGGTACCTCCCTTCCATCATGATGCAAGCACTGTTGAATGACGTTATTAGTGATTCGTGGGTCTTTGACTAAATGAAATATTTGCAATGATCATTAAGTATGATACCACCCTGACATGAAAACTAGTGCTGGTATCGAATTTCAGGGGTACGGATGACATCAATGGGAAATGGTGATTCCCATTCTACCACCCAAGGATGTCCTTAAAGGGGGGTGACATCCAAGTTCCAACCTCAATCCTGGGATATGAGTTTTGAAGTCAACAGGAAAGAAGCATCAACCTCCCGAAACATGTTGATCTGGGGAATCAAAAAATTATATGAAAGAATATTGTAACATGTTGTGATAGGAAGGCATGATAATGAAAGATAGCAATATCGATGGATTTGGACAAATGCTCTCAGGTCAAAGTTGTAATGCAAGTGGTGATAGTCAAAACAATTTTTCTGGCAATGATGGCCCTGGAGTCAATAAGACATCAGTGTAGGTATAAGTGTGTTTTGATTATCGTGAAGGGGTTAAATGGATAAGGTGTGAGATCTCAGCAAGGGTGACTAGAAACTTCCATTGAGTATAAGACATGAAAATATGAGTGGGGATTTTTTCCATAAACAAAAAAATTGTACACTTTCCAAAAGAATGTTAGGGTGGTTTAAATGTACAAACACAGAGATGGCTGCCCCAAAAAACATGTTGGCCTGCATGATTATGTAAGCATGGTGTCATTTATCGAGGGTTGGGGCCCCATTGGCTGGTCTCGGTGTGGGGTTGATGAGGCGCATTAAGTGATACAAACGAGCTATGTGAATGGAAGGATGATAGGAAAAATGTGGAATGTAGTAGTTTGTCATTCTTTATCCGTCACAAAATACAAGGAGTGGCCCAAGAGTGGGGTTTGTAAACAATGAGTGGGGAATAATGAGGTCGATCTTCAAGGCATTCAAGTGAAGTGGTTAATGGGCCTAAGTAGATGGTTATGGATCCAAATAGTATGTGGGGGTATATAATATAAGGTGATCCATGAGTGGTAAGTATCTATCAACCGACATGGATGCTTACAACATGTAAGGTAAGGTGGTGGTAAATTTGGTCGAGATGATGGGCCCTATGGTGCATTTTGGAGAAATGATGTCAAGATATGCAAATATTTGTAGGAAGCTTGTCATGTTGAGTGGTGAATGATACCTGCTCTGTCACTTGGTGATTGGGGTGTTGATCATGGTTGGGTGTTCCTTGTGTACCTACAAATTCAATGGACAATACCCCAAGTGAAAACATATTTTTTGAACATATGAATAATATTAAATAAAATATATAAGATGAATTAGAAAATAATATAAGTTGCACCTTAAGTGATATTCTGGGCATGTGGCGGGTCCAAAAATGAGTTTTGGAAAAAAATGGAATGTAGGCACCATGCTGAAGATGATATGGTGATGATCCTTGCATCTCTCATGGATTTTATAACAAAGGTATTGATCTCATGTACTAGGCTCGAGAAGATGTCAAAAAAAGTGATATATAGGGTAGAGGGGGGTCCTATGCCACCACATTTTCACTTACTATTTTGGGAGGCCAGAGCTGATCTGAGAGTTTTTTTTACCAGACAGGGTGGGTGTTAGGCCATGTGTCAATATGGTTCTCCACAATGGTGGACTAATTCATGGAATATCTAAGTATTACCATGCAAAAGTATCTCTATATTTTTGGAACAAGGATTTGTATGACGTTACCTCTTCTGGAGAGCATGTTTCTCTTAGGGAATTCTCTTCGACCTTTCTAGGTTTGTTTGAAAATTTTACCTTAAAGGTAGGTGAAATATTTGACACAACCCCTTCCTCAAATGCATGAGGAATTGGGATGGGATTTTTGAACCAATATACATCTCCTGAATCCTGATGGTGGGAATTCTTTATATTGAATGGTGAAAATATCATGGGTTAGTGTGTTGGCAGGCATAAATACTTTTTTCAGGTAGAAAAAATGAACGGTGGTGCATGATATCCCATGGGAATTCGATTTCCATCATGGCCTCTATAATATCTTCATTTGAGTGTAAAAATTTATCTAAAATTGAATTGTATTGTGCTACGAAGTGAGGAGGGAGTTTGAACCTAGCAGTTCTGGTTAACAAGAAAGAATATGATTTGGTGGTTGATTCCATGGAACCAAGCAAAGTTGAAAACATGCGTATGGGATTGGTATGCACCATTGGTGTTGTTACCACTGGTGTGGTCGGTTTATTGGTCTCGACACGAAAAAATAATTAGCAGACAACACAAATCATGGTTGCTACCGATTAGGAGATGAATTTTGTGTGATATTTCTTGTCATTAGCATTAGGTGGTGGAAACAATTTTGTAATGTTTTTTTTATAGTTAGTGGGAGGGAGTTCTTGAAACCTTGTTGGTGTATAAGGAGAAAAGGTTTCTTCTCCAATAGGAGGTTTATGCTATGTCTGAAGATGTTAAAATGTTTTTAACATATGACATGCTTTGGTATTATGATAATTACTGGTGCAAATTTTACACGCAGGGTTGGTACTAACTGATTAGATACTGTGTGGGTCAGTAATGTTCATAGCACAAGATGATGATGCATGTTTAGGGTTAGGAGATGGGGCATCCTACGGTGCTTCCCACCTCCAGGTTTTAATATTAGCATGATTTGGTTTTCTAGCGTGGGTTTATCTTAGTGTTGTTATTGATACTCTAAAATGTGGAAGGTATTAATAGTTCCTCGTGCGATGTGATTGAGAGGATATGTAAAATAAATACATGTGATTTTCTCTTGGTTGGAAATATGAATTCGAGGAATTGGGGTTATTACATGAAAGACATAACTAAACTTACCCAATTCTTCAGATTGATTCACAAGGTGGTTGGGTTTATCCCATAGTCTGCACGCGAGGGGTGGTTTCGCCCAGGCAGCTTGAGCATGTTCAATTATTTTTCCTGATTTAGGTCAGTGATGGTGAGACGAGATGGGTTGGATTATGGATGATAATTTTTCATCAGACACACAAATATGGACCTATATGCTTCATCCCCTTATGGTGTGGTGTTTTCTGAAGAATCGGTGTCCGATCTGACTAATTCAGAGTTTTCAGTGATGAATCGATCCATGAAGTCTAACATAGAGCGGAATCAGGACAACCATAGGTGTATTTTAGAGTGTATGATTTCCTGGTGTTAACACCAATACCTATCTTTGAGTAAGGTGTATCAAATGATGGAAAATGTCTCTTCTAAGATCACCATTAAATTAAGGAAACAATATAAGGATTATTAACTTTCCTCCTCTATTCCATTATTATTTACACCATTCATTCAACTAAATGGAAATATTATTCCATGACATAACATGAATTTCAAGTTGGGTATAATTGAATTAACACCAATTTTAAATGGACACAAATATTGAAATGATACAAATTCCAAGTTTCACACAGAAGTTTCACCATTTTTAAATGCACACACATACTGGAATGATACCAATGGCAATCATGAGTATAAATATTCTTTCATTCAACAGTTTTTTTTTACATACAATATATTTCAAGAAAATTTGTTTCTCTCCATTCACTCTATATGGCCTGATTCAACATTCATTTAGCCATCCTCTCATTACATGTAGGCTTACAATAATTAGAATCAATGAATGAAATATATTTTATAAATCCTAAAATCACTCCATAAATCACCCATAAATCACTTCATAAATCATATTTTCCTAAATCCTAAAAGCACTCCAGAAATTATCCCTAAATCATTCCATAAATCATAATTTTCTAAATTCTAAAGTCACTCGATCTATCCCTCCAATATATCATGCTTTTAAACATATATATTTTTTTCCTTATGGACAAAATCCCACATATCCATAAATTTTTTAAAAATATGAACCATGTAGTTTGAAAACTCACAAAATATATGAACTTGGAAAATAAAATTTATTTACATAGAACGATATAAATTCTTCTAAAAAATCAAGACAACTTTTGAATCTTTTTCTCGTTGATAACTTGATGAATTGGAAGCTTTAATACTCCAACATCATTATTGAAGCACACGAGACTAAGATAAACATGATTTTATTCTTGGCTATGCTCTTGGGCTCATGCTCCTCGTCATGGAATTCTTAATAATGCAAACTAGATCTTTTACAACTAGTTATCCTCTTATTCTTTGACAAGCTATTTCTTTAAATTTGATAATAAATTGTTTAGAATTATGAAAAGTATTGTGGGTGGGTTCAAAGACAACCCACCCAGATTCTAGATACCAAGAATTCTAGTAGCTTGCCTCTCTAACCTCTTGAATGTAGGTTGGATGTTGTTGGAGAGTGGAAGAATGCACTATCTACTAGATCTTCAAATAATCTTTTCAATATGGACTAAATTTCAATAAATCAATAACTAATGTCGTTAAATCTATACAAAGATGACAATATAACGAGATAAACTCAGAAATGGGGATAATTACTTTCTCAGACGAGATTAAACCATCTATAATAATTAATTCTCTAAAAAAAAATTCTTTATATATATATATATATATATATATACATATAATTTTATTTTTCCATTCCAAAGGAAAAAAACAAATATTTTACTCAAATTTACAATAAAATTAAATGAATTACAAATACAAGTAGATTATATTATTCAAATAAAAATAAGAATAAGTCCCAAGGGGGGAACTCAATTCATTAATTATTGAATTAATGTGAGTCCTATGAAAATTAAGAGATCTAAGGTTCAAATCCACCGATTGTGATATGTTTTATATAGAGGAGGACATGCCATAGAATCTCGAAGGTTTACTAGTAGCTATGTGCTAGACAAGTTGTTGGGTTCCTCTAGGATACAAAAAAAAAATTGAATAATAAATAATATTTCAGAAGATAAAATGCATTTTTATATAAATAATAGAAGAAATATTTATTTAAAAATTATTTTTCCAATAAATCATTTTTATGGTTTCCTCATCTATCATGCCTCTTTCATAATCATAACCATGCGACCATGTGAATACTCATTACTGTATTATAAGAATATAAATTTTAAAATTATACCTCACAACGTGAAAGAAATAATTAAACTTACCCAATTCTCGACATTGATTCACTAGGTGGTTGGTTTTATCCCATAGGGTTCATGCGAGGGGTGGTTTTGACTAGGTGGATTGAGGGAATTTGGTTATTTTTCCTGATCTATATTAGCGATGGTGAGACGATATGAGTTGGATTACAAACGGTATTTTTTCATCAGAAACAAAAATATGGACCTATATGCTTCATACCCTTATGGTGTGGTGTTGTCCGAAGAATCAGATTTTGATCCGACTAAGTCAGAGTTTTCAGTGATGAATCGACGCATGACGTCTAACATATAGTTGAATCGAGACAACCTTAGTTGTCTTTTAGAGTGTATGATTTCTTGGTGTTAAAAATAATACTTATTTTGGAGTAAGGTGTATCAAATGATGGAAAATGCCTCTCCTCAAATCCCCATTAAATTAAGGAAATAATTTAAGGATTATTACCTCTCCTCCCCTATTCCATTAGTACTTACACCTTTCATTCAACTGAATGAAAATATTATTCCATTCCATAACATGAATTTCAAGTTGGGCGTATTTTAATTTAACACCATTTTTAAATGCACACAAATATTGAAATAATACCGATTCCAAGTTTCACACATATGTTTCACCATTTTTAAATGCACACAAATACTGAAATAATACCAATGACAATCATGAGTATAAAGATGATTTCATTCAAAAAAAATGGTGTACATATAATCTATTTCTATAACATGTTTTTCTCTCCATTCACTCTATATGGCCTGATTCTACATTCATTTGGCCATCCTCTCATTACATGTTCACTTACAACAATTAGAATTAATAAATGAAATATGTTTTCAAATCCTTAAAGAACTCCATAAATGACTTCATAAATCATATTTTCCTAAATCCTAAAATCACTCCATAAACTATCCCTAAATCACTCCAAAAATCATATTTTTCTAAATTTTAAATTCACTCGATCTATCCCTACAATCTATCATTCTTTTCAACATAGAATTGGTTTTTCCCTATGGAAAAAATCCCACATATCCATGGATTTTTTAAAAATATGAATCATCTAGTTTGAAAACTCACAAAATATATCATCTTCGAAAATAAAATTTATTTACGTAGAATAATATAAATTCTTCTAAAAAATCAAGACAACTTTTTGAATCTTTTTCTCATTGATAGATTAATGACTTGGAAGCTATAATACTCCAACGTCATTACTGAAGTAAAGGATACTAATAAGAACATGATTTTATCCTAGGCTATGCTCTTGCGCTCATGCTCCTCATCATGGAATTCCTAACAATGCAACCTATATCTTTTGCAACTAGTTATCCTCTTATTCTTTGAGAGACTATTTCTTTAAATTTGATAAGAAATTGTTCATAGTTATGGAAACTATTGTGGGTGTGCTAAAAAATAACCCACCCAGATTCTATATAACAAGAATTGTACTGGCTTACCTCTCTAACCTCTTGAATGTAGGTCGGATGTTGTTGGAGAGTGGAAGAATGTACTATCAACTAGATCTTGAAATAATCTTTTCAATATGGACTAAAGTTCAATACACCAATAATCAATGTCACTAAATCTATACAAATATGACAATATAACATGACAAAGTGGGAAATGGGGCTAATTTTTTTCTCATAGGACATCAAACAATCTACAACAGTTAATTCTGTTTTCTTTCTAATTATATATATATATATATATATATATATATATATATATAATTGAATAATATAATCTAAGTATATTTGTAATTCATTTAATTTTATTGTAAATTTGAGTAAAATATCTTCTTTTTCCTTGGGAATGGAAGTATATATATATGTATATATGTATATATATATATATGTGTATATGTATATATGTAGATGTATATATATATACATATATATACATATATATATATATACATATACATATATACATATATATATATATATACATATACATATATATACATATACATATATATACATATATATATATATATGTATATATATATATATATATATGTATATATATATGTATATATATATATGTATACACATATATATATACATATATATATACATATACATGTATATATATATATACATGTATATATATATATATATATATACATGTATATATATATATATATACTTCCATTCCTAAGGAAAAAGAAGATATTTTACTCAAATTTACAATAAAATTAAATGAATTACAAATATACGTAGATTATATTATTCAATTAAAAATCAGAATAAGTCCCAAGGGGACAACTCAATTCATTATTGAAGTATTTTGAGTCCTATTAAAATTAAGAGATCTAAGGTTCAAATCCACTCATTGTGATATTGTTTATAGAGAGGAGGGCATGCCATAGAACCTCGAAGATTTAGTAGTAGTTATATGTTAGAAAAGATATCGGGTTCCTTTAGGACACAAAAATAATTGAATAAAAATAATATTTCACAAGATAAAATGCATTTTTATATAAATAATAGAAGAAATATTTTTTTAAAAATTATTTTCTAATAAATCATTTTCATAGTTTCGTGATCTATCATGCCTCTTTCATAATCATAACTATGACACCATGTGAATATTCATTACTTTATTCTAAGAAGATAAACTTTAAAATTATACCCCTCTCTCTCTATATGTGTGTGTCTGTGTGTGTAAAGACAATTGTTGTGTCATCTCATACCTTTAAATAATATGAAGTAACATCAACAATTTGATTTAAGTAGAGTACTAGAAAAACTTTTTCAATAATATAAATCATTTTATAATGACTCTTAGTATATGAAGATAAATAATATATGACTCATGGGAACTCATTTAAATAAGTTCTACTTACTACACCATAAAATTATAGCTAGAAATAAAGTCTCATATTTTGTTGAAATTTGATTCACTTCTACCAATGAAGATGTCATCGTTGAATTCTTCAATGATGAACATGCTAAATGTTAGTTGCAAAACCTTTATATATTCCAAAACCTCCATTTAGGTCTTACTGGGTTGATCATTAAATAGTCTTAAAACATAATAAAAAGAAATATCATCATATACACCCACACTCCTCCAACTATAAGGCTATATTAGTATGGGTTGAATTAGAAACTTAACAATAATTTAATATTAATTGTATAACCATTTTTTAATATAAAAGGACATGTAAAGTGAAAATATTTAAGGATATCATAGGATATGTTAAGGAATGAAGAGCATATAACTATAAAAAATTGTTTTGTCCGTGGCATAGATATCCTTTCCCAAAAAAAGAAAATATCATTTTCCTAGTGAAGAAGAGAAAAATATAAGCCACCATAAAAAACACCCTCCAAGCTCGACAAATAAAAAATCCCTAAGATTTCCTTTTATCAATTATAGGTATCTCACTAGAACAAGGGCTAATTTTCCTTAGAGAGGGGGCTTGAAAGAGTGAAATAGAATTCCTGCAAAAATATGAAAGTTAGGGAAAGACATTTTTATTATGCCCCAAACAAATGCTTCATGCCATAGCAGTAAGTAATTATTTGAACCCCTCTATTGATCCATTCTAAAAAAATAAATAAAAACAATCTAAAATGCAATTATTTTTCCACAAATCATGTGGCTTTACCAAAGATTCCAAATCAATGCAAATGAACCCTTGAACCCTTGCATGCAGTTGATCACAAGTTAGCACTTAATTCTTTAGAACCAGTTAAAAGAGAAAGGTGCCTTTAAAACCACTATTGTTTATTTTTATTTGTATTACTAATTAAACACCAAGTTAATTGCACACTAACACCTAAAATTTTGTGTTCCCAAGAAAACGCAATTTTAAATAGCGTCAACAATTTTCTAAATCCATTTTCTCTCCAAGCTAGTGTCAACAATTTGATTTAAGTAGAGTACTAGAAGAAAATTTCTCATGAATATAAATCATTTTATAATGACTCTTAGTATATGAACATAAATAAGATATGACTCATGGGAACTCGTTTAAATAAGTTCTACTTACTACACTGTAAAATTATAGCTAGAAATAAAGTCTCATATTTTGTTGAAATTTGGTTCACTTCTACCAATGAAGATGTTATCATTGAATTCTTCAATGATGAACATGCTAAATGTTAGTTGCAAAACCTCTATATAGTCCAAAACCTCCATTTAGGTCTTATTGGGTTGATCATTAAATAGTCTTAAAACATGAGAAAAAGAAATATCATCATATACACCCACACTCCTCCAACTATAAGGGTATATTAATATGGTTTGAATTAGAAACTTAACAATAATTTAATATTCATTGTATAACCATTTTTTAATATGCAAAGAAATGTAAAGTGAAAAAATTTTAGGGTATTATAGGATATGTTAAGGAATGAAGTGGATATAACTATAAAAAATTGTTTCTTTCGTGGCATAGATATCCTTTCCCAAAAAAATAAAATATTATTATCCTAGTGATGAAGAGAAAAATCTAAGCCACCATAAAAACATCCTCCTAGCTCGACCAATAAAAAATCGCTAAGATAATTTCCTTTTATCAATTATATGTATCTCATTAGAACAAGGGCTAATTTTCCTTAGAGAGCGTGCTTGAGAATGTGAAATAGAATTCCCGCAAAAATATGAAGGTTAGGGAAGGACTTTTTCATTATGCCCCAAACAAATGCTTCATGCCATGGAAGTAGGTAATTATTTGAGCCCCTCTAGGGATCCATTGTAAACAAATAAATAAAAGCAATTTAGAATGCAATTATTTTTCCACAAATCATGGGGCTTTACCAAAGATTCCAAATCAATGCAAATGAACCCTTAAACCCTTGCATGCAGTGGATCACAAGTTAGCACTTAATTCTTTAGAACAAGTTAAAAGAGAAAGGTGCCTTTAAAACAACTATTTTTTATTTTTATTTGTATTACTAATTACACACCAAGTTAATTTCACACTAACACCTAAAATGTTGTGTTCCCAAAAAAATGCAATCAACAAAATAAAAATAAAAATTCAAAAATGAAATTATTGTATATTAATGAAACCTCTAAACCCAAATGAAAAGTAGAAACCACCATTATCTTTATAAAAAAAATATCCAAATTACCTTATTTAATCAAAATTACATTTTTCAATCTCCTATGTATATATAAACCTACAATCATATCCAAACAACTACAAACCTTTGCTAAATCCATTTTCTCTCCAAAATGTGTATGGACAACCAAAAGGCCTCCTTTACAAATCCAGTTATTGAAAAAATTCGGAAGATATAATGGTTATAAATATTAATATTAAATTTGATAGTATAAATTTCAATTTAATTAAAAATATGTTCATCAATTATATATATATGTTTCTGGACAACCAAAAACGCTGTGCTTCAAATCCAGTTATTTAAAAAAATTTAATATATAATGTTTATATATTTCAATTTTAAATTTAAGAAATTAAATTTCAATTTATTAAAGATATTTTCAAAATATATATATATATATATATATATATATATATATATATAATCTAAAAAGTCGAGTTTACAAATCTTATTATTGAATATTTTCAAAAAAAATATAATATTTTCGAACCCTGTAATATTATACGATTCATCCTTAAAACAAAGTGAAAAAATTAATCAATCTTAATGCCTTTATTTTATACCTTTAAGATACCTCTCCTTTAAGATACCTCTCATTTATATTTTTTTTTTCATTTTTGTTCAATTTACATTCTTATTTAGCTTTCTTCTTCATTTTATGGTATGTTAAAAAAACAGAATACATCATTTTTTGATATTTTTAAATTTTTGCATTTTTTTTAACTACTTTATATTTTAACTTCGCATTTTAACTTCGTGATTGACCCTTCTTCGAGGGCCTAATTTTTTTATTTTTTCTTCTAGTCATCATTTTTTGGGCGCTTCAAACGTCATTGCTCATGTCATTTATGTTAGCATTTTCAACTTTTCCACGTAACACACCCCATATGCCCTACAAGCATTAATCACACTATTACATTTTCCAAGTATCACACATCCACATATACCCTACATTAATTTGTCAACACCTCAAACTCCGCAAATATTGTCACAATGTATTGTAAGACGTGAGAGGTGGCTATATTGTAAGACGTGAGACGTGAGAGGTGGCTATATACACGGAATGTATTGTAAGACGTGAGAGGTGGCTATATCCACGTGAGCGGTCTATAAACTGACTTCCACCCAATCTTTATATTCCACTACCTCTACATCAGTTAGCCAGTAGCCCTGGAAATTCGTAGCTCACAATCCATCGATCAGATGGCTCGCAATCCAGAACCCTTGCATGCTCTTGTCTTCCCATACCCAACGCAGGGTCACATAACTCCCATGATGGAGTTTGCCAAGAAGCTTACTTCTAGAGGTGTTACAGTCACCTTCGTTACCACGCACCACACACACCAGCAGATCACTAAAGCTAATTCTCGCAGTGCTGAACAAGACGATCCTATTGAGCAGGAAGCCCGTAATCTTGGTCTCGATATTCGCTCTGCTCAAATCTCTGATGGACTACCTCTGAATTTCGATCGGTCGGCCAGATTCATTGATTTTGTGCGCTCTGTGGATAACATGGCAGGAGAGTTGGGAGAGCTTCTTCAAAATCTCAACAAGGCGGGGCCTGCCATATCGTGTGTCATAGCTGATAGTTTTCTTCACTGGTCATTTGACGTCACAAAGAAATTTGGTATTCCCTGGATTTCGTTCTGGACACAGCCTACATTTCTTTATTCGATCTACTATCACTTACATCTGCTGGAGGATCTCTGTAACTCCCTTTACGAAGGAACTGGTAAGGTTTCTGCATGCTTTAAAAGGATTTTCCATTTGAAATCAAGATATATTTGAGCCGGTCCTCATAAATAGGCAAGTAATTTATTCACAACCAACTATTCTTCATTTTTATTTCGAATTTGAATACTTGCCTGCAGCTGATGAAGGTACCATTTCGATTGATTATATTCTCGGCGTGCCAACCATAGAAACAAGAGATCTTCCATCCTTCATCCGTCATAATGACCCGGACTCAAAGTACATTCGTGATCTGATCCATAGGGCCGTTCAGATAAGTCGCGAAGCAGATTGGATTCTCGGTAATTCTTTTGACGATCTCGAAAGCAAGGCAGTGAATTTAAACCCTCCGGTTTTACATGTTGGCCCGTTGCTTCCATCGGCTTTTCTGAACGGTGAACATTCCAGGGACATAAGTGTTGGAACGAGCATCTGGACACAATATGACTGCTCTCAGTGGCTGGATGCAAAACCTAATGGTTCGGTTATATACGTTTCCTTTGGGAGTATGGTTCATGTCACTAAAGCTCAGCTGGAGGAAACAGCGATGGGTCTCAAGGACAGCGGACATTTCTTCCTCTGGGTTCTTCGTCCGGACATAGTCTCTTCAACAGTCTCAGACAGCTTACCAGAAGGTTTCGTGGATGAGATCAAAGGGCAGGGGCTGGTTGTTCCATGGTGCAATCAGCTGCAAGTGTTATCCCATCCCTCCGTTGAGGGATTCATTACGCACTGCGGATGGAACTCAATGCTTGAAAGCATAGCTCTTGGGGTTCCCATGATAGGGTTTCCATTTTGGTCGGATCAATTCACCAACAGCAAACTCATGGCTGACGAATGGAAGATTGGATTCACATTGAGCGGAGGAGGCCAGGAAGCGGAGAAAGGACTGATACTGATGAATGATATATCCAGCACCATCAGAAAATTGTTCAGTGACGAAGGGGTGAAGGTAAAGAAAAATATCGAGGCTTTAAGAGACAGCGCGAGGACTGCAGTGCGAAGAGGACGATCTTCTGATAGAAACATTGAGAACTTTGTTGAAGGTTTGAAGCGGAAACGTATGAGTAAAGAACAGCTGAAAGATAGTTAACCATCTCAGTCAGGGTTATCAAAACTAGATAAGTGTTATATGGAAACTGCCCTCTATGTTAACTCAGTCTATGTTTAATAAATCCATGCTTTGTCCTATTTCACTGCCGTGATTTACGTTGCCATGTTATGGAAACTTCCCTCTATGTTAACTCAGTCTATGTTTAAGAAATCCATGCTTTGTCCTATTTCACAGATGTGATTTACGTTGCCCGATACTCTTACGAATCATCAATGTTTCTCTGATACCTATGTCGAGTTGAATATATATGTTATATGAATCTATTTCTTCTAAGATGAATAAGACATGATTTATTTTATAATAACGTTTTATAATAAATTATAGTAGAGGTGGATAAATAGGACATGACTTATATTAATTTTCTTTGAGAAGTTTTACTTACTGCTTTATAAAAGTATATTTGTAATTAAAGTGGAGGTAGATAAATAGGACATGACTTATATTAATTATCTTCGAAAAGCTCTACTTACTGCTTTATAAAGTTTAAATACAAATAAAGTTTTATATTTTGTTAAAGTTTGATTTATTTATACTTACCTTTATCAATGAGGATGACATCAAAGCTTTTGATAGAGTTTATTTAGTTGGTTATAAAATAATATTAGAAAATGAAAAAATAAAATATTATAAAATATCTTTAAACTTTTTTTTCGAATTGTTATGTTAGGTTTTATTAATAGGATTTGGATTAGTAATCTAACATTTACTTAGTTTTGATTAGTCTTAATTGTATAACGATTATAGAATACACAATGACATGTAAAGTACAAACATTTGGAGATATCATGGGATATGGTAAGGCATGGAGAGCATATAAGCTTGCAAAATTGTTTCTTCCATGACTTACATATCCTTTCCCAGGAGAGAAATTAGTTTTTAAGAGATGAAGTGTGAAATCTAAGTTACTATAAAAGAACCTTTGACTACACCCATCAAAAAATCCCATAGGATTTCCCTCTATCAATTATAGGTATCTCACTAGAGCAATGGCTATTTGTCCTTAGAGAGTAGTTTTGAGAAAGTGAAATAGAATTCCCACAAAAATATTAAGGTCTCTAAATGATATTGTCTTTAAGATATTTTTATTATATCTCGACCAAATACCCCATACTAAAGCAGTAAGTAATTATTTGAGCCCCTCTAGGGATCAACTCTAAAAAAAAATTTTAAAACATTCTAAATTGTATTCTTTCTTCTACAAATCATCTTACTTTATCTAAAATTCCAAAAAAATAGTCTAAATGAATTTGGAATATTTGTATTAAAAGAATATATGACATTTTTTCTTCACAATATTACTCCATAAAACACACATAACCAAAACTTTGAATACTCACCTCTGCATTAGGCAAGTTAGCACCTAATTCTTCAAAATAAATTAAAAGAAAAAAATAAATTTTAAAGAAACCATTACTTTCCATATAATATTATTATTAATTGTACCTAAAATAATTGCAGAAAAACAACTAAAATATTATATGCCCAAGAAAACTCATTCTACCTGTTCTCTGCTCTTAACACATTAAAAGAATTTTTTACTTCATAAATAAAACTAACTTCAAAACTTCAATCAAAACCAAAAAGCCACCCTTTTCTGTAAATTAACTATTGAATCAAAAATACATTCATCAATCTCTAGAGAAGAGAAAAGTATAATAGGAATAAATATTTTAGTTGCCACAATCACATCCAATGGAATACAAACCTTATAGAATCTACTTTCTCTCCGGATTTACATTGCGGCGTTATTGTAGGATACTCATCTAAATCATGTATGTTTTTCTCATTATATCTTTATTAACGGTTGAAAAACTAATATATATATATATATATATATATATATATATATATATATAATTAATATTAGCCAATTTGTTTTTAAAAATAACGTATTATTAAAATTCTAATTTAGTATTAAGAAAGAAGGAAAAAGTTTTTGAATTTTCATAATTTTGATAAGTAAACATATCAAAATAGTTAATGTTATATCAAATAATTTAATAGTCGAAATTTTGTTAATATTTGTGAAGGTCCTCACCATCCCAGGAATATACAAATAAAATTTTAAAGTAAATCAAATTATTTTTATTTTTTAAAGTTTAAATGATCAAAATTATTATCTATTAACCACCACCATAATTATTACATATTTAAATATTTAGATATACATTTATTTGATATACTTTTACAATAAATATCTTAATATTAAATTTAAAATCTCTCATATTCCATCCTCTCTTTTCAAGGGAGTCTTTTTGATACGTGAGAATGTTACTATGACTAAAATCATGTATGCAATATTAAACAATAAGATTTCATTTTAATTAAAAAAAATTGATGAAATATTTAATTTTGAAAGGTTTGATTCTTCTTTACATTTGAAAAATCCAAAAATAAATATATTTTTTTATTTTATATTTTTAAGACATTTTATAATTTTTTATAATTTATTAATTTAATGTGGAATGTATAATATTTATATATATGTTAGGAAATTTTTATTATAAATATTAAGTTTTAATATGTTTATTAATTAAATTTATCTCTAAAGATCTAAAAATATTGATTATGAATATAAATCATTATTTTAATTTCTCTAATAAAATAACCTTAAGTTATAACTATTGTTTACATTATGTTATATTATATATAGAGAAGGGGAGGGTATTCTTATTTCTAACTATATATTTATTAATTAGTTTTATTACATTTTTTATAGGTTTATTAATAATAAGTTCTAAAATAGTTTTAATATGTTTAAGTTTCTTATAACACCATGTGTATAGTATAATTTTTTTGCTACACAATTTTTTTGTAATATTATGAATAAAATAAACATATAATATAACAAATTAAGTTGAACCAATATATATATTTTACTACTTTTTACATTTTATTATGTTATATCATTATTATTATTAGTTGATATAACAATATATCTTATAATTATTATAACAATTTCCCTCATAACATGTTTTAAAGAAAAGCACCTCTAGATACAAAAACACAAAAAGATGTTTTCCTAAAATTGCGTTAAATATCAATCAAACCCATATGTTGCTAAGGTCAAGTTCTCACAAAGGTACAAATTATTAGCTTAGGCAAAGAAAGAAAATCATTCTTTGTAGAATAACAACACCAATAATATTAAAAATAGTATTACCTTTAAATTTAACTACCACAAGAACATCACTTGACGGAGGAGGGATCGAACAGCTGAGTTGAGCCATGACATGAAACCCTAGGGTTTCTATCGGGCCCCTATAGTGGGTGCCGTCAAGGTTCTTGATCCACCCCTTTCGCCTAATTGATCGTGTTCTTCCTATCTAGTACACTCCATTGGCATGCCAGACGTTCGGGGAGGGGATTCCATTACCCCCCTATTTCTAGAGGATCCACCGACTTTTCCATCCCCTCCAAATCTGACACTCCTGCATCCACCCAGGCAACGCAGTCTGATGCTACCAAATCTGGAGCAATCCCTGCCAATCAGGCCCAAGAGGGCGCTAGCTCCAAGGTGGCACACACACTGACTTCCTCCACCTTCATCCCAATCAAGCCCAAGAGGCCTGAGATCCATTTCCCTGTTGAACGAATCAATAGCAGAATTCATTATATGCACGATCATGCCCTAATAGGCAAGTTCATCAGGTTTTTTCCTACTGAAAAATCCCTATATGGATGGATCAACGCCAAATGGAAGCCAAAGGGCCAAGTCACCCTTCAGCTCAGCCCTAAAGGCTTCTTCAACATCATTTTTACCTACCTCGAAGAAAAGAATCATGTCATGGATGGAGGGCCTTACTTCTTCAATGCAGCGGGACAATTTTATTGAGATTGGGTAGACTGCATCAACCTGATAAAGAAGACTTTAACTGGACACCAGTGTGGATCTGCCTCTATTCTCTTCCACAAGAATATTGGGAAGAAATAATCGTCAAAGAAATTGGCAACAGCCTGCGATTCTTCATCAAAATCGCAGAAGAAACTAAACACATGAGATACACTACCTACACCCTATTATGTGTCTACATGCATTTCACAAAAGCTCTCTTTTATTCGGTAATTCTATTTCATGAAGACTTTGAATGGATTCAATCTATTGATTATGAGCATGTTCCCTTCTGTTGTCGCAAATGTCATATGCATGACCACCTTTTAAGAGATTTTCCTCAAAATTCTCCACCCAAGCCCTCTGGAAGCCCTACCTCCACAGATCTAGATGGATTCACCAAAGTCGCCCCTCGAAAAGGGCATACAAAGAAAAGCTCCAACATCCATGGCCCCTCGCAGCACTCCACCAGCAATAGTTTACACCTCTTGGTAAACCATGACTCAGGAAAGGACTAGCCCTCTACTCCCTCGGAAACCTCCCCCAACCCCTCCCCTGCTTTTGGATCCATACCTCCCCTCGAAATTCCTTTGCTTTACCTAATGGCACAGCATAAGCCACAGGAAGCCAATCTAAAGAATACATAGTTAGAGATTCCAAAACCTGCTATCACCCAGTCCCACGTTCCACCCCTTAAGCCCAAATCTGACATGGAAATCGACCCTCAGTTTACTCCCTGTCAGGCCATTAACCTACAAAGTGGTAAGTCTCAGACCCCCATCTCCTACATGGATGAGGAACTGGAAACCATCAAATTTAGGGATTTGGATCTTACAGGGCTGGAAAAAACCTGCAATTCCAAAGAATATCACACTATCCCTACAAGACAGACCGACAGCTTGGAGGAAGCCCTGCTCAAAGCCCAGTTGTTAAAAGGAAGCACCCAATTAAGGATCCAAGGGGAACATATTCCAAGGGAAACTATGAATATCATCAGGGAATCGAGGAAACAAGGAAGGTCAACAAACCTACAAAGATTGATAATCCTAGGGGATCAGCTAGTTGAATCCAGCATATACCCAAAGTTGACAAAGTTCTTCAAATATTTGAATCAAACTCGTACATGATGAAGCTCACCTCCTGGAATATCTGAGGGATCAAAAACCCCTCAAAGTTACGTATGATAAAAAATCGTCTAAGGCATGATAATCCATCCATCTTCTTTATGCAAGAAACCAAATGCTATAGTTCCACCATCCACTCCATTCTGTCCAAGCTTTGACCTGGCTATAACACCATAGATGTCGATTCATTTGGAGCCTTTGGGGGGCTTGCCATTGCCTCGAATCTAGCCCTCATCTCTCTCTCCAACCACCATGCCTCCCGAAACTTCATTCAAGCCTCTTTCCATCTCATTAGTACCATTTTAAGGGGCGTCCTCACCAATTTCTAATTTCCCCAAACTTTAGCCTAAAAAATCCAGATATTAGATGACATGGCTTCCCTCTCTAATCAAAATCCGCACCCCTTATGGATTCTAGGAGATGACTTCAACATGATCACTAGCCTTAGAGAAAAGCATGGGGGTCATATGCACTTGGAATCCAAGAGCCTAAAGTTCAAAGACATTATACTCCAAAATCATCTTATTGATGTCCCCACCTCCAACGAGATCCACACTTGGAACAATCGCAGGAGTGGCTCCATGCAAATCACTTCCATACTGGATCACTTCCTCATCTCTAAAACTGTCACTCATGTGAGGGGGGACATCTTCTCCACCATCCTCCCTACGGCTCGATCCGATCACTGGTCCATACAATTTCAATGGGACAAACCAGGAAGAGGCCTCCGCAAACCATTCTAGTTGGAACAATTTTGGCTACCCCATCCAGGCTTCAAAGAGATGGTAGTCGAATGGTGGTGAAACATCATCCCCCATGAAGGCTCTCACATGTACAAATTTCAGCAAAAACTCAAGATCATCAAGGCTAGATTAAAGCATTGGAACGAACAGACCTTTGGCAACATCTTCAGAAGCCATAGATATTTGTAAGCAATGATGGCTAACCTTCAAAAAATGCTCATAATAGCTGGCCACATTGAGGAGCTGGATAGGCAGGAGCAGCAACTCAAAAACCAAATCAAGGAACGAGAAGTGTAGGAGGAGATTCTCTAGAAATAGAAATCCAGAATCCGATGGCTTAAGCAAGGAGAAAAGAATACAAAATTCTTCCATCGATCGATCTACCATTCAAAGGATAATAGTTAATCGAATCTCCATCTTGAAAGATGATTAAGGTAACAACCCGAAAACAAACGAGGAGATTGAACAAGAGCTTCTCAATCAGTTGAAGGAGACTTTAACGGAGCCCCATTTGGACCACCAGGAAGCCATCAACAACATCATTCAGCACATCCTGACCACGATCACAAAGGAACACAACCAAATGCTGCTCAAACTAGTTCAAATGTAGGAAGTGGATCAAGCTATGGCTCAACTCAAAGCAAGGAAAGCCCCCAAGCCAGACGACTTCACCACTAACTTCTTCCATTTTTTCTGGTAAGAACTCAAGACAGAGATTTGGGAGATGGTTGAGGAATCCAGATCAATGCATTGGATGCTCCCAGCTCTCAATTCCACCTTCATCACTCTCATTTCCAAGGAGGAGTAGGCGATGAATTCTAGCAAATACATACCAATAGCCCTCTGCAATGCTCTGTATAAGTTAGTCTCTAAGGTGATCGCCAATCGCCTTAAGTCTCTGTTGCCCCTTCTCATCTCTCTGGAGCAAACTGGCTACGTTGAAGGAAGACATATAATCGACAGCATCATTCTAAACCATGAGGTCGCACATTCCTTGATGACCTGTAATATTGTAGGTATGCTGCTAAAGATCGACCTTTCCAAGGCCTTTGAAAAACTCAGTTGGGATTACATCGAACAAACGCTGTCAGCCTTTGGATTTAATCAAACATGGATCCAATGGATAATGAGCCTCATCACTTCTCCAATATATTCCATTCTACCCAATGGATCCCCCTCTGTACCCTTCTCTCCTTCCAGAGGAATCCGTCAAGGGGACCGTCTGTCTCCCTTTCTCTTTGTCCTAATTGTGGCAGGTTTAAGCAGGCTCATCCAATTCCATGTTAGATTGAGTTCCATTAAAGGGCTCTGCCTTCACTTTCGTCCTCCTATTACCCACCAACAATTCATTGATGATAACATGCTCTTTGGTCACCCCTTTGTGTAGGAAGACACCTCCTTTAAGGAAATTCTGAATTGCTTCTCCCTGGCTACTAGAATTTCCATCAATAAGACAAAATCCTAGATCTTATTCTTTAATACTCCTCTCCTCATTGAACGCAACATTGATCACATTCTGGGATTCTTAATTTCCTCCCTTCCCTCAAAGTATCTGGGCACTCCCCTCACTGATTCAGCCATTAAGCATGCCTCTTGGAAAGATTTTCTTCACAGACTGGAGACTCGTCTTTCTATTTGGACCCATCGTGCTCTCAATATTGTTGGTCGCCTCATCCTGTTCAATTCAGTTCTCCAATCCATGCCTCTATACCTTTTTTCTATTCTCGCGGCTCCTAAATGGGTGCTCAAAGCTATCATAGATATTCAACGCAATTTCCTCTAGGGAAGCAACAAGGATAAGAGGAAATGGGCTTTGGTAAACTGGAAAGATGTATGCGCCCCAAAAATATCAGGTGGGCTAGGCCTGAGAGACCCTCAACATAGTAATGAAGTCATGGGAGAAAAAATCTATTGGCAATGGATCTCAAATCTGGAGATCCCTTGGGCACAGCTTTGGATCTCCAAATACACTGACAAATGGCCAATCAAAGATCTCATTTTCTTTTATGTTGAGAAGGACAGGTCTCTCATCTCGAAAGAAGCTAAGCAGCACAGGGCTCTAGTAAGAGACCATAGCTTTTGGGAAGTGAGGTCGGGAAACCAAGCCAATTTCTGGAATGATTCCTAGCAAAAAATGCCCAAAATGGCTACACTATTCCCCAACTCAGAATGGCAGGGTATCCTAGTGCACCGAAATCAACCTCGGATCAATCGCTTTTGGAATTCGCAGAATAACATGCAGATCTCTCCTCAATTTCGCAAGTGGCTCAAGGCAGATCAACTCCAGGAGTAGCATGGTCTTCATCTCATGAATGAAATCAAGCAGGAACTAGCTAAATGAAGAATCCGTCGGGCAGATGGGAATGACATAATTCGATGGGGATATACCTCAACGGGGACCTTCTATATCAAAGAAGCCTATTGATTTCTCCTCCCCAACCTCCCTGATCAACAAGACATAATTTGGGAGAAAATTTGGCATCCCAGAATATGGCCTAAGATTTCTACTTTCCTCTGGCTCCTCAGCAAAAGACGAATCCTCACTTGGGACAATCTCTACAGGAAGGGATTTGCCGGCCCCTCTCATTGCCCCAATTTTGGAAATAAGGAAGAAACTAGCAAGCACCTATTCAATGAGTTCACCCTAGCCATCAATCTTTGGGACAAGGCAGTGCAGCTGAGCAGGCGATCAGATAGAATTCTAGGGAACATATTCAACACCATCCATTTCTGGGTTGCCACTCCTTACCTCTGTGACATTCTCAATGCCCTCTAGACCATCCTCCCAGGGCACATTCTCTGGACTATCAAGAAAGAGTGAAACTACCGAATATTCAAGGATCTAAGCACTCCCCCTAACATCCTTTGGAACTCCATCTATAGAAACCTTCAAGAAACCTTGGCCCTCCATCGCTGACAGGACTCTGATCTGCCCACTCATCCAAGGGAAAAACTCATCTGGGCTAATTGGAAACTGATGCTCCACCCTTTCTTGATCTTAGAGCCCCCTTCAAACCATTCCCCCAGCTCCCCCTGTTCTTGGTCTTCTGCTCCGTCGAGGTTCTTCAAGCTCAATTTTGATGGAGTATCCAAACGCAACCCGCGAGATGTTAGTTTTGGTAGATTTTTCAGAAATTCATATGGCAATGTGCTTATGATCTCCTTTGGTTCTTTAGGATGGGACACCAAAAAATTTGCAGAGCTTGAGGGCATGTTCCAAGGGCTCCTACTGGCTCAGGATAACAATTTCTTCCCCTTGGTAGTTGAAGGCGACTCCCAAATCATCATTAAAATGGCCACACACCTTCAGGCTAGGTCATCAGCCACAAAGTTTACCATGAGCTGGAGTCTAGTAACTCGCATCACGCTCCTGAAACAAGGGATTCACAACCACTCAGCAGTCAAATTCAAGCACATTAGAAGAACGGACAATAAGGTTCCTGATCTACTAGCCAACAAGGGAGTTTTACACAATGCTCCTCTCAGCTCAAGCACCCTCTCCGCCCTAGATGATGAAGAACTCAAACATGAATGCACTCTATTGGTGCACAAATATATGCTCCCCCGGATGTGGGTGCCCACCAGTGATCTCATGCATCACCGGGCAGCGATGTGGAGGGACACTTGGCTGCTCCACATGACTGCATATGGAAATAAGGACCGCGATAATTGCTGGCATAAAGGAGTCATTAAATCAACCTCCGCCACCTTCATCCCAATGTACCATATCTGCAACTCATTAAGGTCACATGCCATGGCTATTAAGTCAATCACCTCTACTCATTCATCCTCACTTCGGCTCTCGGTGCTTTTGTTTATAAATTTCCCTCCACCCCTGGTGCATGGTCCTTATTCGACCAGCCTCAGCCTTCCCTCTAGAATTTTTTCTTCTCTGGTGTTCTCCAAGGCTCCCTCCTGGTCCTGCGATTCTGCTCCTTGGATAATTATGCCTCGGCGCCACAGAATGAGGTGTAGAAGGGTTGGGGGGCATGGCTAGCCTTCCCGTCCTCCGCTTTTGCTCTCCCAAGGTCGTGACCTGAACCTCTCCGTTGGATGGAATGAGCATGAAAGGAATCCCCCTGTCAACTTGACTGCCCAGCTCTCTCTGCAGCTCCCTTCTCCTTATTTTCCTCCCTCCATCTCCCACAGCAAGAAGAAGCCGCATAAATCTACCATTCCTCCTGAGCCTGCTTTCATCCCCTACAAGATGAAGGCTCTCCCGGTGCAAAGCGCCTCCAACAGTAGCAAGGAATCTAGCGATAGCTCAGGCAACAGTGAAGATAGCAGCTTGGACCATGAGGCTGAAAACAAGATGGAACAGTCAGATTTGCAAGCCGCCTCCTCAGCTAATCTCCACTCTCCAGCATCACCATGTCCTCAATATTCTCGCCATGCACTGAGAAAGGAAATGGATGACGGGTTCTACGTGTACAGAATTGAGGAAGAAGTTCCTACCTCTAGCGAAAAGAATGCAGGTTCACCTTAGTTTCAGTTTTTTATTATTCGCTAGCATGCTCATGTTTTGGTATTGTCTACTCTGTCACTCGTGTTCTATTTTGGTAACTAAATTTGCTAGTTTCTCGCTTCGGGCATCAGTTACTCTCTGGTTTTTAAAGATTTGTTTCCCCGTTTCGGGTAGTCCAACTTCTGGTGGAAAACTGTTGAAACTTCCCTATGGATTGGACTTGTCAAATCCACAGGAAGAGACCTCTAATTTTCTGTTCAATATGATATAGTAGAAGTAGCTTAACTTAGAAAAAAAAATAATTAACTACCACAATCATATTTAATTAATTAAATGTAGTTGAGATGAAAGATTCATTTGCATATACCACAAAAACCATTGATGAATAAATACTAATAAGAAAGAGTATTACAAAAAATTTCTATTACAATAAAAAATATTATTATTAATATAATTAATAATAAACAATAATAAGAGATAATACTAAATAATTTTAAATTTTAAATAATAATAAACAATGATAATAATAATAATAATCTAAATAATAAATATTAATAATAATATAGTAATTATTATTAATTATTAATAGTATGTATTAGTTATTATTAATTAATTATAATTGTTGTTAATTAAATAATTAATAATTAATAGTTAATCATTAATTATTAATAATTATTACTAATCAATTATTAATCATAATTATTCAATAATTAGTAATAACAACAACAACAACAACAATAATAAGAAGAATAATATTCTCTATGATTTGGAAAAGGATTGCGATGGTCATAACAAACCCTAAGGTTTTCTACTCCAACCTTCTCTATGTCGCCACGAAGCCCACTCTCGGCCCTGTGGATCTTAGAAGGTTGAGGACACACACCCTCTAGTTCTTACTCGATCCCTGTGTCAATCGAAGCTTCATGGAGGATGAATTGAAAGATGGGTTCTTAACATACCCTTCCCCCTCTGCAAATGACCAGGCGATGGCTATTTTTCCTAAGCAGCTCCTTGGAAAACACTAGGCTGTGGTGTCTACCATTGAGCAGGATTTAGGTTGCCACGCAAACCAGATAGGAACAACTCCCTCCCTCGTGGAAATTGAAGGTTGCCAAGAGTCTCTGCACCAATCCTGACAGGGCACAGGGCAACGATTGCTCTAGCGTGCACCTGCATCCCATCAGTCCACCATTTCTGTGGGTTACCTCGGAGCTTTCCAGTCAGGGCTCCCCTCACACAAGGGGAACAGGCCAAAGAATATAGATTTCCTTGGACTACAACGAGCTGAACAAGATAGCCATTCTGGCCTTCGAGCTAAGCTCTAACAGCCAGGGCTACCCAGATCTCTCATCCCCTCTTTATAAGACTCAAATCTCAATATCCTCTGGAAAATCAATAGTTCAATGGGTTCGCTCAATGGATCAGGTCTAGAGCGTCACACATGCAATCAAACACAAGTTAGGGATTCCCTCAGCACTTCAGTGATTTCTCTACGAAGGTAAAAATCTAAAGGATACTCTTCCCCTCTATTTTTATAATATTGAAAGAGATTCTTCTGTAGTTTTAACCTTCCGTCATTGAGGGGGAGCAGCCGAGCAGCCTTCTTCTGCCCTAGCTTTCTCTTATAAGGATGTTGTCCATGCACAAACTCCCAAGAAATATCCTCAACCCTCTAAGGCTCCCAAGCCCTTTTTGGTCGATGAATTGGAGGAAGTCCTCTCCATAGCAATCTCTCATCCAGAGCTTGAAGATCATCTTCAAAAATGTTCTGAATCTGCCATCATCTTCCAATTCAATGGACTCTGACCCCGCACATCAGATCTCTACTAATGGATCATCTCTAATTTGACTAACAACTGTAAGGTTGTCTTTTTCTCAAAGGGTTTCTTCATGGTGGTGTTCACCTTAAGCGAAGATTACCAAAAATCCTTGACAGAAGGCCCATGGTTTTGGAGAACAGTAGGGCTATTTCTTACCCCTTGGTTCCCAAAATCTGACCCATATATAGCAGTCATCGCCAAGCTACCAATATGGGTCCAGCTTCCAGATTTACCTGCACATCTATGACACAACTCTATCTTCCAAGGAATTGGAAACACCTTCAGCTTCTTTCTGGCAACAGATCCCTCTAGGGGGGAGAAATGAATATACACCTATGGCAGAATTTGTGCTGAAATAGACATGGGAAAAGGTCTACCCGATCAAATCAATCTCAAAATACGGGATTTCCTTTGGACGCAGACCTTGGATTATGAGAATACCACCTTCCGTTGCCACCACTACCATCAAATAGGGCACCTTCAGAACTCTTTCTCTACATTCCTCACACAAAAGAAGAAAAGTAATCACAAATAAAAATTTAAAAGCTAGAAACCATGTGATCCGCCCCCATGGATGACATTGATTCCTTCAGCTCGGATGAAGAGGAGGCTAAGGTAGAAGTGGAGGTTGCAATGCAAACAAAGGACTCACCCTCTGCTGCAACTTAAATGAAGGATATACCCTTGGCTAACCCTGAAGGACTTACTACTACCATGAATACATAGAAATGAACTCATGAGTCCTCCTCCTCCAATTCAGATAAGGAGGTTCTCCCTACAATCAGCAACATCCTTGAAATGGTTCTCAACCATCTGCACCAGACTGGCTGGGTCAAAGTTAACAAAAAGAAAGGAAAAAAATGTCGCATGGAGGATTCGACCCATTCTGGGTAGATTCCAATGACTATCTCTTTTCGCTTTCTTGCTACTCTTGTTCATTCTTTTGCTTAACACTTGTTTACGTTTTGGGACCGAGGTTGATAATTTATCATTTCCGACTTCCCTGCTTTCTAGCTTATCCTGACCATAACTATAGTTTGTACCATATGATTACTTAATAGAATTAGTCTTATTCAGAATAACAATAATAATAATAATAATTAATTAATTAATTATTAATAATATTAATAATTATTAATAATTATAAATATTAACTATTATTTATTAATAAATATTAAATATTTTCTATTTAATAATACTTTAAATAATAATATTAAAATTAAATAATATTGAATAATTAAATAATAATAATAAGAATAATATTGTTATTAAAAAAATTAATAATAAATAATGAATATTATACACCTTATAATAAACATGGTTAACCATGGTTTATTTTTGTACTAACACAATCTTTCTCACAATGTGACGTTGGACCATGGTTGACCATGGATGACCATGGTTGTCATAATGTGATGCTGGACCAAGTGATTAATAAACCCAAATGATGTATATTATAGATCTAATCGGTTAATTCTAAAACCCAAAGGTATTATAAACCTAAGGGAATAATATTAAACCCAAGGGATTATTATTATAAATCCAAGGTATATAAAACTTAAGTGAAATATTATAAACCCAATGGATTAATATTAAAAACCCAAGAGATTATAAACCCAAGGGAATAATATTAAACCCAAGAGATAAATATTATAAATCCAAGGTATATAAATCCTAATATTAATATTAGAAACCCTAAAATAAACATGGTTGATCATGAGTGATTTTCATATTGACACAATCTTTGTGAGAATGCGACATTAAACAATGGTTAGCCATGGCTAACCATAGATTATTTTCATATTCAAACAATCTTTGTCACAATCTGACATTGGACCATGGTTGACCATGGATGACCATGGTTGTCACAATGTGTTGTTGGACCAAGAGAAAATATTTGTTGCAATGTGACCATGGTTGACCATGATTGATTGTAATTTCGAGACAATATTTTTCACAATGCGATGTTGGACCATGGTTGATCATGATTGGTTTTCATATTGAGACAATCTTTGTCACAATGCGAAATTGGAACATGGTTGACCATGAAAGATTTCCGTATTGAGAAAAACCTATTATAAACCGAAAGTATATAAGTCCTTAGATAAATATTATAAACCCTAAAATAAGCATGGTTAACCACATATGATTTTCATATTAGCACGATTTTTGTCACAATGTGACATTGGACTACGTTTGACCATGATTGATTTTCATATTAAGACAACCTTTGGCACAATGTCACAATGAACAATCGTTGGTCATGGTTGACCATGGTTGATTTTCATATTGAGACAATTTTTGTCACAATGTGACCATAAACCCTATAATAAATATGGTTCATCATTATTGATTTTCATATTGAGAGGTTATTTCTCATAATGCAACATTGGACCATGGTTGTCACATTATAACGTTGGACCAAGGGATTGATAAACCCAAGGGATATGAACCATTCGATTGATAAACCCAAGAGATTGATACTATAAACCAAAAGGGATTTATTATGAAACGCCAACGTATTATAGACCCAAGGGAATCATATTACGACCAATGGATTAATATTATAAAGCCAAGGTATATAAACTCTAAGATAAATATTTTAAGCCAAAGGGAATAATATGCCCAAGGGATTAATATTAAAAATCCAAGGGATTTTAAACCCATGGGAATAATATTAAACCCAAAGGATAAATATTATAAATCCAAGGTATGTAAACCCTAAGGTAAATATTATAAACCCTAAAATAAACATGGTCAACCAGGGATGATTTTCATATTGACACAATCTTTGTGACTATGTAACATTGGACTATGGCTGCCCATGATTTATTTTCATATTGAGACAAGCTTTGGCACAATGCGACGTTGGACAATGGTTTGGCATGGTTTGCCATGGTTGATTTTCATATTGAGACAATCTTTGTCACAATGCGACATTGGACCATGGTTGACCATGGATGGCCATGGTTGTCACAATGTGACATTGGACCATGGTTGACCATGGATGGCCATGGTTGTCACAATGTGACATTGGACCAAAAGACAACCTTTGTCAAAATGTGACCACAATTATTGACCATGGTTAACCATGATTGATTGTAATGTTGAGACAACCTTTGTCACAATGCGACATTGCACCACGATGGATCATGGCTTATTTCATATTGAGACAATATTTTTCATAATGTGACATTAGACAATGGTTGATCATGGTTGACCATAATTGATTTTCATATTAAAAACATCTTACTATAAACCCAAGGTATATAAACCCTAAGATAAATATTATAAACCATGAAATAAATATGGTTGACAATGGTACACCAGAGATGATTTTCATATTGACACAATATTTGCCATAATGCAATGTTTGACTATGTTTGACCATGACTGATTTTCATACTAAGACAACGTTTGGCACAAAGTAATGTTGGAGAATGGTTGGCCATGGTTGACCATGATTGATTTCCATATTGAGGGAATATTTTTCATAATGTGACATTGAACCATGGTTGACCATGAATGACCATGGTTGTCATAATGTGATGTTTGACTAAGAGACAATCTTTGTCACAATGTGACCATGGTTATTGACCATGGTTGACATTGATTGATTGTAATGTCGAGACAATATTTGTCACAATGCGACATTGGACCATCGTTGATCATGATTGATTTTCATATTGAGAAAAGTTTATGATAAACCCTAAGATAAATATTATAAATCAAGGTATATAAACCGTATGATAAACACTATAAACACTAAAATAAGCATGGTTTACCATAGTTGATTTACATATTGAGACAATTTTTTTCATAATACGATGATGAACCAAGGTTCACCATGATTGATTTTCATATTGATACAATATTTTCCATAATGCGATGTTGGACCATGGTTAGCTATGGTCGAAAATGATTGAACATGACTAACCATGCTTGACCATGGTTTTCCATGTCATAATGTGGCATTGGACCATGGTTGACCATGGTCCAATATTTTATATCGAGACAATCTTTTAAAAAAATTAATAGAAGAAATAAATAAGTATATTTCATAATTAGTTACCTTCTTAAAATATAATCAATCAATATTAACCTAATTATAATTATTATTATCATTTATTAACATTATATATTCGAAATTAAGAAAATAGAGTGTAAAAATTGCATGGGGAAAATCTCTTATTTTATAAAATTTACATCTTCATCATCATCATCATCATCATCACTATCACCATCACCATCACCATCACCATCATCATCATCATCATCATCAAATATTTACTCACAACAATGATAAAAAAAAGAAATTTTAAGAATTATATCCTTTTTAAAAATAAATATAATGGCTTTCTTTGAGTTGTGAATACATTTTACTAAATGGGAATGCAATGCAGTGTAATCATATTCTCATTAAAAGAAATATAATCCCTTTTCTTCCTTTCTTGAGTACATTTTAGTAAATGAGAATGTAATCTAGTGCATTCTTATTTATTATTTATCATGATATATTCATAAGAAAAAAAAAAAAAAGAGTAATTTTATTTATTTATTATTTATCATTATATTTTCAGCAGAAAAATGGATAAATGTTTATGTTTTGAATCATGTTTTTATTAAAAAAGAAATAATAAAAATAATTAAGAATACAATCATTTGTCTATTTTTTTAAAGCGAGTTCATTGATTAGTGTTTTAAGTTAGATTTGGTTTAAATTAGAAAGAAAAAAAAAATTGCATTTTTAAATTTATTAACTTAATTTATTTTTTATTTTACATATGAATATTTTTTTTAATTGAATATATTATTGCTTTTACTTATTAAAATATTATTTATATTAAAGATGAAAGAAAATTATTATATTCTTCTAAATAAAGAAAAGTATTACATTCTTTTCATTAAGAGAATATCATCATATTTTATTTTTACAATTATAATTATTAATACATTTCACTTTATTTTCACTTTATTTTAAATTAAATTATTAATAGTTTATATTTTAAATTAAATTATTAATAGCTTATATTTACATTCATATTAAAATGTTAATTATTTAGATTTATATTTATATTAAAAATAAGAAAAGTGACAACAATATTTGATTCATTAAAGAAAAAAAACAATTAAAGTAATAGCAATATCTAATTAATATATAAATTTCTTGTTCTATTAAATATATGCATTTGCATTTGCATTTAAATAAAAATAAATAAAAAGTTAAACATATTTATGTTTTAAAATAACTTAAAATACTAATTATTATATTAACAAAGGGAGAAATTTTTTTTAAATTATTAATGAAAAATTGTTAATTGTATTAATAAAATGATAAAGAAAAATTAAATTATTAAAGAAAAGAATTTGTTGAAAAAACCTTCAAACTCAAAAAAAAAAATTGGAGAAGATACTCTATTCAAGAGCTTCCAACTCATAAAAAGTTGAAAAAGGCAATCAATCTAAATAATCCAAAAATTTGAGAAGCCAAAGAATGTCCATTGCACATGATTTCAATATCTAATGGAATAAGAAAGTAGACCCTTAAAACTATTAACAAAAACAAATGAAATGGCTTAAGTATTTTTGGAATGCCCAAAGGACATAGGCAAAGGAAAACAATTGAGGCAGGGAATTAAGCTACATAATTTCTTCTTCGCTACTATCTAGGTATATGAGAAGTTGAAAAATAAAATGTTGAGGGCATTCAGATAATACAAATTGAAAAATAAAAGGTGGAGGATATTGAGATTCCATATATGTTACTTTTATTTTTATTTAATTATTTAAATGTAAAAGTTGGTTTTTTTAAAATATGATTATGTTACTTTGATATTTATTTAATTATTTTAATATAAATGATGCTTTAGTATTTTTATTTTTAAATATTTATTATAATTTAATTGTTAAATCAATAATTTTATTTATAAATATAAATAATATTTTTATTTATTATTTTAAAAATTATTAATATTTAATATTTAACTTTATATTATTTATTTCTAAAAAATAATTAACAAAATTTTAATTAATTTTTTTAATATAAATTAACAAAAAATAATCAATTTTTTTAATATAAATTAAAATAAAAATATTAAATGACTTTCCAAAATTATTGTCATTTCATACAATCAGCAAGAGAGCGACCAAAAATAATTGAAAAACCAGGGACGCAAACTGCATACATATTCCAAAATTGGAGTGGTTTCTATTCACATGGAAACCGCCGATAGATTGAAGTGTCCCTTCACCATATTTTAGTGGTTTTGGATTAATACCGTGGTTTCTTTTCTGTGTGCTAGCTCGCGTATAACCTCGAAAATGGGAGCTCTGAGCAGAAAGCATAATTTTTTGTCCAGATTGCTCGTAGGTTTTCTTGTTCTTCATCGTCTCCTGAATCTCTGTAATTTCTACCTACAGTGCAAGGGAAAGAGAGTGGTCGTCGGTTCGAATCTGTTGCAATTCAAATTTGTCATTCCGAAGAACACATTGTGCATCTGACATCTCACCCTGAGCAGCCACCATTCTTGCCTCGGCTATTCCTTTATTCTCTGTGCATCTGACATCTCACCCTGAGCAGCCAATATTCTAGCCTCGGCTATTGCTTTATATGTTCTGAGACAGTTCCTTACAATCGCGCGGAGTGGAGAAATGATCCATCACTAATCCATTGCCTAACTGAACAATTAAAGCGTTTCATCAATCCATGTAGGAAAAAAAAATCTAAATCAATCCATGTAATTCCTTACCTTTATTTATAGTCAAACAATTAAATTTCATCTTGTTGGATGTTATCTATCATCATCCTCATCATAATATAGTTGGACACACATAATATAGTTGGACACACATATATATATTCTAATATATTTTGTCTATAAAAATTTTTAAGTGGTTAACTAGTAATGAAGACTTACTATGATTTTCGTGTCATGTGTGAGAGAGCATGCCTATGCCACGTAGGGATGAAGCAAATTATTTTAATCATGGCATCTACATTTGAATTGGCATCATATTTTACTATTTTTCATGATTGTTGAACTATAACATTAGTGGGTAGATGTCATTATGCACTTATCCATATCAATTGATAGGATTGAGGTTAAACTACAACTACATTCTAATATTCGCACTTCGGGAATTGGGTAAACGATAAGCGTTTAAAACAAAACACCTTTCTAGTAGTTTTAGTAATGATCAAATGATATAAATTATATATACGGAGTGTTTGATCAATGCCACTCACTAACTAAAATTTCGTTCTTTGTCCTTTAATAAAACTACGCTCTAATATTTGCACTTCAGGAATTGGGTAAAGAATAAGTGTGTATAACACAACACCTTTCTAGTAGTTTTAGCTATGATCAAATGATATATAACACCTTTCTAGTAGTTTTAGTAATGATCAAATGATATAAATGATATATACAAGGTCATTGATCAATGCCACTTACTAACTAATTTTTTTTTTTTTGTCCTTCAATATGTTATAGAAATAATTTTGATTGAAAAAGAGCTTATTATTCTTAGTTATAAATAAATATGTTAATATCCCATGATCTAAAAGCATCATGAGAGGAACTTCTTCGCTGCTTTGCCTGGCTGTCGCGCCCTAGCAGCTGCTCGACGCTCATGCTGCCTTCTGCTCGCCTCTTGGGCATGGCCCCTCCGGAGTCCTCCCTGGAGGTGGTCGCTTCTCTTATCCATGCCCAGACCTTGGTTTTCTTTGTGCTAATTAACTCCTTGGCCCCTCCTCGACCTAAGCTGACTCTTTCCAAATTTGTTAAGAAGCTTAATGGTTTGCATGAGGTTGTCCTTCCGCCTTCTCTGCCTCGCATGGTTGCCCTCTCTCTAACAGAGAAGGGTCTAATAGTTCGATTCACTAGACTCTAGCCCTCCCCGAAGACTGTTCAGAGTTGGGTCGAATGTAACTGGGCTGATGAGATCTCCGACAAAATTTCCATCCGCTTCTATGGAAGCGGCTACCTCACTTTTCACTTTGAGACGAAAGAAGATAAAGATCTGATATTCAGGAATGGTCCCTATTTTATGGACACTAGGGGCCTGTGCCTCAACAAATGGACACTGGATTTTGATCTTAAACTTGACATTCCAAATGTTGTTCCTATCTGGGTCCGCCTTGCGCACCTCCCTTTACATTGCTGGGGGGATGATTATGTCCAAGCTATCGGGAATGCAATAGGAAAATTCATTGATGGTAGTGAAGCGAAGGACAACATGCAGGCTTGCACCAGGATTTGCGTCGAGGTGGATCTGGGCAAAGGCCTTCTCGAGGCTATAAAGCTAAAAGTTGATGAATGGACGCATATCCAACAGCTCGACTATGAGCAGATCCCATTTAAATGCAAGGTATGTCATGAGTATGGTCACTTTACTAATCGTTGTTCAAAAATTATAGATGTTGAATCTCCTTCATAATGGGAAACTGTGAAAAGAAAGAGGACCTCCTCTAACCCTAAAAGGAATCCCCCTGGTGCTCCTCCCCCAAAATTCAACACTTCATCCTCCTCTTCTCCCAAGATCCGGATCCAAGCCATTAGGCTTCGACACCACCCTCTCCCTTCCCCCCCAAATCCACTTTTGATCAGTGCAATCCATTCTCCTCCATCTCTCCTCCTGACGATGACCCCCCCTCCTTAGCTCTTCCTCCCAACCCGATTCCCCTCGCCCCTCTTCTACCCTCCTTGACCCTCCCTCCTCCTCTCAGGAACCTTCTTCCATCTGAATCACAAGGAACTCCGTGAAAGAGCATGGAGCTACTTTGAAAAACACTAAAAAGCATGGCCTAGGAAGGAAGTCATTCATGAAGCACGGGGATGAAAATGCCCAAAAGGATATAGCAATGGGAACACATAACCCCATCGAAACTTATATCTTGGGACATAACAGCAAGGATACAATGCAAAAGGAACGAGGGACAGAAACTCTCCGAACAACCCTTTTGCAATGATGAAAGTCCAGTCATGGAACAACAGGGGTTTAGGGCACCCCTCCAAAATAACAGCCCTCAGAGACCTAATAAATCAAGAGAAGCCATAAAATATTCTCCTTCAAGAAACAAAACAAGGAGACCTGGAAATGAAAGAAATTTTGGACAAAATGAAGCACTATGCAGGCACCCTATCTGAATCAAGGGGTGCTTCTGGCGGTTTAGCCACCCTTTGGCAACATATCATATGGGCACATAAAGCCACAAAAACAAAACCAAATTGCATAAAAGTGACCCTAGAAAATTGCAGAGAGAAAAAATCAATCACTTTTTACAATGTATATGTACTCAATCACTATAGGGACAATGATCTATGCTGGAGTTCCATCAAGGAAGGCATCAACAATGAGGAGGGCAGCAACATCATAATGGGGGGAGACTTTAGTTCAATCCTCCATGCAAATGAGTAAAGGGGAGGTTGTTTCAACCCCGACTCCTCTAGAGATCAGCTAGAAAACATAATGCAAAACCATGAATTGGTTGACATTGCCCCAAAAAATCGGAGATACTCTTAGAGCAACAGAAGAATTGGGAGAGGGAATATAACGTAGAGACTTCACAGAATTTTGGTTGTTGTCTCTCTTCTATCGCAGTACTCCATTGCCACTGCCAACGTCCTCCCCTTCGTAGCCTCAGACCATTACCCCATCACCCTCACCTTCGGAGACCATCACTCGCTTGGGCCCATCCCCTTCAAGTATAGTCCACTCTGGAATGATATTCAGGAGGCAAATTAGTTGGTGCACAATGTCTGGATGCAACACATTGAAGGTTCCCCCTCCTTCATTTGGGAAACCAAATTAAAAAAAATCAAACTAGCCCTGAAGGAATGGGCCAAAAATCATTACAAAGAACTGGAGAAGATCAAGATTAACCTCAAGTCATAATTGGACGATGTTCACAGCAGCATCGAAACTCAAGGTCTCAATCAAGATCACTTTGCTTAGGAAAAATATCTTTATTGGTAGCTCTACAGAACCAATAGGAAAGAGGAGGAGAAATGATGAATTAAGTCAAGGAACCTCTGGCTACACGCTGGAGACAAAAATACGGCCTTCTTCCACAAGCAAGCTATAGTTCGAAAAGCCAGGAATAATATAGCTTCCATCATTGATGTAGATGGACACATCCAGACTGATCATGAAGAGATTAAAAGCACTGCCTCAGTGCACTTCAAAATCTCTTAACAGAGACCAAGATGCTAGAAGACTATTCTAACTTCTTGCACCACCTTCCGACCATGATCAACAAGGAAATGAACAATGCTCTCAACCAGGAAATTAGTGAAGAAGAGATCAAAAATGCAATCTGGGACTTGAATCCGGACAAAGCTTCGGGGCCAGATGGGTTCCCAATCAGCTTCTACAGAAATTATTGGGATCTAATAAATAAATACCTTGTCAAAATGATTCAATGGAGCCAAAGGAAGAAGAAAATTGGGGGCTACACCAACTCTACCTTCCTCGCCCTTATCCCCAAAGAGAATCGTCCCTCCTCCTTCTCCAGATTTAGGCCCATCTCCCTTTGCAACTCCTCTTATAAGCTCATCACCGAAATTCTTTCCAAGCACCTCAAACCTCTTCTCCATAGTCTTATATTTGAAAATCAAGGAGGCTTCATCTCCCAGAGGCAAATTGCTGATTCCATCCTCCTTGCTCAAGAAGCCATCCATTCAAGCATTTCCAGAAAAGAAAAAGGATTCATTTTAAAGCTTGACCTTTCTTCTTGATGTGATTAATAAAATTGGCTTCGATCTTAATTTTTTTGCCCTCATCAACTCCTACATCTCCAAGCCTTCGGTATCTCCCCTCATCAATGGCAGACCAGATCCTTCATGTCAATCCTCACGAGGCTTAAGGCAAGGTTGCCCTCTCTCTCCCTACCTTTTCATTCTTATGGCGGAATCCTTCAGCAAGGTCCTGGATCACAAAAGGAGAGTGGGCCTCATTACTGGCATCAATTTTGGCAACGGTGTTAAAAATTAATGAATCACTCTCAATTTGCAGATGATACTCTTCTAATAGGAGGAGCATCCAACATAATTTTGCAGCGATTCAAAACTGTCTTGGAAAAATTTATGCTCTATTCTGGAGGCTTGATAAACTTTCAAAAAAGTTGTATCTATGGTTGGAATTCCTTCAATCATATCTTACACAGCATTGCTAATATCTTCGGGGTCACTTGCAATTTTAATTGGGATCACTTCACCTACTTGGGCATGCCTGTGAGTGCTGGTCCTTTAAAGGCTGAAGTTTGGAATGTCACTATTAACAAAATGAAGAGAAAATTTCAGCAATGGGGCTCTTCTTGGCTCAATCTTGATGGACGCCCTGTCCTCCTCAAATCTGGTCTCTCATCCTTGCCTTTGTATCACTTCACTCTCCTTCAAGCTCTGGCTATAATCCACCACAAGTTCAAAGCTATCATTAGGAACTTTTTATGGCAAGGAGGAAAGAATGAGAAAAAAAAATACAATCTAGTCAAGTGGAGACAAGTTGTCCAAGACCAGGAACATGGAAGAATTGGAGTCCGCTCTCCCAAGCTCCTGAACAAAGCCTTCGGAGGAAATATAGTTTGGAGGCTCATCAGTGGGGATCAAGCTTGGTGGAAAAAAGTCTTGGAGATCAAATATCTCAACAACACCCAACAACACACCATAGACTTTGACATCCCTAATAGGCCTTGTTCCAAAATCTTGGCTCTCTACAAAAAATCCATTCCCTTCTTAGCCCAAACTCTCTCCAAATTTTCCATGGAGGTGACTCCATCAACATTGGCAAGTATCGTATTATGGGCCTATCTCCCATCTCTGACAGAGCTGGCCCCCAACGCATCATCTCTCATCTAAGCAATATGGGCCTTAGTTACCTAAGTCAAATTTCCAAATGGGATACCCAATCTCATCTATGGACTAGTTGGCTCTTTCCAAAAGTCCCAGCCCATCTAGATGCTGAGCTTGACAACCTCAAATCCCTCCTCCATGGTTTAGCCCCCATAAAAAAGGATAGTGTTGATGATTTCAGATGGGACCCCTCGGTCTCAACCTTTTCCATCAAAGCTGTCTACCAACATCTCTGCAATGAATACTATTTGGGACCTATTTGGCCAAGTTGGAAAGCTTTGTGGAAATCAGAAGCAATCCCAAAGATTAAAGTCTTCATTTGGACTCTTGAAAGAAAAAATTCTCACTTCAAAAAATCTTAAGAAAAGAGGTGTGCTTGGGCCCTCAATGTGCCCAAACTGTCAAAATTCTGAAGAAACTGCTCACCATCTCTTCATTGAGTGCCCCTTAGCTACCCAATGCTGGCTTAAGATCTTTCCCTCCTACCAGCGTTGTTCGACGCATCTTAGTTCTATAGTTGAGGTCCTCCACTCCTGGAAAAGCAGCTTCCCCTAGGGGAAAAAGAAGAGCAAAATTTTGAAAAGGATCTGGGACACTCTCCCTTATGTTTTTTTATGGAACAATTGGCTTGCTAGGAACAGGTAGATTTTTAGCAAAAAATAGCCTTCTTTCAGGAAATTTTGCGGTAAGTCTTGGAGCCTTACCCTTGAAACTATCTCGCCCAAGTGCAACAACAGAATTGACTATAGTGAACTCTATATTGAGGAAAGGAGTTTCCTAGGTGATCTGTGGGACAAAGCTAACAGTGGCATGCCTCCTCTCATTTAGCTCACTAGAAAAGACACAAGTTGGAAGATTAGGTTCAATGAAGTAGACTTCGCTAAATGGGTTCATAGTTGCGCCAGACCTACCCTTTTCTTTGATGGGACCTCAAAAATGAATCCGGGAATAGCAGGAGCTGGAGGCATCATCAGAAGTGCAGAAGGAACCATCCTTACTACTTATGAATGGGGTCTTAGTCCCCTCTCAAACAATAGAGCAGAGGCCTTTGCCCTTCTCCAAGGTTTGTATCAACTTAAAAAGCTCAACATCTCCACCGCAATGATCTTTGGAGATTCCTCCATTATTATCAACAGGATGAAGCATGACCGGCCTATAAAAAATATAGCCATTCGCCAAATGATTAGTAGATGTCATGGTATTTTTGTTGATATGAAAGGCACCAAATTTTACCACATCCTCCGCAAACATAAAAAAGATTCCGACTTGCTTGCCAGCAGGGCCTGTGCACGGAATCTGGGGCATATTTTATGCAATGATGTTCCAAATCTTTGTCCCTTGCCATGATCTTGCAACAGTCTGGCTTTAGATCTCATGTGATTCCTCCCTCTGTTGCCTTTGCTTTGCCTTGCCTCCTTTTTACCTCCTTCCTGCTCCCTCTCATGACCTTAGCTCGTTGGTTTTCCCCCCGAGCCTTCTCCCTCTTCCTCCATGGGCTTATTTATCTATCTATTCCCCTATAATTTTTCCTCACTCCTCCTCCTGTTTTGATTCCTTGTCTCCGTCGTAACGCCCTCCCCTACTCTTCTCGTCGATTTCTCTTTTTGAGTCTTCCTTCGCAACCCTCCATTCGCACTACTGCTCTGACCTCTTTCCAGCCTCACCCTCGTTATCTCCTTCGTCTTCCTTGGGCGTTACTCTTCCTCCTCCGCTTTTGCTCCCTGCTCTCCTCTTCTCCCCTGTCGCACCTGCTACCTTTCTCTGCCTCCTCCCTAATCTGTATCTTTGTCTACTCTGGTCTCTTAAGGACTCTGCTCCTCTCTGTCTTTGTTTACAGTATGGCTCGCAGCGAAGACTGTCTTCACTGTGTGGACCTTCAAGTTGAAATTTACCAAATTAAAACTCATCAAAAAATCCTTGATGCGAAGCTGCACATAGAGGTAAAAAACATGGATGAAAAGCATGAAGGAGATGTCAATATTTTTCTTCGTAGGGTCTCTTCTCTTCAGAATCAGTTCAACAGTCTTTCTAACCGATGCACTCATGCAGAGGAGTTAGTATAAATTCCGTTAAGTCCCTCTATTAATAGTGTAGTCTCTTATTATGTTAGTGTATCCCCCCTTATTGTTGTTGTTGTACCCCTATAGCCCCCATATTGTTATTATTGTGCCCTTACATTATTATTGTTAGGTCAGCTAGGATTACATTGTGGCCCCATGGACTCCTATATATAGAAAGGAGGTATTTTCATTTGTATCATCCAATAATTGTTCATTCATGTAATCTATTGGAGATTGCCCCCTCGAAGTGGCTTATTTCTAAGGCATTGATATCTATTTTCTTCTCTTTTTGGAGCTGGTTTCAAAACATTTGGTATGACAGGCTTTGAGGTTCTAGGGTTTCGCTACTCCAAATAGGTCATCGTGGCATTTTCGATATAACATTTTTTTCTACGAAGGTTCAGGATCTAAAATTTTTAGAGTGTAAAGCCAAAATCATGAGGGACATTGTCGCAAAATTTCAGAGCTTGGTTCACAATATTTTCGGACATATGATCTATGCAAGTTAGGTCATTTTGTAGGCTCCTGAATTTAACCTAAATAGGTCATCGTGGCATTTTCATAATAACATTTTTTATGCGAAGGTTCAGAAGCTGAAATTTTTAGAGTGCGAAGCCGCAATCCTAAGGAACATTGTCGCAAAATTTCAGATATTCGTTTGCAATATTTACGGAGATATGATCTATGGAAGTTAGGGCTTTTTGAGGCTTCTAAATTTCATCTCAAAGAGGTGATCGTGGGAAAATCTTCATAGCTCTCTCTCTGAGCATCGGATTGGAATTCTGTAAAAAGTAGTTGCAAGTACACAAACTGTAGTTTTTGTTCTATCAATTTCAGAGCCAAAGGAGGAAACATTGACACGTGGCGAGTCGTACAAGTTCTCTCTACTGAACCAGTCCAAAATTGGGTCATTGTGGGAGATTGGACATAACTTTTCCTTAAAGATTCTAAATCAGATCATACCAACGACATTAGAAAGAATATTTAGAGGGCTACTTTAGGGCCAAATTTTATTTATTTAGGATCTGAAATCACATAGATAATTCAGTTTCAACACTGAGCTTATAACAAGAAAGAAAAAGGTGTGTATTTGGTTGTCAAAATTGCATAATGTTTGATTGAAAAAGTAGTTTGAAGTGATTACAAGGGCATACTTTAGAATTTTTTTCAGTATTGGGTTCTATAATGCCTCCAAAAAATAATTCCATGGCCATTAAGCCCTAAAAAATCTATACTATGACTCATGAAGAGGAAGAATTGTAGTATGAGATATCAAAATTATGGTACCAAGTGAAACAAATTTCGATCTTATGAAGAGCAACCAAAGATGACATAAATTATTTAAAATCAGAAATGGAGGCTAAGTTGGATGGTTTGAAGGACCAAATAATAGCTAATATGGATGATAAATTAGTGGAATATCACATCGAGCATCAACAACAAGTTCTCCAAATCTCAAAGGATAACTTAAATTTGGTGCAAAATCTAATGAAACAACAGGAAGATCAACATCACATTGAAAGAAGTTATGAAGAAGTCACATAAACAAGAACTCGAAAAGTACGATCAATTTCAGAGTATCTCAGCAAGTGGAAGAACTTTCCTGTAGAATATTCCACACGGGAGAATGAGAATTTTATACAAAAGCATCAAGAAATAATCAAGCGTTGAGGAAAACACTTGTTTGAAGGAGAGGAGCATGTTAAGTCCCTATATTAATAGTGTAGTCCCTTATTATGTTAGTGCAGCCCCCCTTATTGTTGTTGTTGTACCCCTGTAACCTCCATATTATTATTATTGTGCCCTTACATTATTATTGTTAGGTCGGCTAAGATTACATTGTGGCTCCATGGACTCCTATATATAGAAAGGAGGTTTTTTCATTTGTATCATCCAAGAATTTTTCATTCATGTAATGTATTGGAGTTTTCCCCCTTGAAGTGGCTTATTTCTAAGGCGTTGATATCTCTTTTCTTCTATTTTTGGAGCTGGCTTCACAACAAATTCTCAAGTATATGATGGAGAAGTGTACTGCCCCAAGCACCAGCTCCAACAACATGAGGGATGTTGGCAATGAATACAATCCTGATATCTCAACAACCCGCCACATCAATCATATCAGCATTGATTAACTTCCTCTCTTCTATTTTCGAATCTCTTTTAAATTTGTGTTTCTATTAACTCAGTTTGTACGCTTATATGCGCTATCTCTTTTTCATCTCTTTTCGAACACTAGACACAAAGGAATTGTAGAATTTTGTTGTAGCTACTTCCTCCCCTGCTTTATGAGCAACTCAGTATGTGATCTTGGAGTTTTTTCTCCTTCTTTTTGGAATACAAAATAGCAACCGATTTTGTTAAAAAAAAAGCATCATGAGAGGAATTTTTCTTTCCTACAAACTCTTGGTAAGTTATATTATGTGGCATGGTTTTGGATGTTAATGATGATTTAACTACATGTTGAAGTCCTGAAATTTAAATGATATTAATATATACTATGCTAGTAACCATGATGACTATATTTTTTTTCTTACTTTGAAAAGACAAAAAAACTTTCACACTTAATATACTAACAATATAAAGAATCTAAATAATAAATTTTGTGGAGTGTAACAATAAAAATTATGCTATGTTAATATATATGTAATAAATTTTGATATTGCAACTATGAGTACACTGGGCTTGTGATTTCTACAAAACAATTGTGGGAATCTAAACAGTAAAATAAAAATTTAATTTTGTTATTCTTTTTGACACATTGATTACATCTTAGAGAAAAACCAATGATGTATTTTTAAGAGCCCTAAGGAACCTATGTTAGTTTCCTTATATTCAGTCATCATTAGTTTATTATATATGGTGTTAGGGTTTCTATATGTCCTTTTAATTCCCCAAATTTAAGAGTGTCAATCTGGAGTTCATAATATTCGAGTTGTAAGACATCACAATTCATATAAGTTTATTATTTTATACTTAATTAATATAGAAGTAAGTACCAAATTTTGAAAATCTCTTTCTAGCTTAAAATCATTCCACTATTCTACTAAGTTTTGTTGAAGTAAATAGACATATTATGGTTTTAATATCACACACACAATTCAAGTTATTAATTCATCTTTAACAACCATGAAACTAATTTATACTTAAAATTTTTTACTGGAAACAAATTCAATAATCACCATAACCTATACCTAAGTTTCAATTCAAGAAACCCGTTTCACGTAATATCTCCACACAAAACTAACCCTAGGTTCAAGCTAGAATTTGAAAAGAAATCTTATGAATGATGTTACACTAATAATTCATTCACACATATTTATAATTTGATGAGTCCATTAGAAACTAATTGAAGAATTAAATAAATGACCTACATTTCCTGCACAATCTTATGAAAACTTTAAGTATGTCAAACATCAGCTACAAAGAATTCTTATTAGAACTTACAACCCACAACAAAGAAAGTATTTCATTAAGATTAGAGATTTCAATATGAAAACTATATAAAACTTCAATCTTCATAAATCTAATTCAAGTCTAAACATGCTCATTCGAACTTAGAAATGCTTGATATCAGAAGAAAAACCTACATATTTAATTAATTCCTATGAAAATGATTTGACAGCCTCAAGCAATTCAAAATGGAAATCTACACTTTTAATACACAATCACAAATTGAACAAAGCACTGAGATCTATAGAATATTTTAAATTTTATTAAATCTCACTCCTAAGTACCTAATATCTCAAAACTACAAAAATAAAGATTCTAAGTACAACTTTTTTATGCTAATCCACATACACACTTTTTATAGAACTGAAATAGTTTAAAAAACTTAACTAAGGTCAATGGTGGGCCCTTGGCACGGACTAAGGTGAGCTAATTTACTTAGATAGCTTCACATATTATAAACAAATGGATTCATAAGTATAAAATCCGATATCACTTATATATTAAGAGTCCTCAATAAAACATGAATACAGTAGTTCCAAACTGATATTAAAATAGAGTCATATAATGTTCACAATCAAAATTTTCTTTCTTCAACCTAGTAACTCCTAACAATGGTGCTTTTCCTTCCTAAGGAATTTATGCCCTAAATATAGTTACAACTAAATAAGCCACGAAAATAATGCAAGTGTGATCTTTGCTTAATTAAGATAACCTCGATTCCAAGGATCACTCATTCACACTATCATATCCACAATGATCCGACTATAGAACTATATTTATGTTGAAGAGGTTACCTTTGGTGAGTGTTGGTATTGCAATAAGACTGTTGCAACTTCCAAGGGATCCTTAAATCTATTTATCAAGTGAGGGTTCATACAAGGTAAGAGGTAAAAATGTTATATGCACAGTAGATGGGATTCTACCCATGCCACCCTTAACTATGAAATTCGATCAAAAGTTCTCACAGACCATTCCTCCTACTAAACTAGAATGAAAGCTTGCTGATAGAGGTATAATTGAAAGCTATTTCTAACTATGAATGGGAAAATGTCGTTGACTCAACTTTGTAAATGCTAAGTAATCAATTCATCAAAGGACAAAGGATAAACTCAACTTGCATAAAGAAATTTATTTCATCTCGCAATGTTCATCAAACTACAAAATATATTTTATAGAAAAGTAACTAATCTCTCTTGAATGCTTTATTAAAATACCAATAAGAATTGTAAGTACCATCTACCTAGTTCACATTTTTTTGTAAATCAGTAACCTACTTGCATCATATTTCTGATAAATAAACTAACCCTACTATATTTTTTAGTGAAGAAAATGAAGGTTTGGAGTGGCCTAGGAGATTCCCCTAATCATAAAATGATATTTGGGGGTCACGATTCATATAGAATAAGTAAATGTTGCAGTGGAGATCAAAACTAGTGAATGGAAGTAGTCCTATAGGTTTGTTATCGGTGGCTACTACAGGGGCCATGTATTGATACAGGAGGCCCTATAATGCTACATGAGGGTTTTTGATAGGGTTTTTAGGTTCCGAATGAAGTCCTAAATGTATGGAGAGGTGGATCAAGGTTGAATAAAATGAATGGAGATTGGGTTAAGCCCCTAGCCAAGCGTAGGGCCTCTCATAGTCCTATATTAAACTAGAATGACTTCCCATGTTGTCTTAGAGTTGCTAAGTAAAATAAATGTGAAAAAAAAAAGTTAAAGAAGGGCTTGAGAGATGAGAAGGAGTGATGGAGGAGTCTAAGGTGGGGTTGAAGGAAGTTCCCTTCCCTACAGATGAACACAACCCTGTAGTTAGTCACACACATGCAACCATTCATCATTAATACAATAACAAGGAATATGATGTAAAAGATGAGTTGAATTTAAATGACATATATTCTATGATTCTAATCATTACTAAAAATCACAAATCTAGCTTCTAAACTACATAAAACAACTATCAAGAAAGGAAAATATCATTCATCTACTGCTAAGGAATCATAAAGATAGTGTTTTTTATTGAGACTATGAATCATTCTAACCAATCTCCCACAAGAGAGGTGGTGTAGAAGCTTCCAATCAAAAAATTTTGTAACTAAACATGTACTAAAATGCAAGAAAATAAGAAATACTTAAAGTTAAGAGTAACAAAAATACACCATAGGGTCCTAAGCCACTTTGTTGGGCCCAAATCTAAGAGCCTCAACCCTTTAGAACCAACTCAAATGTAACTCAATAACCAAATTCCCATTATCATAAAGTAAAACTATTATACATCAGATAAAAGTTCAAAATAATAGTGCCAAACCCCTAAGCTCAACAACTACTTAGCTAAAAGAAAAACTCGAATCCTAATGAACTATTCTTCTTGTTTATTTATACAAGAGGGTAGCTACTGGCAACTGCCTAGGAAATAGGAGTGATTTTCTCCTTCAACTCAAGAGTGTTAAATATTTTCCTTCATTAACTCTTACTTGCACTAGTAGTGGATTTGTTGCAAATTATTTGGAGTTGATGAGAGAGATTAATTTTGATCTTAGACTGATTTAGGGAGTTAAGGAGGTGGAAAATCCCATAGATTCTCTGCTTGTTGTCTCCTTTGATCCCTCACATGGAAAATATCTAAAAAATTCTCCATTTCTGTATAATTAAACCACATTAGGCCACATGTTATGAAAAACACTGTTTGTCCCTCTTAGTAAGCATAATATAACTAAAAATGTTAATAAATGTGAGAAAGAGATAGTTCTAAGGCTAGAGGAAGGCATCATGACCATTGTAATACACATATTGATGAGCCTCACCATCACCCCCCTACTAAAATTGTTTATCATCCTCTGGGAAACTTAGTAATGCATATGCAACTCTCTCATGGCCTTGGTGGCCTCCCTCACATCCCAAGAGACCTCAAATGGTGTGCCTTTTTGTGAGTAAAATCATGCATTTTTCTCTACCATAGTCTATTCCTTCTGCTCGTATGATTGGTCCTTTCCTTCTTGTAGGCCTAGAAGCAAATGGGGACTGAGCTTTAGTCCTATCCATTGGATCTTCATTCTATGCATGACTCTCTTTTAAAATGTTGTTTTCTCCAAGGAATTCCTTAGCCTTTCAGTACAGTGGCATTCTTTGACTTGTAGATTGTGGGGTAAAGCAGGCTATCTTCTATGGAAATATTGCATATTATTTGTTCCTAACAATATCAAGGTATCCTCAAAGTGAATAATGGATTTATCATGGGTTTCAATGTACTTGGGTTCCAAAAATAACATGATTGGAGATGTGTCTATTATTGCTAATGACACCCTTGGGGCTAACTAACTCAACTCTGATGTATAAATGTTCCTTCTCCTCTTTTTCCATTACTTTCTTCACCTCCTTAGCCCTTGTTTCTTCATGTTCGAAACAAGATGCCAAAGCCATTAGCTTCATGCCTTCGAGTCTTGAATTGGGATTCCAATAGCTCATAACTATCAAGATGAAATTATGCATGTAGAATTAAGCTACCTTTTCTCTTTCCTCGATACTTGTTTGTTTGCAAAACTCAATAAAATTCATGTAGTACTGCAAGGGAAGAGAAGCATATTGTGCTAGAGTTCTGATTTGGTATTATAGCCACTTCTATTTGAGAAAGAGAGCATATGATTTTGAAATTTGTCTGTATTGCAGGTCCTCCATGCAGAGACTTTCCATGGTGGGGGTTTCCTTCTCTTGTAGTTTCTCTTTTAGCCTTATATTCTATGCATGTATCTTTTATTTTACCATAGACTCCCTGAGTCTCAGATTAGGAAATTCCTTGCCAATATCATTGACTTTTTCTTCCATAAGTCCCACATCTTACACATTCTTTGATTTAGCAATTTATATCCAAATGTGGGTTCTTCCCTTCTCTATATTTAGCTCACAAAGAACTGAAATTGAAACTTTTTCAGGGATGATCCTTCCCCTTTCAAGGAATTTATAGTAGGACTCTAAGCTAGGTTGTGGAATAGGCTCCTGGACCTCTCAGAGGTCCTTCTCAACCATTTTTTGGTAGGTTGTTTCCTCATGTAGTCCTCTTTTCTTCTCCTGTAGTTTTTGTGGCATATTTTTTCCCTCCTGTAGCACACTCTGGCCCTCTTGTATCACACTCTTCCCCTCCTGTAGCTTCCCTTTTTCTCGTTGTTAGAGGTTTTATTGTGTCTTGGTATTCTTGAAGGTTGTTGACCCAGTGGTAGGTCTCCTCACAGATGCTACATGTATATTATTTTTTTATTTAGGAGAGGTAACCTCTTAAATTTTTCCTTCAATGGGTCCTTAATCCTTATTTCTTAGTGATTCTTTAATGATGATGGGGACCCTTGTGGGAGCTTCTGGTCCCTGTTTTCTGATTCTGGTGCTCTTTCTAGTCTTGAAATATAGGATCTCTTTTCTTTTTTGCTTCATCTTAAGCTTAACAGAAGTGCCAAATGTAGCTAAGGTTCCAACTATCTCATGCTCATTATCTCTTCAAGAGAATCTTGTTTGATGTGGTGATTTATGTGCTTATTTTTGCTCAGTATTTTATGTAGGGCTTACCTCTTCTTCCACTTGTTTCTCCTCCTCCTCTCTTTCAACTTGTGCTTTTCCTTCCTCTACCTATGTTGCCTTTTCTTCATCTATTTTTCTCTCTTCTTCTTCTATCTCCGCTTCCTCCTCTTCCTCTGCTTTTGTTTCTTCTTCCTATTTCATTTTTCCCTCCCTACCTCCAATAATAGAGGCAGGTTTCTTTCTAGTGGTGATGGTTTTTGTTCATTTGAAAGTATCCCTATCCATGTCAATAAATTTAGTCAATACGACATGGATTCTCAAGTTTTTCAAATCATCCATCACTATCAATTTGATGAGGCCATGATGAGCTAGATTTTGGTTTCTTAACTCCCTCACTTTTTGACTCATCTTTATGATTGATTGTAGGATAAAGTGTGGCACACTAAGTATTTGAGGAAGAGGAAATTCTGCCTTGAATCACAACTCATGAAGTAATATGAAGTGGTAAGCATAAACCACACTTATTATTCCTTCACAGGATATGTACTTTAGGATATGGTAAGTCACCTCATACCAAGGATAAGGTAGGATTTTTCTTTGGACGTCATTCTTATCCTCAACATCCTTCTCTTTTAAAATGAAGAAATTATTTCTAGTAGTGATACTCATGAATTTTTCGTCCTTTCTCCATATCATCCCTAGAGGTAGGGTCGTTACTATATTAATGGTTCCAGAGCTGAGAGGTATAGTTAACCATATTACCATAGTGGTGGCACTATCCTCTCCTTAGGAATTCAATGCCATGGAAAATTAAAGAGTAAGGTAATCATCATACCCCTTTAACAACTCAAAGAACCCATTGGTGTCTTCTAAAAATGTTTACCATTAGAGTTGGTAGGTGAATAATTTTAGTATGTGAGGGTTTCCTCCTGTTGAATCCTCCCCCCATTCTTTTGTGTACATCCTTGGTTCTAATTAGGTGAGGGAAAGGTATATTTTTTTATAACTTCAATGGTGAGACAATGTTTAATTTTCTGGTAGCAGTGAGGGTAAATGATGCCGTAACTCCTTTTCAACAAATTATTTTCTTTTCAAACAACTGTAATCCTTAAAATACCTTCTACTTTCATAACTATACTGCCATAGTATAAAATATAAGTATAATTTTCATGCAATTTGGTGTAAGTATGAGGGATATGGTGACACTTAATTTTTGTCAAGTAACCCTAGATGTGTATGGTAGTTTGGAGACCAACTTGAAGCATTATATCCCCTTCTCACCCTCTCATTCCTTCTGTAGTAGTCTCTTGGCTCTCCTATAGAAATTTCAACCCTCAATGTAGCTCCTTCTTGTTGCAGTTGTAGAACGAGGTTTGAAACCCCTCGGTGGCACCCGGAAAATTGTCCTCTCTCTAACTATTTCTGAAATGAGTGAATGTTCAAGAGAATTTGAACAAGCATAGACAATATTCCATTTTTTATTTGAAGCTTGCAGTGTTGTGATGACATGGCATCTACACGGGTTTCCTCTTTTTGACAATTATCCAAAATCTTGGTAACCATTCCTGCTTCACTCATAATCAACACCCCACTATTCGTGATACCAACTCCTATGATGTGACAACTCCATATTTCATGAGTGAACAACACCAACTTTAGTTCACTAGACGAGGGTGGCCAAGTTACCTAGCCACCTCAAGCCTTATTAAAACATCCTTCCTCGACATTTACAGTCTTTAGTCATTTTACACATAAGGAGGAGGTAAGGGTTTCCATAACTGACCCTACTTGTGGATCAGACTATTTCATAGGTTTGCATGTTGTAGTTGGACCATATCACTAACATCAAGGGAGATGATTCTATGACCTATTTCCTATGCATATCTTCATTTTTAATGATACCTTGACTGTTCCTTTTATTGTGTGTACATGTTCCTCTCTGATTCCAAGATACTGCTCCTGGTGGAAATCCTCCCTAAGACTGATGTGCCTTATTCATATTCGCAAACAAGGCTTCATCATCACTTATGATGAGGAAAAAATAATATCAGTGGTCTCCGTGGTGTTTTTACACACTAGTACAGGAGGAATTTTACTGTTTGTAACATTCCTTTTATTTTCCTTTGTAGTCTTACGTTTGAATGAGGGTGTTGAGGAATATGATGAAAGGTCCCGAGGACAGTGTTAGGGTCATGAAATAGTAGTGTAGAAACTTGTATGAATAAAAATAATGGCTTCTGTCTTTTTTTTTTTAGAGTAGGATAGAGTGGAGAATTTGGGAAATTGTTTGGTGAAATAGAGTGGATGTGTGATGGATGGATGATGGAAAATAATTGGAGAAACTTCTTAGTAATTTATTAGAGCCATAATGTTATTTCTGGGTTTTCCTCCTCCTTGTGTCTCCATCCTGTAGCTTCGTAGGTTCCTCCTGTAGCACTAAAGGACTTTCCTATAGCAAAATAGGTCCTTCCTGTAGAATCACAATGGGGAGGTGAAATTCAAATTTTGTGTTGATGGGATGATGGAGAGAGATGGTCATATGAATGGATATGATGGATATGATGTGGGTTCATGGAAGGATGGAATGTTAGCTTGTATGTTCTGGCATGTAGCCATGAAATATTCCACTGTGTGCAATCCTCCAAAATAAGAGAAAAGTTAGTAGACATGGTAATCTTCTTCTTTATGTCCTTTTCTTTTTTTCTTTTTTTTTTTCTTTTTTTCTTCAGACAAGCAGGTTTCATCTCAGGACGTTTTCAACCTGCATTCCTTCCCTTGGTGCCTCAGAGGAGGTTTTCAACCCTAGAGTTGGCCTTAGATGCCTCATACAGGCTTTCATCAAGGAATTTTTATTATTTTTTCTTGATTTTTTCAAACTTATAAGGGTGTTGTGGACTGCAAGCTATGAAAATCCCAATCACATTTAATTATTTTTTAATTGAACCAATAAATTCTTCCTTTGAGATAGGTATTCTATATAGCTTTAACCTATGACCATTTACAAGAAAGTGAATTCCTTCCTCATCAATGGTTCTGATCTAAACAAATCAATTTTCATGAAACTTTTATACTAGGTATGGACGCAAGGATCTTTTCATTAGTTTCCCTTTAAAATCATTGAACCAACAATCATATAGAGGGCCAAATCCCCTTCTTGAAAAGTATTTTCCTGGATATTCTTGTCATGCCATACCTTCCTTTAAATTTGTATGACTTTAGTGTGTAGGAGAGATTTCATTCTAAATTCATCTAATCCATTCAGTTGTAGTACCCATTATTGTTGTGCTCTGGTGACATCTAATTCCAATTTGGATGCCATTCACAAAGTGTTATATTCAAACTCAATAGAATGAAAAGCTTTCCTCACATAAACCAAATCATATGGAGTGAACCCAACGCTTTTATTCCGACTGGTGTTATAGGTTCAAGTTGCCTCCACTAATGTGTCTCACAAATCTCTCCTTCTTCTCCTAACAACCTTGGTGGGAATGCTCTTCAATGCTTCATTTGTGACCTCTACTTGGCCATTTTCTTGAGGGTGATGGGAAGTGGATGTATTTTTTTTGATATGGTGATGGCTCATGAGATCCTCAATTAGATTTGATGTGGATTGTGCTCCCTGATTGGTGATTATCTCCCTTGGATAGCCAAACTTATAAAAAAAAATTCTCTTAAAAAATCATCCACCTTCTGCTTTGTTGTTGCCTTGACAACCACTGTCTCAACCCACTTTTTCAAATAGTCAGTGCAAACAATGACTTATTTATTTTGATTTGCTGGTGGATCAATTGGTATAGTTAAATCCATTCCCGACTTGTCAAATGGCTCTAAGGCCACTTGAATTTGTAAGTGAATCTCATCCTTAGGTGTGGGTTTTCCCATCATTTGGCATTGATCACATCTGGTGGTGTATCTCCTTTCATCTTGATGTAAAGTAGGCCAATAGTAACCAACTTGTAGAAATTTAAAGGTTGTCCTCTTAGCAGCAAAATTACATGCAGAGGTTTCATCATGGCATGGTGAGAGGATGTCAAATAACTGTTCTTCCCATACTAATCTTCTAAAAATAGGATCTGGTCCCATTTTTAAAAGGTTCCTCCAAATACAATTGAAAGGGATATTTTCTTCACAATCTTGCTCTTCTCCTTGAATGATAGATTTGGAGGAAACCTCCCAGCAACAATATAGTTGGATATGTCAGCAAACCAGGGAGAAATCATCAATATATAAACTAGGTTCTCATCTGGAAGTTCATAATCGGTCATCGCTTCATTACATGCAGGTAGAGTAAGTCTGGAAAAGAAATATACAACCCCATTTCTTTCCCTCGTTTTTTCAATGACAGTCAAATCAAAATGTTGTAATAATAATAACCATCTGATTATCCTATCATTCACATCAATATTATCCATTAAATAATTAATGGTTGCATGATTAGTATGAACAAAATTTTGATATTTTTGATATAGTACTTGAATTTGTTCAAGGAGTGCATTACAACCAAGAGTTATTTTTTAGTGATAGTGTAGCTCAATTAAGCTTTAGAAAGATTTTTACTAATGAAATAAATGGCATAAGGCAAATTATCATCTACTTGTCCCAAATCTTCCCCCATAGCTTTGTGTGATGCATTAGTATGGATATGGAAACCTAGTGCCTAGTTAGGACCCCGGAAGATGGGTGCAATGGTAATTTTTTATTTTAATACTTCAAAGGCCTCATGGAAGCTAGTTTTCCAACATATATTTGAATCCTTGGCCAACAATCCAAAAAATGGTGAAGCAACTTTACTAAAATATTTGATAAACCTTCTATAATAGCTAGCTAAGCCTAGGAAAATCCTAACATCCCTATGCTTTTGAGGGATAGGGACCCTTTTTATGATATCAATATTTTTTGGGTCCACCTGGATCCCTTCCTAAGATATGAAATGTCCAAGGACAATCCCTGCATTAATTATGAATTCACATTTATTAGGGATCAATGAGAGATTCCTATCAATACATTTCTTCAGGACTTTAAACAGATTAGAGAGAGCCTCCTCTAAGTCACATCCATATTAAGGTGTTAAATCATTAATGTATATCTCACAGATTCGTGCACAATTTCAACAAATATACTCAAAACTTTTCTCTAAAAAGTAGCTGGGGTAATGCATAAACCGAATGGGTGGGATCTATAAGAAAAGGTACCCCAAGGACATGTAAATGTGGTCTTGTATTGGTCTCCATGGCTTATCTAGATCTCATTGTAACCACATCCATGTAGGAAAGAAAATATTTATTTCTTGCAAAACCATATAGGACTTGGTCAATGGAGGGAAAAGGAAAATGGCATTTCTTTGTGGCCTTGTTACGTTCTCTGTAATAAAAAAATCCTCCACTTCCCATTCTTATTTTGGAATAATACTAGAGGGGAAAGCCACTCACTATCTGAGATAGGGTACATGAACCCTACATCTAACAAATTTTGTAATTCTTCTTTCACTATGTCCTTAAAGGTTGGATTCATTCTCCTATGGGTTTGGTGCATAAGTTTGAATCCCTCTTTGATGTAAATATGATGAGTAAAAACTGAGGGATGGACACCTTTCATTTATGTATAATCCCAAGTAAAATCATCTAAGTGTTATCTCAATATATTGGACAATTGTTCTTCTTATTTGGCTAAGAGAGAGGAGTTGATTTTTAATGTTATGGATTGGCCAAACTCTAAAATTTTGGCATGTCCAGGACTTGAATCAATCCAGCATAACTCAATCCAAGGACTACTCCCACATTCTTTCACAATTTAATCCATTGGGATGGTAGTGGGGGGTTGGTTATGAAGGATATTTCCAATGAGGTCATCTCCATCAGTATTCCCCCATCCTATTACAACATCTAGGGTATAGATTGGGTAGGGAGTTGTGTGATACACTTCATATTATTCCTCATCCTCCACCCACAAGGGTATATCATGTTAAATACAAGGATGAGCAGGAGGATACAATATCGATTTCTTTGATAAGGGTCCATTCTAAATAGTCATGTTCCCAACCCTATAACTAATATAAGAATCAACAGTGATCAACCAAGGTCTTTCTAAGATGAGACAATAACCATTAAACTTGATTTTTCGCTACATAACCAAAAAATTAGTATGATAATCCTAGGAATTAATGGAGACCATGACATCCTCAAAAAATCCCTCAGGAGTTGTTGTGGATATGTCTGAGAGTTGTAGCACTTTGGTGGTATTTCTCAAAGTGCCTTAAAGGTTTAGCTTTGGCATGGTTTCCTTTTTAATCACATTGATTACATCCCGAAGATAATTAAGGGTATTAGTGACTATGATTCCATCAATGTTCACATAAATTAATGAGCTTCCAGGGTCTAGTTATTTTGGAAAGATCACTATCCCCAACATCAGATTAAATAATTGTCCAACAACATTGATGGTGGGGGTGTCTCTCTTCTTTTTCCAAATATTTTTGAAAAAATTGTCCTTCATAGTATGATTATATGTAATATCCCCAAAATGGGCTGCTTAGCAAGGCATGCCTGAAAAATGCATGTTTCAGGAATGTATGCTACAGGATTGCAAACCAACCCTTGGATCCCTTATATATTACAATCTAAGATCTAAATCCAAGAGGGGATCAGAAACAAATCCTTCTAGGTGGGTTAAACAGATCTCCCACACCTAGCACAACTTGGAAAATGCCCCAGAATGGGACTGCAACAAGATTAAACAACAATGCTTCATAAATAACACAGTTCAGCAAGGTAGCAATAGTCGACCAATATGGAGGCTCAATAATGTCATATATATCAGCAAATCAGAATTATATTGAAGCCCATGGGTCTTAGAATAGAAAATAGAAGACTTATATACAAAGAAACTCTCAAAAAAGGTACTGCAACACATATAATTGACTGCAAAGGCTTGAGAGCATTATTTTATTTAGTGTACTGTAGCAGCAGATTACAACTTAGATCTAGAGAAAAATAATTCATGAACAGTCAGATCTATGACAGATCCATGCTCTATAATGTCTCTACTTTACATTCCCCTTGGGGATTTCAACAAATCATGAAGCACATGGAGTAGATCTGAGATTCTATGTAGCAGATCTACAGATCTATTCAGAATTTATGAAGCATATACAGGAGTATTCAGATCAGATCTGAATATGACATGGAATAGAACAAAAATACATGGATCACCACAGTGAAGGGAAAATTCCCAACACCAGAGATCACTCCTCAAACTTTGCCAAAACACCCTTCAACTTTCCTCTTTGCAGATAATGCAATACTGGAAGAGGGACTACACAATAGGCTTGAAGAAAAATTTGGCTTTATGCCAAGATGTATATTCGAAGCTCCAATTATCCAAAACACTCTTGCCAATGGGATAGAAGCCTTTTCCACTAAAAACGGGGACTAGATTGGCCTAGATCTGAGTAGATCTAACATCCACTTGCTGTAGCTTACAAAGACAACCAAACCCTCAACAGGATCTGCGTTGTATTTGGAAGTAGAAGCTTTGCCTTAAGCCTGATAGTGGTCAAGAAGTACAAGACTCGTCCAAGAGCTACTCAAGGAAAGAGAAGGATTCCTAAACATGAGATCCTTGTGCTAAGAAACACTATTCTCTACTAAACAGCCAAGAGAATGAGCAATTTCTAAACAGAAATATTCTTTAGAAATAATATGATCATCAACAACCCCTCTCTTGTTGTCCTCCTCTTCCTTTTATAAGATTGAGATCTTGCAAAACCCTAAACCATATCAATGATTTAGCTCCTTTCACATGTGTGGCCTCCATCTAAAACTGCGCTCTGCATCTAGGAGGTTCATTGAATCTAGACAATGCTGTTAATTTGGTCATGTTGACCCAGTCAAAAGTCTCAACCCCTTTCATACATAAGGGTTTTTTATTAAAGTAGCCTAGATTTAGCATTGTTCACATGGTGTATTGATTTATTCACTGATTTTAGGAGTTTTTATGTTCCTCCCTTTTACATTTATTCATGAATAGAAAAGTAAAGCAAAATTTAATATTCCAATTAGCTTGAGACTAATTTGGAATATTATAGTCCTCCCCTCCAAAATGTTGCTTGTCCTCAAGCAACTCACAAGGACCTTGCAAAATCTCCAATGGAATTGTCTCCTCCTAAGAAACAAGTTTGCCTTTGGTGAATAACCCAAATGGTTGTCATCATGAAGAAGTGGGAGATACATAGAAAGAATCATGTGTTTTCCATTGGCCTTCTCAAAGCACGGGGGATGATGAATAGTGGGTTCTTCAACCCTCATGAGGAACTTCGATCTTCATGCTATCATCCAAGCAAAGTGAGCCATCCTTGGTAGCTCACAGAAATAGTCACCAATCCCCTCCTTATGCAATGTATAGGGAGTTCATGGCTAGAAATGAGAGGTAAGAATGTTCAAATTACAATGTCTCTGCCTCCATTTATGATAATTCTGGAGCTCTTGATCCTGGGTTGCAATAAATAGTCATTATGAAGCCAAAATATATTTGGAACCTCATGATTCCCTTCATTGATTCTAGGGAGTCTGCTTGCCCAATCTTCCATGCATATAGTGAACAAAGTATCATCACCATATGTGCTCCAAAAGAAACATGGACTAAGTTTCATATGATATATTGGATGGTGACAATAGTACCTCCATTGAGACCATCGTTTTTCTTATCCTTCCTACCTCAAAACATAGTACAATAAGTGGCCACCCAACCACCTTCTTGCTACCATAAGCTTCTTCAAAGCTTGAAAATAGTAGAGGATAAGAGGTGTTAGCTGAATATGACTGAAGTAACACACGTCTTACCAAAAATCTTCCCATGTGAGATACTTTTCCCAAAGACATAAGTCAATCAATGGCTTCTTACATAAGGAAACAAAAGACATAGTGTAGCAACCATACAATGTTCCATCCTCTTCTTGAAGTATGCATAAGTATGGGAATTTTCATTCCCAATGGAAAAATCCAACCCATGTGTCATCCCTCCTATCATGTTCTCAAAAAATATCATAACATCATTATCATCATGATACAAACAAGCTCCCTTATGCCTCCTGATGTGAGAGATACATTTTCTCCCAAACCCAAGTACATACATGTTCATGAGATACATTCCAAATAGAAATACATGTAAATACATGACATACATTCCAACCAAAAGTATGGACATGAGATTTAAAATGTGATTTCCAAACTCTCTTCTTGTCAACCAAAGCAACCATCCCTTCTTCTTATGCATCCTCCCACTGAAACACAAGGCACGAGACAAGAAAATATGAATATTTGTGTAGTACCCACACTCACCCAAGGGCGACCAGCGCAATGCATCTCCTACCTACCTTAGATCTAGATGTGGTAAGTGGTTTTCCCACCACTTACTTGCTTCCCATAACATCTCACCACGGCTGAAAGTGGGAGATAAATCTGGTGCCTTAGGAAAGCACCCATCATGCTGCAAAATCTCCTTTTGTTCACCAAGTGAGTGGCCATAATAAAAAATAGTTTTGGCCCAAAGTTGGCCATGAAGTTTATAAGGTATAAAACTCCTCTTAGGAGTCATGGCCTGCATATACATAGCAAAATAATGCATACAATCAGAAAATAAAACATGATTTACATAATTATGCTCTTCACCAATAGTCCTCCTCAAACAAATGGAGGGGTGCATAGATCTATCTCCTTCCTCAAAAAGAGAAAGAAAGGGCTGAATTAACTCTTCCATAAAGTTATGTTGCTGCTCCATTTCCATATGGTACATGCATCTTTGGTAATGTTGATATAAATATTCTTCAAAGCCTTCCCACATGAATCCATTCAAGATAATATGGTGTGTTCTAATCAAATCAGTGGGAGTAGAAAGCAAGATCTCATAGGCTGCATGTAGTAGTTTATCTTTGAGTCTTGATTCTTTAGTCAAATAGATCTGATCATGAAATTAAATGACTCCATCAACCACTCTATACCTCCTATCTTCCATTTTCCCTTCAAGAACCTTACATGTGAAGAGGTTCTTGGAATATTCTACCAAGAGTTGGGACTCCCAATATGGATCTAGGCTTCCCAACAATGACAACATTGTAGAATTATGAAATGAAGTAGCTATCATATCATCATTCTCCTCTTTGACATGCTCAATGCCAAAGTCACATGTTGGAGTATTGTAGCTCCATATTTTTTTCCTCTCTTGCAACTGATCTTGTGCAATACAAGATTAAAGAATAGGAAGATCAACCTTCTTTTGAAAGGTTTCTCTCTTCCAAAACCTCCATAGTTTGGCCCATGCATACAAGAGTGTTGGCCCCTCTTGTCTTCTTCAGAAATATTATTTTTATGTAGAGATATCATTTTCTGCCCCAAATCTATGGAGTGGCCATTTTACACAATGCTAATGTCATCGTAGATCTCTGAGTTCTTCTTTTCCAGCGCATATAGATGAGTGAGAAACAGCAAAATCAATTTCAGAAAATTGTTCAGACCTCCTTGGAATCCATAAATAGATCTCTGCATTGTGGTAGCAAAATATGTCACTGCTGCACAAGGTTTAGATAACACTTTATTATTCTTCCCATCAGGGGGTCTCCCTAGTGGAATGCCTCCATGTAAAGAGACACCAAGATCTGAAGTAGACTATATGAATGGTTGGACTGATGTATCCCTTCCCCTGCTGCATAGTTCAGTCTCCTTCTCATGAATAGAAACCCCTTGAAATAAACAAGGGTGCATGCTCCTCATCATTAGATGTTGAACCATCCTTCCTCCTCTTGCTTGAAGCAAGGTATCACTACCCAATAATTTTGTCACCAAATTCTCCTTGGGAATCATTTGCAAAGATGCAAAAGCTCTTTCCCTTGAAACAATAACTTCATGTCCATCCCCATGTGGTGATGGGTCTTCTTCTGAAGTGACAGCATTGTTACTTCCCTCTTATTCTTCCTTCTCATCAATATCAATTATGGCTCTTTGATTAGGAATGTAATAGTCTTGGTACTTTCTGATGAATTCAAGGGCATGGAAGGTGTGAGGGAAGATATAGTGTGGGATATTGGACTCCTAGAGTCCAATATCATCTCATTTATCAATGAATTTCTCTTCCAACCAACAATATAGTTCAAATAACTCAAATTCACACTATGTTTCATTTATCTTATACTCCATATCTGTTAGAGGAATGTGATATAAGTCCATGGGAGGGTGGACCAAAGGATTGAAAGGACCCTCCCGCTTTTTCGTTTTAGGAGGCATAATTAATTCTGAATAATTTGACTGCAATCGGGATGTGTAGTGTGACTGAGAACACGTAGCAGGTGTGTGATTGGTTGAAGAAGAAGAGGAAGGTGTTGTCACACGGTTCCAGACTAATCAAATGGTAAAAATTGGGTGCAATGTAAACCTGTAAATAATAAAATTTGCAGAGGAAAATGACAGTAAAGATTAAAAATATGGATTTGTAGGGTTTATATAACAAATTCTTTTTTTCTGTTGTAAATGGCACGGGTCTGTTGGATTAATGGTCGTCCAATTTTAATTAAATATTCAATGGATAAAACACCTCGGGAAGCGATTTTATTGGCAACGGTTCAGCAACATGCCATGATGGTAATGGCGGAGGTGACTGGTAGGGACGACGGTAACTAAAACAAGGGAAAAGTGGTTTTCCGGGGGGGAGAAGGGGGTAGTAGACGGTTAATGGTTTATTATGGGGGTGGCAGGGTGTGAAGCACATAGGTATGGCCACGTGGTATTGGGATCAGGCGAAGAAACAAATTTTTTCGAACCCCCCCAACCCCCCCCCCCCCCCCCCCCCCCGGCAGTAAAGCTAAGATGGAGAGCGGGGACTAAAAGTTAAATAGGGTTGTTGATTCGAGAAGCGGACAGATCATGAGGATGACAACTGCAGGTTGTTTAACAGCATGTGACAAGACCTTTTGTTGGGTAGTAACTTTTTTTTGGGTTGAAACTTAGGATAAAACCTGAATAAATCACATATATCACTTTATGCGCCCAACACATAATGAACCTCAAAACTTAGGATAAAGTGATTTTTATGTCATATGCCCCTTTATGTGCCTAATGCACAATGAAATTAAAACTTAGGATATAGCATTTTAATCCTTTTCAAAGCCAAAACACTTCTACCTACCCTTTTAAATTCACATTCTTTTCCTAAACTAACATTTTTTATTTCTTCTAGGGGTGCATTTAGACTAGCAAACCCATATTTTTTTTTTTTTGAGAAATATATTCTATCATATCACTTATTTCACCTATTGATTCAGATTAAACAGTTGAATCAATGTCATTTTATACCTAACTAATTATCTACCAAGATTATACTGTTAGGAGAATCTTTATTCTCTAACCTAATTTACAAAAACTTAAAATTGTTTAACCATGATTAAGTTGTATGGTTTAAACAAATAACTAGTCATTGTGGCATTTTAAACAAGATGCACACAATCTTATTTAATATGACATAAATAAAAATATATATCAGTAGTGCCATTTGAATTTACAACACTTTCAATGTTAGTTTCTTTTGTGGGGTTCTGATTTCATTTTTATTCTTTCTCAATGTTTATTTCTTTTCTTATTTTTCTCTTTATTAATTTTTTAGATATACCCTCTTCTAATTTTATTTTGTATATATATTTTTTTGGAAATCATTTCCAGATTGAAAATTATTTACAATATAAGATTACTGAAATAAAATACTCAACCACCTTGAGATCCTAACAATTATAGGACCGTAAAAGTTGGCACACTTTAATATTTATTATATAAGAGTGTATCCAACATTTTGCAGCCATGTCTATATAGTTGGATTAAGTGCTTCTAGTGATAACTTCAAGGAAGGAAAACTAGGATATTCACAATTTAATATATGATAATGCATCCATCATTTTTCATTAATCTAAGTGTGTTATGTAACTGCAAGCTTTCTAACCTTAGCCATGCAATGTGCTTCCTAGAATCACATTTTTAAAAGGATCTCACTCACAACCACCTTAGGAAAAATGAAGAATAATCTCTCTCCTTATATCCATGAAGTAAAGATAGAACATAAAGAAACTAATTTGTCTCATACACTGAGCCCATAAAGACTTTTCAAGGTCACCATTGAATCCAAAATGGGATGCATGTACTTCTTGGAAAAACACTCTTGAATAATGGCCCTCCTTCCCAAAATGTTTCATTCAACTATTATATGCATAAAAATGGTTAGAATCTGAAATATTATATAATACAGAAAACCAACACCCTAGCAAAACTCAAGGAAACAATAAGACAACCAGCTAATTTCACTCACAACCTCTGCACCCTGCTTCACCAACTTCCCTGATGGAAACTGTTTCTCATCACATTCAATATTCATGTGTAATTTTTCTACAATATTTTATGAGAGATTACAAATAACCTTGATTTCAAGTGTTGGATAGATAATAGCTATCTAATTTACAAGTTCTAATTTGTATAAATCTCTACAAGCACAATGCACAACTGCATGTTCTATGGTAAGAAAATTACTAATAAAATTGACATAAAAAATATCATAGATGTGCCTTAGTTGTTTTCACATATGTAGGGTTCACAAAAGTTTTGTCGATATTTATACATAATGAAATCAAGAATGGAATAACCTAAGAATGTGGTCCCTAAGAAGAAGAATCTCAACTTTATGTAATATGCCATGTATAGTTGTGACAACGTATTACAAAAAAATAATGTGTTCCTTGAGTTTTCAATATTTATTGTTCATGTAAGTATGTACTTGGAAACTTAAAACAAGAAACATGTAAACTTAACAAAGATGTAGAAAAAACTCATGAAAGTGCTAATTACTTGGCCAATCAAAAATTCCACTGGTCTTACAATGTAGAAAGGACAAACGATGGAATGCAGAAAACTTACCAGATATAGAGGTTTTTCTTTCTAATTTGTAATGCAATTTTCATGGAATGAGGTTGAAAGTGAAAATAAATATTTGAGCCTAATTGAGGACAACCTTGAGAGAAATTGGAATATTCCAATCATACCTTAACCCCACCCCAAGACTTTGAGGTTGCATCAAAAGGTAATCCAGGAAAGGTAGGGGTGAGTGGCCAGAGAGATTATGTAAACTTCTAAGTTCTCAATTGTCTTCACACAGAACATAGGAAGTGGTACAAACAACTAGACAAAGATAGTGGGATTCCATAAGAGTTGAATGATTGGTCAAGTATATGGCAATTTGGATTCCCATTAAGAAGAATCTCAACATAATCTAAGTCTGGGCGGAAAGAGTTGGCCAATGCTTCATAAGTGTGAGCTGCAAAAAATAAAATAACACAAAGTGTGCATTATAAAATGTAGACCAATGTTATCAGAAACATCTAGTGTGAACGATTTCAAATCTTTCCATGCCCATATTGAACCTAAACCAGACTAGGAGGCTAGTTTGGGACAAAATCGTCTAAACTAACTAGTTCAGGTTGCTTTCAATCCAAACCATTACCCATCCCATCGAACCCAATTCCACATTATTTCAGTGGAAAAAATGTGCCCCCGTCACAAACCATTAGTTATCGCTATATAATGATACCCCCACCATATTTTTCTAACACATCTCATTGATCATTTGGAAGCATTTGGAAATATTGGAGCCACAATGAAGAGAGTTGATTTGAAGTGAAAATAGCACTCTTTGTTGTGTTTAGTGGATTTGACATCTACGTTAGAGTTCTACATATCACTAGAAGCTTGGAGGAGACTTGGGACATAATTGTTGTGCCCAGTCAAAGGTATGTCAAGAATATCCCAAACCCTCATTGTTTTTTCTATTGAAATTGCTGATTTTTGTTTTCATAAATAAACAATAATAGGTTTCGCATCTATATATTTGTTTTCACTTCGATATTATCATGGCCCCTCAGAATGTGAAATACCTTAAGGAACCATTGTGAAGAGATTCATGGAAAAAAATATTACAAATATTTTAAAAAGGAAATCAAGGAAGAGGGTATTTGTCAAGTGAAAGAACACTTAGCGAACGTTCAAGGGAAATTTACACCTTTCCTTGATGTTTCCCAGATATCAAACATGACATACTAGCCTACGTTGAAGAATATCTAGCAGAAAAGGTAAGGAAATAAGAGATTGAAACTTATACGAGGATAAAGAAATACATTTCATCTGCATAGAACCCAATTTTTACAAGAAAAGTATGGTTGATTAGTCACATACCCCATCCATGCCCATTCGTGATCGTTGAGATTCACAAAGTGTTGAGCAACCAAAACTAGATCCACAGGAATGTAGGCATAATTTCCATTGATTTTTCAACGATGACCCCATGTATAACAGAATGAGCAAGAAAAGTACAATACAAATTGTATGTGGCATTTGTTGGCACAAACTTGACCATATAAGTTGGTTCAATATATATCATTGTAAATAGATCATTGGGGTGATGTTTCTTCTACCACTTTTTCAGATCACTACATGCTTACACTAGTTCTCCACACAATACCATGTCGATGGATCTTAAGAGGAATCGATCTATTTGGGAGTGTCCAAATACTTGAAGAGAAAGTTTGTTCAAATTTACATGGAAAATATTGTACATGCTCTCTTTGATGTTCCTTATTTGAATCATCATACCAAGAGAGGAAACATCATTTAGGCCTTGCAATTGAAAAGCACCCTGAGAACTAATTTGGAATTTTTTGAGGTAATATGGCTTGCCAACCATCAAACAAATTTCTTGATGAGGGTTTGTTGTTGAACTCCATAAATATAATTGTTCAATGACATGCAACATTTTGTCACATTTTTAATAGTAATATCACAATTTATTGCCACCTTTGAAGGGTTATGGAAAATAAATTGCATACTATATTAACATTGCAATTGAAAAGCACTCTGAGAACTAATTTAGATTTTTTTGAGGCAATACGGCTTGCTAGTCATTGAAGGAAAGCACTCTTAATTTAGAGAACAATAATATTTTCTGACAAAATTTGACATGTTTGTTGCATGTTTTGGTAGTGGCTTAATGATAGTAATGCCATCACCTCGAGAATATGGCATTTCAGAAGCACGTAGAATGTGAGCCATTGACTTAATACGTTGAGAATGTTCCATGACACCTATTTTCCATAAAGCGAGAAACTATACAACATCCGATTTATTTTCAACCTCTTATGTTCGTTAGCCAATGGTTGATGTCTTTCTTGAAATAAGGATTTTGTCACTCCAGGAACACCAACAACCTAATTATCCAGCTATAAAAAATAAATATTGTTACCACTGAAATATTCACAATTAAACTTTTGGAATTCAATACCCATCTACTCATATGTGTCTCAATTAAGGTTGTGCATTCCTAAAAATGGTAATATGTTCCATTGACAAGTAACAAATAGTGAGTACATAATCTAGAAAGTGTGTGTCAACTTGGACAAGCGTTTCAAATTATTCTAGTAAACCATACAATAATTGCAAATGAAATGAACAATTCTATTGTTGCCAAAAACAAGTAATAGAATTAAGCGGCCAAATACATGAAATTGACCATCAATAGAATTATAGAGAAAAACACTATAAACACACTATTTGAAATTGAAAACCTATAATATGAAAATTCTCACCCCGTAGAAAGCACTTGGAGGAGGGAATTCATATTCTGGTCTGAGATGCTCCACTAGATTATCAATACACATTTTCTGATATTTAATATTTTTCTTGGACCTTATTTCAACACAACTACCAAAGTAGAAGGTAGGCACAAACATCTTCCCATTTTCAGGAGATGATTCTGCAAGCAAATTTCTAGCACCCATCTCGCGTAGCCAATGTCATTTAAAGTTTAGTATTTTCATCTCAAACAATTATTACAATCATACTCTTGACTATATGAGTAGAAAATTCATATGCATTAATCCCACCGTCACGGTGGTCAATAGATGTTAATTTATTCCCAAAACCATATCCTATTTTTGGTGCAAAAAAATAGCCACATTTAAAACAAAAACATAGGAAAACACTTGATTATAGAACAATACCAAATTATCAATTGTATTTTGAATGGAATATTGTCAATGTCACCTCAAAACGAGTCAAACACAGAGAAATCGTGTAGGCCATATCACCAACATAGATCCATATTAACCTCATATTTCGTTAACACCAAGTGAGATTAAAAAGAAACCAAGGTGCAAACCTCTCAATGCTTAAAATAGTTGTGGTTGAAGATAGATATATGATAGTCTTCATTATTATTATATATTTTTTTAAATAAATATTTTGAATGGTTAGAAATTTTGGGGAACTAAAGGTTTGAAATTTTCCTTCTTTCTACAGTTAACCACTTCAGACTAACTGTAACATGCAAAGTTCAATAGGTTGTTTTTTTTAATTGTTGATTTATTGTCTAAACATTGGGATGGTTACACTGGAGATCATAATTTTTAGGAATCCATTTAACCAGAAATTGGTGAGAATAGGGATAATATCTCTTGGAATTTATGAAAAATATGTTGAAGGGTTCATGCAAAAATGGTTATGGACTTAAGGATTTCCAAGTAATTCACACAAGATATTGTCCTCGTGAAAATTTTACTGTCTTTAACAAACTAAATGAGAACATTATAGTCTTCTATGGGAGACGCTCTATAAATTTTTCATAAGTGGTAAGTGAAATACAACTAGGAAAATAGAGGACTCAGAGCATGAAAATGTTACATCTGTTAGTGTCCTGTAATTTGGAAAATTGGTAGACCAAATGACAGGGTAACATCAGAACAATCTTTGGAGTCCTAGGACCTAGCCTTCCTGGACTCAGAGAGGGCTCTCTCTATGGTGCGAAGGATGTGAACTTGGTTGCTTTGTATGTTAGATTTTAGGCTAGTTGTTAAGTATATTTTAGTTTGTTTTGGGTTTGAGGTAAACTAATCCAGTAAGACAAATGGAAAGAGAAACTTATCAAATCAATCAGGTCTATGGGATCAGATGAAGCCAAGGATGTCTAAATGATGGACAAGGTGTATTGCAGGGCCGATTTAGAAAGGTCAATGGATCCTTTGGGTGATGTGTGAGGTGAAATGAACATTAGGTTTGTGAAAAAATGAAGAAGTCTTAAACGTATATAGTTTTAAATAAAATTCTCATGAGGTAGGGAAAACCATAAATCTCTATGAATAATACTCAAACTGATAAACATGAAAGATAAAAATTCAGGTGAGACATAGAAGCATAAGAACTCCTAACTCTGGAAATTCACCTTCAGCTATTGGGAAAACATACAAGACAAACAAAAAACTTAATGTATGGAGAGGGAAATCCTAAACAACATATATAAAGTATCGGGAACTCTAAAACAAGCTAGTAAGCATGGAAAAAGGGCAAGATCGAACAAGAGCTCTTTGACTTAACTTAATCAATCAATATTTCATAGAAAGGTTTCAGAAATAGAGTTTTGAGAACTTCAAACAAGAAGGGCATACCTTGAATCATATTTGATAGCTAACATACTGACCATTAATGAAACAAATAAAAAATTCTTGGTAAACCTAAGGAGCAGTTAAGAATTCCTTATAATGACCAAGAAGAAGAAAACATCAAAGTTGTAATAAACAGAAGGTTTGAGGTGCTTCCATGAGCATATATCAACCTATACTTTTCTGATCTACAACAAACAAGAAGCATGAAACATTAATGAAAAAATTAAGACATAAAAAAAATAAGGGAAACATCAGCATTCACCAAGCTATGGAATCCTACACACAATGCTTCTCCACCATCAAGCCAAGCAAGACATTCATCCACTTCATAAAACCAATATTTTCTCCAAGCTCATAAACTATATATTGCTCTCAACATGTCAAGTTATCCCTGGTTTATTACAATGAATCCTCATGGCTTATATATGAAAAGAGGAGAAAAGCTCACTAGAGCATCTAGAAGGGCATTGGCCAAAGAAAAATATCCTAATTTGTCTTTGAGGCCTCACGAGGTCCAAGGCACAAAATATATCTTCAAAATATCTTTTTTCAGACCAAAATAGCAAACAAATTCACTTTTAGGCTCTGAAATACATGATAGAACTTGCTTAACACACATTTTCTTTATCCTTACACAGGAATACAGAAATCTGTCTCTGATTTTGCAAATTTTCCAGGTGCGCAGCACCAAGAAAGGCCTTTTTGCAGCGAGGTTTTGGAGTCCTTCCCGATGTCGAAAAAGGCTCTGTGTTGGCTCGTTGGAAAGAGATGGATGTCTACTTTCAAAATGTAATTTTGTTTTCTCAATATGGTCTCTGGAAGTTTCCTAAAAAGTATAAAAGGTGTAGATTGCCAGGGGCACAACACCTGCTCAGAAACATTGGCAGAAAGGTGAAAAATGGTTGTTTTTGGACCTTTTGAGGGACCAAAACAACTCCAAATGAGCTGAAATTTTGTGAGCATACTCCCCTAGTGCCAAGGAATAAAAAAATGTAAAATTTTCCTATTGAAGATGCTCTGAGAAAAAGCGCAGCATCCAGGGTGTTGCGCTCCTAGGCTTAAAAATTCACAAAAAACCAAGAAGTGTCCAATTTTTCTCAAAATTGGTGAGTGAATCCCTCAAGGGTCCCTAGAAACCTGTAGTGAATATTGAGCCAAAATTCCAAGCCTAGCTTGGTCTTTTCCATATTTTGGCACCGACCGCCTCCTTTGGGCAGTTTTGAGTTTTTTCCTAGCAAATTGATTTCTCTTTTTATAATGCTCAGTCATCTTTCTCTGTAAGCCCAGATCCTTGTTTGCCTTCTCTAACTTAGCCTCCAAATTCAGGTTTTCCATTTCAAGCCATGATTCTTTTTTCATGCTCAATTTCTAAGGTGAGGAGCTTAGTGAGAGGGTATTGCTGTGCTTGGGCTGATTCCTCCTCTCTCTTTTTTTCTAATGCTCTCCTAAGACCCATAGTCTTAGGCCTCTTCCTAGCTTGCCCTTCTTCTTCATTATCTTCCTCATAGTCGCCCATGTACTCCTCTAGTTGTACTTGTGATTTATGAGCTTCTCTTTTGTATTTGAGTGCCTGGGCTTCATAAATGGCAAGTTGGCCACTAATTTGTTTGTTTTGTTTTTGTAGGAAATGAATGAGATATTTTGAACTTTCCAACTCAACCTCTAAATCTCTGATTTGTGCACTCCGGTCCTGTAGGAGAGAATTAAGTATCCTTGTTTCATTTTCCTCATCATTTATTAAGTGAACGAGTTTATACTCCCTCTTTTCTTCATGACTGCTTTCCTGTTCTTTCATTATCTTCTTTCCTTTATCCTTCATGGGTTTCTTACCCTTGTCTTTCTTTAGCAGTTTACCCTTGTCTTTCTTTGGCGTTTACCCTTGCTGCTCAATGCCCTGGTGACATTGCTTTTCACTATCTGAGTGACTTTACCTTTTACTATTTTTGTGATTTTACCCTTTACTGTTTTTGAGGGGGAGTGCATGGCCCCTTGCCTTTGGGAGGCAGTAAACACATGGTTCTTACTTTTCTAATGAGGGATGATGAGAGGTGTCACAAACTGGGCTTGTTCAATCTGGTCATTTACAACCCTAGGACTGTCTTTTTCTTCAAGAATGTTTTATGTGGGTGTCCCTTTCTCACTTTGCTGTTGGCAGTCCCTTTGATTATTCATTTCAAAATTTTTCATGCTTTCATTACCAGGAGGACCTTCAAAAGTGTCATACTCTGTTTCTGCATTGTGGGAGGCGCCTAGGTCTGACACATTTTCATCTTCAGGACTATCCATGGCTTTACCTTTTTTACTGTTGTTCTAACTCTCAACATCCCTAGGATCCTTGCCATCACTTCCTTGTTTATTTAAAACAACTTTGAAAACTGTCTCTAGGCTATCTTCATTAATATGGTCATTGTTATGACTGTTTTCATTTTGTTTGGCACTGTCTGTTGTGAGGCTATTAGTGTCTTTTTCATTACTGTGAGTCCCAACATCTTGTCCTCCTTCCTCATCATGGGTATCACTGCTTGAATCTCTGTGATCTTCTTGGTTTGTATTCTTATCTCTTCTGCTATTTTTATTGTCTTCCCTTTGGATATCTTCCTCCTTGCTTTTGTTTTTACTGTCTTGTTCTTGGCTGTCTTACTTTTTGCTACTTTCCTCTTCTCCATTTCCCTCTTCTTCTTCAGTTTCTCCATTATCTTCATCTTCTTCAACTTCTCCCTTATACTCATCACTTTCCTCTTTACTGCCTTCCTTATGATTAGTACTGCTTTCTTCATGATTAGCAGTGATTCCTTCAGGGCCAGCATTACTTTCTTTAGGACCACTACTCCTTTCTTCATGATCACTTCTGTTTTCTTCATGATCACTTATGTTTTCTTCGTGATCACTTTTCTTAGGAGAAGGTATTTGAAGAATGTTTTCTTGGGAGAGTGATTCATGGGACGAAGGTGAATCATGGTCAGTGGACGGTGATGAAGGGGTATGAGGAATATTTTGAGAGGAGGATGGCAAATTTTGCAGTGGGATGGAGGATGAAGTGGTGAAGTCCTCATGGATAATAAAGGCTTCCCAAGGAATGCCTTATTGCTCCAGTTGGTGAGTTACAATGATTTTGACAAGAGAGTGATGAAATAGGCTTGACATTTGCTGGGCTAGAGGCTTCTTTTTCATGATGGTGGACATTTTTTCAATGCTTTTGCAGAGGAAATAAGGCATGTTCAACAGCTTGGTCCTAGTGAAGTGAATGAGGAGTCTAATATGATAGGAGTAGATTCAGTAGAACCTACCCTCACAAGTAAAGTACTTCATGACAATCTTCATGAGGAGGGCATATCTGTCCAGTAGATGTGAAAAAGGAAAAATGGCTTTACATGTAGCTTGACAACTAGGCTTTAGAAAAGGATGATAATGGACCAAGTCAAGATGTTTTTGTTTAAAACATCTCTCTCCTATGCAAGGCATCTTAGTGGATTTAGAGATAGCTTTAGGGGTCAACTCAAACCTTACCCCTGCTAGATGAACTTTATGCCTATGAAGCCTTAGGGCAAATTATTTAGTTAATTGAGGATGGCTCTTGACTTCTTGTACCTTGTTGCAGAACTCAAAACACCCTAATTCTTGGAAATCAGATAAGATAGAAGGGGAGGCTATCATATCTTTGGTGTCTGTAGGGTCAAACCTATTGGGCTTCCCTCCTTTCTTAGACTATCTTCTTGGTCTTTGAGGCTCATCACTTTCCTCTCGAGACATAGTGATTACTATACCCTTTCCTTCATTTTTTTAAACAAAAGGCTCTTTTGCTGATGAAGTGATGAGGAGAGAGGTTTTTAGGAGATTTTGGACCTCTAAACAGGCTTATATGATTTACAGAGAAATAGGTTGCATTTCTATTCAAAATTTTCCCTCAAGCTTTCTTTGACACCAACCTTAGCCCTAATTGGCACTTTTACAGCTTAAAAACATGAGGAGGGGATGCTAATTTATGGATAATACCTCTTGAAACGTTTTCTCATGGCAAAAAGTAGCTTTGGGGCAAAAATTTTCCAATTTTGGCCCTTTTGTAGCTTTTTGGGCAGTGCTGCACTTTTCCTTCAGGCGCATAGTGTCGGCACGGGCACTGTCTACACGAGACTGTGTTGCGGTAGGCACAGTTGTGGGTGCGTAGCGTCGTTGGCCCAGGCGGTTTTTGCACGTGGAGTGTGCGATGAAAACAATGGTGGGCGCGTAGCGCCTTCAAGCCCAAGCAGCCTCTGCACGCGGACTTGGTCGCTGTCGGGCGGTAGTTTCTGCACGTCGGGCGGGGAGAAGAACGTGCAGCGCCATTATTTAGGCACGCAGTGTCCAGTAATATAATTCACTAGGCATACCTATAGGCGCATATCTCCTGTCTACAAGCACGCAGCGTCTGCGAAATTCTACCCGCGGGTGCCTGTTGAAGCCGAGTTCTCTGCACCGTGCTTTGCCGAAGTTGAAAATGAGGGGGGGGGGGAGACTGCTGAAGTCATTTATATTCCTTTTTGAAATGATTAATAACAAAAAACACACTTCTCTAAAGTTTTAACCTCATCTTTCCATTGTTTTCTTTTGACTTTTTTTTTCAGTGAAAAAAGCCTTTTTGGAGCTAGTCTTCTTTTTTGTTTCTAAACCACTGATTTATGGTCTGATAAATTAATTGGTTTGTGATGGTGTTTTTCTGACATTGCAAGGTGAATTTAAAAGCTACTGTGCCTCCATATTCCTTGAAACAAGTCTGTGACTATCTTTTTGTGTGACAGTTTAACTAACAAACTTTGATTGTTACTCCTTTAGTGAAAATGGCACCTAGAGCCTTAAAAAATATATATATATTCTCACCTTTTGGATTTCAAAATCACATATTTGATTTAGTGGAGTTTTGTAATCTTTCACTTATCTTTAGAAGATAACTCAGTGAAAATTTTACACCCTCTGCTGTTGATGAAGGATATGTTGTATTTTACCTCATCATGCCTATTTTCTTTTTTTCCAAATTTCTAAAACTCCCTCCAAAAAACCTTTCCACTGTGGGTCAAAAATCAGATATTTGTATTTTCAAACAAATCATACCTTTTTTTTTCTTCTTCAATGTTATTTTCTTATTTATAGTGGTCTTAGTCTCTTCTTTCATCTGATGGCGCACCTGACATCATTTATCTTGTTTGCAGGGGCGTGGAAAAGGGCAGCTGTCCCTTTCCCAATTATGCTTTGAGGCCCAAAACTGTCCTAATGATATTTTTTCCAAAAAGCGCCATGCTTTTCATATATTACTGAATTTTTGAGATTTTGCACAGAAGTTTGCATGAGGAGGAATTTACCTCTTATTATGACATTAGGACCTTTGTAGTAGCTTTCAGTTTGCTATGTCTCCCAATCAATGTAGATGACCTTTTTAAATCTTTTAGGTATCCCTGAATTATTTATGTAGAGAAACTCTTGATTTTTCTCTATGACCACCAGCTCACTGTACCTTTTATTCAACTGCCAATGACTTTACTGAAATTCTCTTTGGTGCCTATCTTTGGCTCTGTTTTGCTTTAGACTAAACATCAAGACATCCCTGCAGAGATGCATTTGATATGATGGTTTGTTCTTGGCAGTTTTCACTATTGGACCAGGAGGGCCACCTTGGAGATTTTTTGAGTGCCTTCTTTAGAAATATGACAACCTCAGCCCTGTTTCTCATGATTTTACCCTTGATTCTCTATGAAATAGTGGTGCATGAAAAATTATGGTACATGACCTAGGGAAACCTAATTGACTTGTCTGCAAGGTTTTTTTAGGAAAGGGCTTTTGACTGATGGTTAAAAAACAGAGATTTTGAACAAGACACAGGGTTTTTAGATATTCTACTTGTGCACCATCACCTATAAACCTAGACACCTTTATGTTACTTTGAAGGTCTTTATAGACAAAGCTTTGACATCAACAGTGATTTGGGCAGTTGGAGAGTAAGAGGGAAAATTTGGCTTAACTTGCCCAAAAAAATTTGTGAAATAAGAGGGCTTAGACATCAGAGGTAGAATGCTATCGATAGAAGTAACAATCATGGATAGAGTAGGGTACATTAGCCCAGGAAGGGGTCTTGACAGGATGACCGATCCGATCATAGCAAATAAGAGAGGAGGGATAGTGGAAAAATTTCTCTGAGGAGATTTCTAGAAGACATAATGATTCTTTGAATTTTGTTTCTAGAAAACCTAGACAAAGCATATAGTCATCTAAACACATGAAAATTATTGATGACTAACAACATATAATAAAATTATAATACTAAATAAATCATGAACATTCATGAAAACTGTCAGTGTATATCATTATTAGTAGGCCATAGCACCAGCATAGATCCATATTAAGAAACGAGAATGATAAAATTTATTAGAGTTCTCTACATTATTGTATTCATATGGGTTGTTGCCAACATGTATCCCTTGCTTCCCCTATTTTTGTTTTATTTGTTTTTCCATGGATTAAATTCCTTTCTCATGTTTTTTTTCTTCTTGTACATTTTTGGATTTTCACTGTTTTGGCAAATGACAAGGAAGTTAAAGAGAGGAAAGGTTAGGTTTAATTGGAACAAGGATCTAATGCAACCCAGGAGGCAAAATGTGATCCCACTTCTCTTGGAATCTAGGTACTATGTTTTTGCAAACAAAAATGAGTCCAGAAGTTCTCACCAATGCCAAAGAAAACATGGTTCTCAAAGTTCATAGTCTTGAGTAATATTGCTTAAACTAGAGCCTCTAGTAGCTCCCATTAAACATATTTTAATTTCTTAAATGATATTTTGGTTCATATTCATTTGTATATTAGCATAAATGGTTGAAATATGGCTAAATACCAATTGGTAAACCAATTATAGCACAACATTCTTTCCAGGGTTTTTTAACTTTTTTATCAATCCTCAACATCAAGGATATAGTCTCTGAAGGGGTAAAATAGGATGATGGAGAGAGTGGGCCTTTAAATCAAGAAAATGAAACTAGAGCTTGACCACTTTGAAGACATGCCAGAACCAGTTCTAATGTGGGAAAGATTACTATATTTCCTAAAAAGTTCTGAAATGACATAGTTTTCCAACATAACTATAATATGTCAGAAAATATCTTAATGCCATCCAAAATAATTGTGTATTACAAGGTTTTGTATGGAATTGGACCTAAGAAAACCCTTTCCAACCTCAATACAATTACAAATTTTGAATTACATATTGGAGCAGCCTCTAGAGTCTAGACCCCAAAAATTTATTTCGAGTGTAGAATTTGCCTCAAACATGGTAACCTTTCTTTTATGTGTCAAAACCAGAAAAACTAGTAAAGAATACAAACCTAAAAAAAATAAAATAAGGTGACCATTAAACCTCCAAATCCCCCATTTTAACATGTAGGAATATCATACTAGAAAACAACAAAAAGTGATATTTCCATATCTTCTAAAAAGAAGACATCATCCTAATGAGCAAGTCCAATTGATCTTAACCCCTCCAAGAAGTTCCATATTCCAAGAAAGAGGTTCTATAGTGTCCCATTGAGCTTCCCTCTGTAGCAAAACAAGCTTAATACAACTGATACTAACCCCTCTCCAAGCACTTATGATTCCAAGAAAGAGGTGGAAAAGTGTCCCGTTGATCTTCTCTCTGCATTAAAAGAAAATTAGAAGGAAAATTTTGCATGGGAAGAAATAATGCAACAACAATGGCAGAAATTTCATAGCCAGCTAGGATCCAGAAAATCCCTTTTCTACCTTTCAAAAAGGAATGAAAAAAATAGACAAAATACATAAGGAAGAAGACAACTCAAGTCAAGGACAGTAAAAAATAGACTTTAAATCCATTTCCCCAAGCCACTTCAAATGAAAAATCACAAGGAACTCAATGTTGTCTCATTACAAATGTTAACTATCAATTATAGATTAATGAAAAAATAAAGTAGAAATACTGACTAGCTTGAATTACCGGCTATGTGCATACCTTTGAAATAGTTGGTGTTTCATATTTTTTCAATCCCCAAAACTGCTTTGTGCATTTTTTATTGGTTTTAAAATATATAAAATTTCATTGCATTAACTAAAATATGTTCAAAACTAGAGTAGGAATTTGGAGATATTCTTTGTTTATAATACCTCACAGTAATATTTAGTTAATATTTCTTCATCATCACACACATCTGTAAAATATTATGCAACTTTTTGTTTTAACTCCTAGATACTACCTGGCTATAGTTGGTTTAATGGGTTTCTCCGATTTTGTTTTAGCGATTTCCAAAATAATGCACACAGATGCATATCATCTCTATAGAAACCTACACCATGATTAAAACATAAAAAATAATCTGTTCCAAATGTAAAAAAAAGATCATTTTTTAGCACAAAAAGTTGCTACATCATCATTTCAACAATTCCAAATAGAAAACTTGGAGAGGCATACCTTTTTTGAACCAAAAATATCAAGTATATGTATCAAAACTTTTAATGAATTTCATCAAATAAAGGGATCAAAACCATAAAATCATTGATAGGTTCAGTCAACTATATCCTCATATATTATGGATATCCACTCTTACTCAATTAGGGTCATCTTATTCTTCATAAGGGCCTAAGAAAAGTGAGGCAAAGAAAAAAATTAGTTATACACTTATTGTCTGAAATCATTGAAAATTATGAGTTTTGAACAATGTCTTCATGATTCATAGAATCCTCAAACCCCTCTCCTCTCCTAATTTCTACAAGATTTTATAAAGTGAACCATTCTATGTAACTATCTTGTTTATATTCACAATCATGTTTTCTATGTTGTAAATTCTTGATAGATAAATAGGTACACCAAAGCTTCCAACAATATTGTTATTGATAAAATGTTTCTTTATTCAAAAATTGAACAATACATCAAATATAGTTTACTTTCTTTGTTCAAATAAAAGTCCTTCTTTACATTTTGGAATTTAAACTAAGATATGTGATATAGATAAATGGGTACACACTTCCAAAACATAAATGCACCGGAAATGTGACCACCCAAAAATTGGAAACAAGGAAAAAAAAAAATAATAAAAAAAAAAAAAAAAAATATATATATATATATATATATATATATATATATATATATATATATATATAGATATATAGATATATATATAGGGCTATTTTATAAAATACCACATTATAGTTGATTGAATTTAGCTTGGGTGGTTGGGCATAATCGTTTTGATCCTCCCACGTAGGTTCAAGTCTCATAAGTTGAAAATTTTAAGGCTCCACAATTGAATAACCATGTGGCACTCTTAAGTGAGTATATATTGTGTGTTGGACAGGTACCAACAACCTCTCTCTTGCCTTCAAGTTGTATCCCCAAAAAATAGTGAACTATATTGGAACTCGGAAAGAAAGCATTGTGAATAAATGAGTGAAAACATATAAATAGTGTAAATGACAAGCAATGTTCCACAATCACTTATATTAGGACCCTCATCATTAGTATCACCATTTTCCTCTACCTCAATCCTTGAGGGACCTCAGTCAACACCACCTAATTTTGATGAAACAACATAATTCAAGCTTTAAAATATCGTAGAAAAAGCTTCACATGCCTAATCAATGATTTTGTTTTTCAGAAGGGTACATTTTTGCTAAGGCCATGACAGAGGAGTCCAAAAATCAATATCACCAACATCGAGGTACATAAAGGGATTTCCACTCTTGATTTATTGCTAATTTCATACCCTCGTACATGAAAAATCTAATAAACATGTTTCAATCCTACCAATTCTGAAAAAATATTAACTTTGTTGAACTTTGAATGGAATATGAAATTCTACTTTCTCCATATGAAGTCCGATGAGGTTGGAACCACCCTCGCACATCCTAAAATATTTATTGGTAATGTTGAAAATTTTATTGCCAACATTTTTGGCGCAAACTAATGGTGAAACTCTCTTTTAAAGAAAAAAAATGAGTCTTAGAGGCTTCTACAAGTCTCATTAATTCATAACTAACCTCTAATTACGAATTAAAATAAAAAAATATCGGTTCCCACAGTCAAATTATGGTCAAATTTGAAATTTGTTTTTGGAAATGCATTATAACGACATTGTAGCTGGCTAGAAATGGTTTCAATCTGTACAAAAGGAATTTCCCACATGTTAAGTGTGTTTTAGTCTCATTTTAGAATTTCAATATGGAAACACAACTAGCATAAGGGAGGGGCAGGTGTGTTTCCTACAACATAGAATCTAAATAAATTGAAACAATATTAATTTATCAAAAACTAAAAATTTAATACTATCACTTATCTAAGTAAGGTAGGATATATTTATATATTTTTCAAATATAACTATGTATTTTGAAATAACATTTTAACTTAACCTTATCTAATATTGTACACTAGTTTCTCAAATTTTCTATATTGAGAATACTTACACGTTGTTCATTTCCAAGACTTATATTTCAAGAATGATGTGCAATTATACCAAAACTACCAATAAGAAATCCAAAATTTGGAGCTGCCAAAATTTCCCTCAACATTTAATTTCTAATAAAAACCTCGTAGCAAAACCGTGGGCATCTCCTCACATTTCACTGATGATTCCAAGTGAAAACCTATTAGTATTAATTGCGGTTATTGATGCAGTATGAACATCAACTGAAGAACACAATAGAGGAATCCAGCCCAGGGGATCGACCCCGAGACCTCCGACATGAATCTTAAAGAATTCAACCAATCGATTTGTCCACTAGGAAGTTCCCTTCCTTCACTTGTAAACAAACCTAATTCATTTCATTCCACTCAAATATTCACAATTAAGCATTTGGCATTCAATACCCACCTTATCATATGCATGTGAATTGAGGTTGTGCATTCCTAACAAAGGTAACATGTGCCATTGAATAGTAACAAATATTGACCACATACTCTAGAAAGTGTGTCGACTTGGAACCATATAAGAGTTACAAAGGGATTTAACAATTCTACTGTTATGAAAAACAAGTAATAGAATTAAGCAGTTAAACAAATGAAACTAGCCATCAATAGAATGCCAAAGCAAAACACTACAAACACACTATTTGTGAATTCAAATCCTAGAATATGAAAATGCTCACGTTGTAGAAAGAACTTGGAAAATGGAATTCATATTTTCGACTCAGATGCTCCACCATATTATCAATACAGATTTTCTCATCTTGCATATTTTGTTTGGGCCCTATTTCAACACAACTACCAAAGAAGAAGGTAGGCACAAGCTGCTAGTATCTAGCTCTCTTAGCCAATGTCATTTAAAGTTCAGTATCTGCATCTCAAACACACATTAAAATAAAACTCTTGACTATATTACTAGAAAATTCATATGTATTAGTCTCACCCAGGTGGTCAAGAGATGTTAATTTATTACCAAAACCATAACCTATTTTTGGTGCAAAAAAATATCCACATTTAGAAAAAAAACATAGGAAAACACTTGATTACAATACATATCAAATTATCAACTATATTTTTAATGCAATCTATTCAATGTCACCTCAAAAAGAGTCAAACACAAAGAAATATCGTAGGCCATATCACCAGCATAGATCCATAATAAACACATATTTATTTAACACCATGTGAGAATAAAAAGAAACTAAGGTGAAAATATCTCAATGCTTAAAATATTTGTGGTTCAAGATAGACTATGTTGCACAAGTTTTCAGTATGTGGGTACTTTGGATACATGGGAACGTCTATCCGGTACGGCTAGAATTTTTGCCCAAATTTACAAGAAACGTCAAGTTGAGAGCGAAAATAATATAATATATTAAAATTTAAAATTTATTATATATTAAATTATTTTTTTGAAATAAATTGTAAATATTAAATATACATACTAAATTGAATTTTTAAATGATTCAAGAGATAACCATAAAATTTTAAAACCAAAACGAAAATCCACCCAACTCATATTGATGTTCATACTAGAAAAAATGCAAAAGCCTAAATTAGTACATAATTCAGAATGCCCAAGAGCCAAAAATATAGCAACAAAAATACAAATCTTAAGATAATCAGAGATTACAATATTCAACATCAAGGATATCCATATAGTCTTGAGCATCACTAGGTACTAGATAAACATCATCATCATCATCATCAAATGCAAAAATTTAAAAATATTTAGCACTTTTTAGCGTAGAAATTTTTCTACTTACCAAATCCTAAGTCCATGGAAATCGTGTTTTCGTGGAAAGAGTCATCGCTGCCATGGGCAGTATGGATGCATGAAGGAAGCAACTGTATGCACTATGAATGGGGAATCCGAAAGGAATTTCCTGTCTTGCCAAGTTTCCAGGTCCAAAGAGGAATGGAGAAGTTGATAAAGCAAACTCTTGTGTCAATTATCCAGTTGGCAGATGAGGCATCCAAAGTGGCCAAAGAAGCTCATTCCTTCATGAAAGAATGCCTTGAGGTGGAGATCCAAATAGAAAAATTAGCCTCCCTACTGTGCTAAGCCATCTAAGTCGCAGGCATCCTATAAGAAAGTCCCATGGGTCGAATCATGAAATAAATCAACCAAACTCTTGAAAAAGTCCTTCTATTTCTCACCAAATGTGGGCGCAATGTGATGCTCAAGCGACTCTTCATCATTAAATCAGTTGCAACCTTTAGGAAGATGTTCCTCTTACTCGGAATATCGATTAGTGACATGGAATGGATTCTGAATGTGTCTGCGAGTGGGGAGGGGAATGGAACAACTTGGGGTTGGCCCCTATTGCCAGCAACGAGCCCATGTTCGGATTCATTTCAAAAACAATTGTGTGCACATGGGGAGAAGCCCCCAAGATGAGTGGAGCTCCCACACACTCCATATCGACGTTCCCCATTGGCACGCATTCCAGAAACTCTAAATATATCACCGCCAAACTCCCGAAAAACTCCCACATACTTGAAGAAGCTCCCCTTTTTTTGGAGAATTATGTACCATTTCCCAAGCTCCCAGGGGCATCAGAGCTTGAGTTACGTGATCTCAGAGGTTGAGGTTCGTGATCTCCAGGGGTTGGAAGTAGTAACCGTGCAACATATAAGATAGATATATGATAGTCTTAATTATTATTCTATATTGTTTTACATTCATCATAATAATTATCATCATCGACAACATCATCATATATAACCTAGTGGGTTAGCTCAATTTCTTCGAACATACATTTTCAAGGTGGAGTCAATAGTGAGGTCTTTGGTTCTAGTCCAAATAAGGTTCAAGTCCAGATGATTCCTACTAGGTCACCAGGCACCACTATTGTGACTGGTGGTTGAGCCACCCTCGATCTAAATATTCCATAGAAGATGGGGGGATCCCAAAAGGTTTACCTTGGGAAATACACACATACATTTTGGTTTTATTTAATTTAATTTTTTATGTTATATTTTTTTCTTACCATTTTTATTTGTAAGTTTTTTCCACATTCCAATAGAAAACACTTGGTTAATCTAGGTAAGAAACACATTTCAAATTCTTTACAAATGGGAGCGGTAATATTGGGTTTCGCAGGTTTTAAGGTGTGCATTGAGGTACTTATAACTTGATTCTCATATACCTTGAGGTTCACCTAACCCAATTCTCATACCTCGGTAATGCTTTCCTACACCTTGACTAAGGTTCTCATACCCGAGCAATGCTTCAACTTATAAACCTTCTCCTTCGCACATCTGATACATATTATTCTATAGAGTGCACCTCCCTTATCTTAGTGTAGTAAAATCAAAAAACATGCTCATCTTATTTGATTGCAAACCGAACTTGCTTAATTCATGGTCACAAAGTATAATGTTGATATTTATTTGAGAAACATGCATTGAAGGTCTGACTTTGAATTGGATACACCAAACATCCTTTGGCTCAAGTGTGAGGTTTGGAAATTAGTTGTTTCCAAAATTTCTTGACATATGCACTTGGGCTCATCCATTTCCATCTCGTGTCATTGGGTCAGGTTAGAATATGGCCAGAATGGAATCCTTTTGAACAGATTAGTACTACGTCAACATTTCCAATGAATGATCATCTCTATGGAAATTGGTGGTCACAAGCTCGTCTACACAGGTATAAAATTATGCATCGAAAACCCATAGAAGGTGCTCACTAGGTAATGAATAATAATAGGGGGTCAGGTTTGGGACAAGAATGTCTATAGAATTCGATAATTGGAGGTCATGAGTTCAATCCCATAGACATAAAGTCACACATATATTTATTTACACAATTTTTTTAGAATTTAAATACTAAAATAGCCAATTTTTACAGTTGAAATATGAATGAATTTCAACTCTTTCACAAGATGATGATCATAGATGATTATAGAGTTGAAACTAGTAAGTTAGGGTAGGGTTAGGGTTTATTATCTTTAATTAAAAATCCATTACATTACTATATATATATATATATATATATATATATATATATATATATATAATTACCAAACCAAAAAAAGTATATTGAAGCAAATTATGTTTACCTTGAGGAAGGGACAATGATATGGTAATGAAAATGTGGTATAAATATGTGTACACTGGTGCTAGTAGAGAAAATGAGAAAGGAAACTGATGGCCTTAATGAATGTTTGAATAAAATGTGGTGGTGCAACATCAAGTGCAGCGTGGAGGTGTTGAAAGTCCTACGGAAGCTCCATTTGATCTTCCTCCACCAAAGAGCATAGTTGTCGGACCCCTTGGTCTGTAAGAACAGCAAGGGAAAACTGGAGGCAACACGACATAGCATGAAATTGCAAGCAATGGGACAAATCATCTTCCCCCTCCTGATACTTCAAACCAAGGTGTGGGGTCACGCTCTTAAGCTTTTCAAACACCGCCTTCACTGCAAATCTTTGCATTGTCGGTTGGGGTGCAACAATTCTTTCCATGAGCAAGGCATAAGAAAATGATGACTAGAGAAAGAGAATCAAAATCAATACCAACAACTTGGGAAGGAAGAAAAGTAGCGGGAAATTAGATTTTAATAGGTACTAAAATGTTATGAGGCAATTTCTATGGGAAATTATGGTGTCCCTTATGTTGTCCCCATTCTATTTAATTTTTTGTTCACTATTTTATTTTATTTTGTTTTAGAAAAAGGAGTTTGGTTTACATATAGATTATATCTAATGATGTTTAATGTTTACGAGTGATAATTTTGGCATAAGGCTATCAATAAAAATTATAGAAGACCTCCCTTATATAGGAAAGTATGTTCATATAAGGATGGAAAGGGACATGAGGTTTACCCATAACTGAAATATCCACTAACCCTTAAAGAGGAGAAAATATCCTCAAATCTATGAATAACATTAGCAATAAACTCAAGTAGTTTTAGGTAGCCCATTATTTTCAGGGTACTTCACGTAGCGCTCAAAAATACCCTATTAGAAGCTAGCCGTAGTTTAGAAGACCTCCACATGTGTTGTTAAGAGAGACATGGGATAAAACTTGAATAATGGAAATAACCGTTACAATAATATTGATGTGTAGAATCTACTCAAATCACCAAGTATATACCCAAACCATCAAGATGACACACTTCTATGAGTAAAATTATGAAACTCCATGGAACAACTCAACTTAGAACATATAGCCAAAGCATAAAGACATGCAATAAAATGCTTAAGTGATCACAATAAAAATAATACACATTGGATATATCATATAGACATGGATCATACATATCAAGTTGAGACCTAAATATGCCTCATAATCAATTAAAAATGACTAGCATAAATCCAGAGTGACACAATTAGAAATGAATAGCATAAATTACCAACTAACTAGTGCAACAATTATATGAATTAGTCATTATTATCTAGTCATATATTTTAGTCCTGGACTAAATTAGTCATTTAAGTTAGTCGCTTTTAGTTTAGTCACTTATTATCTAGTCATATATTTTATCCTTAGACTAAATTATTCATTTAAGTTTATTCATTTTTAGTCTAGTCACTTATTATCTAGTCATATATTTTATCCCTAGACTAAATTAGTCATTTTAAGTTAGTCATTTTTAGTTGAGTCACTTAAAATTTCTCAAATTTACTAGTAACTCACTTGAAATAATTTCGGTGACTAATGTTTTTAGTCACATAATCATTAATTTCATCATTTTCTACTAGTGATTTTTATTGATGGAGTGCAATAGTTATGTGGTTTCTGAAAGTGGAGTTGAAACCTTATGGTCTCTAGCGAAAAGACATATTGGAGAGAAGGGACTTTCGAATACTTCATGGAAATGGTATGGTAGAATGTATGTCTAATTTATCTCTGCGAATTTCGATTTCTTGTGAACATTGTGTATATGTGGGAATCAAAATCGGGTGAGTTCCCCCTCTACTCGCTAAGATAGCGAAAGGGATATTAGAGCTTGTGCATAATGATGTGTTTGGAACTATGCTCTGCCTCCATCGTTGGGTAAGTTTGTGTGTAATATGTGTCATTTATAGATGACTTCTCAAGGAACACATGGATATATTTCCTTCGAAAAGAAATATGAGTCTTTAACATATTTAAATATTTTAAGGCTTTGGTGGGAAAACTTGACATATGAAGAAGATAAAGGTGTTGAGGAAAGATTATGGTGGAGAGTTCACAAGCGAAGGAATACGAAGAGTCTCTCGTAAGGAGTGTGGTATATCACGACAAAGACTACTCCATACACACCTCGGCAAAATGGAGCTTTACATGATAGAGCACAAATAGGATGTTGATGGGAAAAGGCAAGAATCATGCTCGAAAGTGGTGTCAGGGTTAGGATAGGAATTTTGGGCCGAGACAATGGAGATTTGAATGTTACTTGGTTAACTTGAGGTCACCTTCATCGTCATTGGAGGATAAGACTCCACATGAGGTATGGGATCGGTAGGAAACCCCCTCTCTTTCACATGCTCGAGGGTATTTGGTCATGATGCATATGTACATGTTCCTAAGGAGAAAAGAACCAAGTTGGATAATAAATATTAAAGGTGCATCTTTATTAGGTATAAGGATGGTTTAAAAGGTTATAATCTTTGGAAACTAGAAAGAAGGAAGCGTATGTACGATAGAGATGTGGTGTTTCAGAGAGGTGAAATATGTTATTAAACATGAAGTCCTACCAAAGGAAACTAAGAAGGTAGAGTTGGAGCTAAAAGAGGAAGAATCAAACTCTATAAACTAACAATATTCAAAAAAGAGGAAGAGCCACAAACTACAACTTTGAGAAGATCGGTTCGAGAAAGAAAGTGAAGTCGTAAAGGTATAGCCCACATCTTCTTTCCGTTTCAAATTTTTTATTTATCTATCGGCAATGATGATCGTGAATCGTCGGTGGAGGCGGTGGATTCGAGAGGACTAAAAACTGCGAAGGAGGCCATGGTTGATGAAATGTCATCCTTCTACTAATAATGAGGCTTGGGATCGAGTGGAGTTTCCAGCTTGGAAGGAAACCCATTGGAATAAAATGTTTGTTTAAGAAGAAGATAAAATGCGAAGTAAAGGTGGAGAAATACAAAGTTCAGATTTGGTAGAAAAAGGTTATTCACATGAGTGTTGTGGAAATGATTACAGATGATATTTTTCTTCATGTTTCCATGGTATCTTCTATTATATTACTTTATGTCGCATTTGATTTTGAGGTAGAAAAAATGGATGTGAAGACAATATTTCTTCACGGGGATCCGGAAGAAGAGATCTACATGAAGAAAACTAAAGGCTTTGCGGTGAAGGGTGTTGATCAAACATTTAACGTAAGTCACCGATGTTATTAAAGGTTGATAAGTTATGTATGGAACTTCATATCAAATCTCTGCGGAATATTTAAAGAGTTGGCCGCAGTGAAGTGGCAAACGACGAAAGCGTGAACGGGAAGTAACGTGGTGAGAACTAACGTGCGGGCCCTAAGGATCGGTATGCTATGTTTCGAATCGATCTTATGGAAAATATAGATCAAAAATCACGTGCTTCATATAGCAAAAGGTAAGGTAAAGTCCTTTAGGTTAACCGAGTACGAGGCCCATACCGACATTAGACCCCAGCACGCGACGTCCACTCTTAAGTGTCCCGGCACGCCCAATCCCTATACGCCACGTGCCCCATTGTCGCCGTCCTTACGACGCTTACTCCTATCTACTTCACTCCCTCTACTCAGTTACCCTCCTAAGGCTTTGAAATGCATTTAAACGAGCTTAAAAACCCACTTTAGACTTTCGCATAGTGGCCTAGCCCCTTTTTTCTCGCTAAACCTTAACCACTTCCCCATAACCCTCGCCCGCTTTGACCAAGCACTTAAAGCCTCTTTGAGGGGCAAAATCGCAAAAGCGCATATCGCAATTTCACATGTTCGTGCTCGATCAATCTACTCGCAAATATTTGCGATGCGATCCACCCATCGCATCCGCTGTCGCAAAAGCAAAAAGCGCGATTTTACGTTGGTGCCACTTTCCGTCATCGCACTTCCCGCCTTGCGATTTGCGATCATCGCAAATCGCACTCCATCGCAAACCACACCCATCAGCGCATCTCAGCCCCATCGCAAAGCGCAAAGCGCAGCTACGCTTTTCTCGATTGGTGCCACTTTCACGCCATCGCACTTTCCGCCTTTGCGATCCGCACTTTCCAGTATTGGGTCCCACCTCGTACGTTCGTATCTCCCGTACCCTCGTGTGCATTTCGTTGCATATCATGTGTTTCCTTTTCGCATTTCCACCAAAGTACTGAAGGTTTCACATTTTACGTTAAAATTTCAATGTTTCATATGTATTCCGTCATGTGCATAAGTTATTCCACGCGACCATTCTCTCACCGTCGATCCCCACCACTAGACTCACGATCGAACGATCTACAGTCGCATTTCCCCCACCAAACCCCTATCATACATCGTACCCATTGCCTTTTTCACCATTTCTACGCAGAAAAACACCGTTCGCGACCATCGTCGCGCCATTGTTCTCCGTGCCCTTCATAATCACTCCCATATGCACGAATTTTATAATTCAGGTCCAAAGTGTTTTGTAGATGGTTATCAAGCGGAGAGATGCCGCCGAGATTACTGCAAAGTTCTTACGAGCGGGTGCGAGTCTCCGCACAAAGGTATAGAAGAAGCTAGTAGTAGCAAGAAGCCCAACACGCCAAGAGATATGTTTCTTTCATGAAGGGTTTGAGAAGATAGTGAGGGCGAACATCATGTGGCATAGCGAGTCGGTTCAAGGACGGTTTGACAAGCTGTAGCTTTGAGAAGATCATTGATAAGGAAGTCGGCCCGTGTTATGGCTTCGAGGGCTCCTACAAATAGCTCTGCGACCGCCGCGTGGATGCGTTTCGATACGGCCGTGGGCCGGAATCGCAGCTACGGTAAGACACTCCATCGTGCTAAGATTCCACTACTCCTTCCATGCTCCGACCATTACCGTAATATAGTAGCATGCCCCCGAGGGAAGAAAAGGAACCATCGCGGGCAAGGCCGGCAAAGGTGCACCCTGAGTTTGTCGACCAAATTTCGTCAGCTCATCTCGCAAAACGGCCGCTTCCCCGCGCCATCGACACGGCCTCGACCCTTCCACACCTATGAAATCATGTCAACTCATGATTCGGCCTCAGCCGAGCCCACTTTAGTACTAAATTAGATACTATTTAGTTTCGAGTGGGTCATTGACTCCACTCTGATATTTTTCTACTGTTACTGATTTTTTGTTTACTTTCCTCTTTTAAAAACGTGCCAAGTGCCCGACTATCCATGATGGGAGGCCTTATTCCTCATCATAAGTTTTTTTGTTTGTTACGATAAGGACCCTTTAACTGAGATTTTGGTCATGCGAAGTAGATATTTTCTCAAAAATATCTTCTCGCCGGGAATAGGAAGAGGTCTATATAAGGAAGACTGAATGAGAAAAACAGTTCCGTATTTCCCGAAGAAAATGGCATGTGGTAAAAAGTTTTTGTATGCTTGTCATGGAATTATCAATGCAAATACACAGAGCTCCGTGGGGTTTTCAGCCGAAGAAAATTTCTAGTTATGTATGAGGATTCCAAATCTTAATGCTTTATATACTTCGTGACTCTTTCTTTGTGATATTGTATCATTGTTCTCTCCACTCTGTTTTCAATTTTCTTTTATCGTGTCTTGGAATGCGAGAGTAACTTGCCACCTCTGGGTATGAATTTATCAACTTCTGTACGATACTACGTAGCTTTACTTTGGTCTATGTTGCTTTAAATATGGCTCATACACGATATGTCTTTCTGCTTAACACATCATTCATGTTTCCCTACGTATTAAACATCGTGGAATGTTACTCTCAATCGAACTGATTGATATGTATGGATTCTCAGGTTCTCAAGCCCATATTATGTTGAAATATGTCTTTTGAGCACCATTTCATCTGGTAGTTCAGTACTTTCCCCTTTCACTTTCTCGCACCCCAAATATTTTTTTTGTTTAAAATACCTATATGTCTTTGAGAGACTGCCCTCTCTCGATGAAAGTTGTCTCTAAGTTTTCCGAAGTATATATGTATTGAAGATTCCCTTCTTGTCTTTGCAAACTGTGTCTTTGTAACTTTGCTAAATCCGACGGTAGTTTGGTCCCATCCCATATGATGATGCTTTGCACACAAGTTGAAAAGGTAGAGAGTCCTAAGTCGATAATAACTCTGAAAATATACTTTGTACTCCCTACTGTTTAAGATGTCTCAGTACACCGGTCTTTGGCAACTCAAGGTACGTACATAGGGAGCTACAACATCTTTCTCGAGCGCCGCCGTCTTGACGAAGTCGAAATATAATTAAAATCCCTCGGGCCTCGACAAACCTATTCACTCTTGCGTAGGGTGAGCATGAAGAGTTGAGAGTTGTACATTCCTTTCACCTTGGCGACTCCACATTTGTGTTGTAAATTAATTCTGTTTGCGATGCCTGCTCCCTCGTAAAGCCGCACCCGAGGCTCTGAGATACATCTCAGCCTAAAGACACCTTCTGTCCGCATCTCGCAAAGGATCCCTACATAGAAGAGGGCCGGAGTGGAAGAGCGGTACGCTTCCATACCGAGATTCACTGAAATTCTCCCTAGAAAACTTTCCATATCTTCCGTCCTCTTCCTCTCAAATCACCCATAAATACAAGGCCCCGACTCCATCATAAGAGACTACTCTGGTTACTATTCGAGAGAGCCCACCTCTAGGGGAGGGTGTCCATATCAAAGACGAAGCCGAAAGTGCTAGAAAATACTTCGCAGTACTCTTTCCACCCTACCCACCGAAGCTGAGGATATAAAGGAATGCTTACCGTGTATGCCCGTTGTTCATGACCGAAGCATTCTCGTCAACCCCTCAAGTCGAGCTCGTTCACTACATCCCCATCATTATCCATACTTCACTTCCACCTTCTCCTCCTCTTATGCACGCAACTCGCATTCTTGCACTACCTCCACCCTCCAATGGCTAACGTCCCCAGATTTCCCGTTAAATAAATACGCCCCTCCGGCTCTACCTACTGATGCATAAACTGCACATGCCACGGGACTATTTAAAGATCTTGCCCGCGTTTCAATGGGGAAAATGAGATCGAGCTCGGAAGCTGATTTAGGAGGTAACTTTTGTTATTTCGTGAGAGAATTTTAATGTGGAACATCTCGGGATGTGGTCCTAAGGGCTACGTTCGTGCAATCTTTAGATGGTAGAGGCTAGAAAAATGGTTCAAGACACTCGGGAAAACCATTCTATCACCACTACGAGACGGAATGGAAGAGAATTTCCTCGAGAAAATTGGGAGAGAAGAAGGACCGCCGTACATTGTCTTACGCTGATTTTAATACACTCAGGAAAATACACGATGAAGAGGTGGGTATTGAATTTATTAAGAGATTTAACAAATTCTACCTTAGCCTCCCCGAAGAGATGAAGCCTCATGCGACCGCCGCTAAGGTTGTGTTCGTGGCGACTTTTCGACTCGGAAGTCCGGCTTCTCTCTCGAGAGAAAGAAAGCACAGACCACCCCGGATGATGCCTCGGCAGATGTCATTGGAGCTCGGGGTAAACTTTGCCTCCACTTTGGTAAGTCTAGTGGAAAATCCGAAAGCAAGATACAAAGAAGAAGGGGGAAAGGAAGAGGTATCCACCTCGGGCCAAGATAGAGATTTCAACAAACGACAGGATTGAGGAGATGAACAAAAATGATCAAGAATCTCTCAAGCAAAGCTGGTAAAGCTCGAAATGGAGGCAAAGACCATTCATCCTCCAAGAATTTCCAAAATGCTCCCAACATAGGTTTTAACCCTCAATACAGAAAGCCACCCTCAGCAGAGGTGCACAGAGAGGGGACAAAAGGAGCAGCAAGACCAAGTTCCACACCCCCTCTGTTGGAAGGCAAGTAGAGGGCTCTACCGAAAGATACGACTTATGAGCAAGAAGAGGCTTACCTTGCTTTCTCAAAGCATAGGATCAAGTTGAATGTCCTTTACATGAAAGTAACGAAGTCAGAGGTGCAAGCACCTACACCCACGAGAGGGAAAGGCTAATGAAGACAATGAAGATCCCGAGTTTGGAGGGATTACCCGCAAGCAGGCTTGTCGACTTCATGCAAAGCTCAATATCCAATAGAAGATATGGACCTCATATCTTCCAAAAGAAGTAGAACTCGCACTCGGGATCGAGGAGGACACATCGCAAGAAGAAGCACACCCGCTCGAAAGGAGGCAACATCACAAAAGACCCTAGACAAAGGTAAGAGGCCCCTCAAACCAAAACCCCGCAACTACGATGCTCTAATGCCTTCATCCTCACAAGTAACTGCGCACCCCCTAAAGGTCGAGCCCATCGTAAAAGAAGTTAAGCCTCTCCCTCGCGAGAGCAAAGACTCAAAAGAAAAAGAGGTGTACGATAGATAAGTACATCATCCGTCTTTAATATACAAAAACGAACTTGAAAAGTGAAAATCCCCGTTCCTTTGGATCGAGTTGTTAAAGCAACAGATATCGAGTCCCAAGTCACATCCTTCATGCTTCCCCCTGAAGTAATACACATCCCCGACAGGTCTCAACTTACAAAGAAGAAAGACCTATGGTAGTGTTTGGTCCACATGTTGAAGAATTCAGACCCCTCTGCACCTCCCTTTTACGTGTCTTTGGTGATCCATGACCTATTACTCCACAATTGTATGTTAGACTGCTAGAGCCTCCCACAATCTAATGCCTCTTGTCTGTCATGGAACAATTAGGACTCTAGCATCACTCGTCGCCATGTCAGGACTTGTACTCATTTGACTCCAAAAGAGTTAAGTGCTTGGGCATGATTAAGGACACAGTGGTCAACCCGGCCCAAATCCCGGCCCAAAAGTGTAGTAATGGACATCGTGGTGGGCATGACATTCCAGCCTATTTTGGTGTATGCTACTATCGAGGTCCTGGGAACAAAAATTTGGTGGGCTTCAATTAAAACTAGATCTAACATATGGCACCATCCCAATTTTTGGTGTGCGAGGAGAGGAGATTATACAGGGGAGACCGAGATTTGTAAAAACGGTTACCAGATCAGATCGTTTAGAAAATTCACCTGTCTCTGATGAGGGGATCTAGATTTTTCGTGCTTGATGTTAGAAGAAGATTACAGGACATGCGGGGAACCTTCCTTATGTCAAATAAGGACTCAACAATCCCCGAAGGTCTTGGAAATTGTGGGTATGGACTCTACATTTCGATGGGGCAAATTCGAAAGAAAGGTAATGGTCGTCGAGTTTTATTGATTTCCCTACAGGGCAAAATGGGTCCCCACTCGTCCTTCAAATTAGAGTATGAAGCCACCAATAACGTGGCTGAGTATGAAGCACTTTTACCAGGGCTGCGAGCGACTGAGAATATGAATATACAAACTCCCGAAGGTCTTGGGTGATTCAGTAATTAGTGGTCCGAACGGATCGTAAATCAATGTCAAGCTAAACATCGCTCGTTTAAGAGCGTACAGAATGAAGTATGGGACATGGTGGAGAACTTATTCTCATCTTTTAATATTTCAGTTTCATGCCACGGGAGGCGAGCGAACGATGATGGCGCGATTCACTTGCGATGAGTACACTGGCACCTTCCGGCCACCCCAAAATCCCCCTCCGCGAGGTATGAGATAGAGAAGTAAGGGTACCGACCTTCGATTCCGAGATAAATTTCGAAACACTCTGGCAAGTGTTTGAGGACGATGAACAAGTGAAAAGGTTTCACGACGAATTGAAATACAATATATTGGAGAAGTGTGCCTATGCCCCGGTAAAGTCCCCAAGGCATTTCATGTATATTCTGCAATTTCACATTATCGTATTTGTACCCACCGCAGCTTTCGTTAAAGATATCCTTGTTCAGGGTGACATGAAGGAAAAAGGGGTAGGTGGATTGCAAAGATACGAGAATATGATCCTGACATCGACCCATTAAGTTGATTAAAGGGCAGGGGCTAGCAAGAATTTTATCGCAGTCAAATCATCAAGCTTTGGGAATCAATTTATCTATGTATTGCAAATGAAGATTCTCGAGGGAACAGATGGTAGAGAAGAAGTGGAAATGGCCACTCGTGAAAAATACCGATGAAGTATCTTACTAGTCCTTGGTACAAAGAAATAGTTGAGTATCTCCTAACATCTCACTCGTCCCACCCAGCCTCCGTGATAAATCAAACTACAGAGCATTGAGGCTGAAATCACAAAAGTATACTGTTGCCAATATTGGTCGACTAGTATTGGAAAGATCTTTCGGGCATACCATTATTATGCCTCACGTATGCGCAGTGGAGAACATAATGACCGAATTTCATGAGGGAATCCGTGGAAGGAACATTACAATCGGAGGAGCACGAAATCGTAGGGATCGAAAGGGAAATCTGGTTTTCTACTCGGCCTAAATTGTTTGGAGACGTCTTTTGCTTGGGTTAGAGCATGTGACAAATGTCAGAAATCTGCTTCCGAAAAACAAAAGCTAGCTGGCTACTGCTCCCTGATTCTTGTACACGTCGATGAACCATTCGAAACAGAAGTGGGGAATTGACTTCATAGGGCGAGATTCACCCGCCTCTCAAGTGGACAAGCACAAATGGATCCACGACTCGCCACGATTATTTCACGAAATAGGGTGGGGAAGCCATACCTATCGCGGAAATGTTACTGATACGGTGATAATCAAATTCATGGAAGAGAACATTATATCCAGAGTTTGGATGCCATAGCACAGAATAGTCACCGACAATGCACAAGCCTTCAAATCTACAAAATTTGTGAATTTCTCGTTAGCAATATAATATCTCTCCGGGTCACTCTACTGACTTACTACCCACTGGGGGAAAATGGTTTGTTGCGAATCATCAAATAAAACGCTAGTGAGAGCTCTAAAGAAGACACAATGAAAACCGATAGGAATTGGGATTCCCAAGCTTTGAAGTTCGCTCTGCCGGGAAAATAGAATTACCGCAAAAGAGAAATTGGGAAATCTCCATACGAATTGGTATATGGACGACAGAACTATGTTCCCTATACAACTAGCCTTGCTTGTGGCTCGATTCATGCAAGCGAGTCGGGATAAACCCCGATGACATTACCAGGGGAGAATTAACCAACTGGTGGAGCTCGAAAGAAATGCGTAATCAGTGTGAATCGAGAGGCTAATAGAATACCAGAAGAAAATGAAAGAGATGTTTGATCAACATGCTAAAGAGCGTAAAGTTTGCGGTGTAGGGGACCTAGTACTCGGGTGTGGGACGTGCGAAGGGGTTGATAAAGGAAAGCACCCGATAAATTCGACCCCCTTTGGTTCGACCTCACTTTCAAAATTGCGTACAGGGGTGGAAACAATACTTTTTAGGGTCGGAGAATTTGCAGCAGGGGAAGTTTGCGGATGCCCTTGTCAATGGTCAATTCCTCAAGCCTTATTTTTTCGTATGCGATCCGAAGTAGAGAGGGCCCGATGTATCATATTGTATATTATTTCTGTTTTACGCGTTGTTTTAACAATGTGTGTTGGTTGAAGAATCATGAAAAGAAGAGGTAAAAAGCCAAAAGGGATGAGAAGTGAGTATCTACGGCAAAGTATTCCTCACTGATGCGGTCCACGTAGTTCTCGACACATTCAAGGATGAACGTGCCGTCCCCGAGGTGGAGCCAATGTTGATCAACATTTAACATAAGTCACCGATGTTATTAAAGGTTGATGAGTTATGTATGGAACTTCATATCAAATGGTGGAATATTTGAAGAGTTGGCCGTAGTGAAGTGGCAACAAGTAAAGCGGGAGAATAGGGAAGTAACGTGCGGGCCCTAAGGATCGTATGCTATGTTTAAAATCGATCTTATGGAAAATATGTTCAAAAATCATGTGCTTCATATAGCAAAAGGTAAGATAAACGTCCTTTAGGTTAATCGGGTACCGAGGCCCGTACCGACATTAGACCCGGCACGTGGCGTCCACCTATGTCCAGCCTCACGCCCAATCCCTATATGCCACGTGCCCCCATTGTCGGCGTCCTTATGCGCTTACCCTATCTACTTCACCTTTTTTTTTCCCTTCTACAGGTTACCCTCCTAAGGCTTTGAAATGCATTTAAACGAGACTAAAAACCCACTTTAGACTTTGTAATAGGGCCTAGCCCCTACGCCTCAAACCTAACCACTTCCCCATAACCCTCGCCCATGACCAAGCACTTAAAGCCTTGGGGGGCCAAATCGCGAAAAGTGCATATCGCAATTTCACATGTTCGGTGCACTGACTAATCTATCGCAAATATTTGTGATGCGATCCCTACCATCGCGCATCCGCCCCATCGCAAAAGCGCAAAAGCGCAGCGTTTTCTGTTGGTGCCACTTTTCCGTCATCGCACTTCCCGCACTTTGCGATTTGCGATCATCGCAAATCCCACCCATCGCAAACCACACCCATCACAGTATCCACCCCATCGCAAAGCGCAAATCGCACGCTTTTCTGATTGGTGCCACTTTCCGCCATAGCACTTTCCGCCTTTGCGATCCGCGCTTTCCGTATTGGGTCCCACCTGCGTACGTTCATTCTACGTACCCCTCATGCGCATTTCATTGCATTTCATGTGTTTTCCTTTCGCATTTCCACCAAAGTCTCAAGGTTTCACATTTTACGTTAAAATTTCAATGTTTCATATGTGATTCGTCATGTGCATAAGTTATTCCATGGACCATTCTCCACCGTCGATCCCACCACTAGACCATGATCGAAAACGGCCCACGATGCATTTCCACCAAACCCTATCATGCACCGTACCATTGCCCTTTTTCACCGTTTTTATGCGAGTAAAACACTATTCGACCATAGCTGCGCCATTATTCTCCGATCCTTCATAATCACTCCCATATGTACGAATTTTCTATAATTCAGTCCGCGTGTTTTGCGTGGGTTATCAAGCGGGAGAGGGCCAGCCTGAGTTACACAGGTCACTTATGTGCAGCGGCAGGTCTCCACAGACAAAGGTATAGAAGAAGCAAGGTGCAGCCAAAGCCCAACACGCCAAGAGATATGTTTCTTTCGTGAAGGGTTTGAAAGATAGTAGAGGCAGAACATCATGGCATAGCGAGTCGATTCAAGGAAACGGCTTGAGTGTCGAGAGAAGATCATTGATAAGGAGTCGCCCCGTGTTATAGCTTCGAGGGCCCTACAACAGCTTTGTAGCCATGCTGTGGACCGTTTCGATACAAGCCGTGGGGACCCGAATCGCGAGCGACAAGACCTCCATCGTGCTAAGATTCCACTACTCCTTCCATGTCTCTGGAACATTGTCGAGAATATATGAAGCATGCCCCCCGTGAAGAAAGGAACCATCGGGCAGGCGATCACGACAAAGGTGCACACAGCTTGCTTCGCCCAAATTTTCCGATCCATCCGCAAATAGGCCGCCTCGACGATCGACAACGGCCTCAACCCTTCCACACCTATGAAATCATGTCAACTCATGATTCCGCCTCGACTGACCCATTTAATTTTTACTAAATTAGTTACTTTTAAGTTTCGAGTGGGCCGTTTACTCCACTCCACGGCATTTTTATTGTTACCCGGACTTTTTGTTTAATTTCCTCTTTTTAAAAAACTGAGCCAAGTGCCCGACTATCCATGATGGGAGGCCTTATTCCTCATCATAAGTTTTGTTGTTCCGATAAGGACCTTTAATAGATTTTGGTCATGCGAAGAAGATATTTTCTCAAAAAATATCTTCTCCGCGAAGATAGGAAGAGGTCTATGTAAGGAAGATCGAATGAGACGGAGTTCCAGCATTTCTCAAGAAAATGGCTCGTGTAAGAATTTTTTGTATGCTTGTCGTGGAATTATCAATGCAAATACACGGAGCCCGTGGGGTTTCAGCGAAGAGAAGTTCTAGTTATGTATGAGGATTCAGATCTTAATGCTATATAGTTCGTGACTCTTTCCTTTTGTGATATTGTATCATTGTTCTCTCCACTCTGTTTTCAATTTCCTTTTATCGTGTCTTTGGAATGCGAGTAACTTTGCCACCTCGGGTATGAATTTATCATGTCCGATACTCATGCTTTACTCGGTCTATGTTGCTTTAAATATGGCTCATACACGATATGTCGTTCCGCTTAACACATCATTCATGTTTCTCTCGTGATTAAACTATCGTGGAATGTTACTCTCACCGAACTCGATTGATATGTATGGATTCTTAGTTCCTAAGCCCATATTATGTTGAAATATGTTTTCTCGAGCACCATTTCATTACTGTAGTTAGTACTCCCCTTTCATACTACCAGCGCCCCAAATATTTTTCTCGTTTTTAAAATACCTATATGTCTTTGAGAAATCTGGCTCCTCTCCGATGGTAAAAAAGTTGTCTCTAAGTTGTCCGAAAGTGTATATGTATTGAATATTCCCTTCTTTGTCTTTGGTAGAGTGTATTTATAACTTGCTAAATCCGAAGAGTAGTTTGGTCCCATCCATATGATGATGCTTTGCACAAGTTGAAAAGGTAGAGAGTCCTAAGGCTGATAATAAGCCTGAAATATAATTTATACTCCCCTACTCTGTTTAAGATGTCCTAGGCACTTGGTCTTTGGCAACTCAAGGTCAGTCTCCTAGGAGCTACAACAAAGCGTAAGAAAGAATAGGTATGCAGATTAACAAATTCTTTGTAATCACCAAGGATGTGGTATCAGAAATTTGATACATATATACGCGGAGCTTGGCTTCAACGTGAAGAAAAGAAGATCACTATGTGTATTTTAAATTAATTGGTGACCATGTTATTTATTTGGTCTTGTATGTGGATGATATGTTTACTGATTGGAAATGACAAAAAGAAATTATCCGGTGATTTTAATACCCAATTGTCCTTGAAATTCAACATGAAATACTCCTAGTGTTGCAAACTATATTTTGGGCATGGAAATTAAACGAGATCGGGAAAAGAGGAAGCTATGGTAAAACCATAGGAATTATGTTCGAGACAATATTGCAGTGAAAGGTTTAATATGAAGGATAGTAAAATAGTGAAGTTTCATATTCTTGTAGGCGTAAAATTATACGATTAAACAACATCCCAAGATACAAGAAGGGGAAGAGAGGATATGTCCGTGTTCCATATGTAAGTGTAGTGGGTATCTTTGATGTATGAAATGAGTATGTACCAAACCATACATTGCACATGTAGTGGGAGTATTCGAGCAGGGTTTATGTGGGCGTCAAACCTAGGGGAAGGAGCATTGGACAACAAAGTGGAGTGGGTTTCGCATATTTGTGTGGCACTAGTGATTATGGTTTACTGCTACCAAGGAAGACCAAGATTGGATAGATTTTTTGGACATGTGGTTTTTCTTATGCGGTATCTGAGTTGGAGATATAGTTGAGAGAATGTCCACAAGTGGGTATGTGTTTAATTTATTTGGAGGAGCAAATCGGTCGGATGAGAAAAATACATGTCAGTAGGATCTTTCAACTACACGGGTTGAATACATGGTTACCACTCATGCAATCAAGGAAGAAGTTTTGTTGCGTAGATTTTTGTTTCAAGTATGGGGTTGGTACAACGAGCTATAAGGATAGATTAGTGACAACCAAAGTGAAATTTCTCTTGGAAATGAACCATGCTTATCATTCAAAGACAAAGCACATTGATGTTTAGTATCACTTTGTGAGGGATGTGGTTGAGGAAAAAAAAGGTGTTGTTGGTAAAGGTGTACACTTTGGAGAGTGTTGAAACGTGTATGCATTGAAAAAAGTACCGTGAGAATTGAGATTTTTTCTTGGTGTAGAGAAACAATAATGGGAAAGTTACGAGGCTAGACTAATGACTAAGCTCTCTTATGAATCCATGTGTGGAAAATAAAACAATAAGTGGGAGAATGTTGGGTGTGTGTTATATTATTTCCATGACTAGCCGCACATGCGAGGGGATCATGAGGAGACTCCTTGTTGGGGAGTTTGTAGGGGGTCGATATCCCCCCCTACATGGGGTCTATGGAATCGCACTAGGAAAAATGTTTTATGGACCCTATATTAGGTGGGCGGACCTACCTATTATTTTGTGCATGGTTTTTGCGCATGGTTTTTGCGAGACGGTTTGCTTTGGGCATGATCTTTTTTCTCGTCATTGGTATTTTGTAGATCCAAAGTTAAGGGAACTACAATTATGTTCTAATCTAGGGTTAATGGATTGGGGTTTATGAATGCTTACAACATGTATATATATGTATTGTAACATTGAAAGGAATGAGTAGTGAAAAATGAATTTGGTAGTGCTGGTTTTGGGATCAAGGGGAACATATCTATGTATATGTGTTTCATGTTTATGTTCTCATCATTGTTTATTTTTTTCTTTTAAGAATTCGTTTGCGAGTGTAATTTTTGTACGAGTTTAAAACCTACAAGACACTTGTATTTTGTGTAGTAGTGTTTCTCAGAGTATGTCGCATCCATGTTTTTCATTTACGATGTTACAAACCAAACCACCATGGTTTATCTTCGTGAAAAGATCCACGAGTAAGTGAGATCTCATATGAAGTATAAATAGGAGAAAGGGGGAGAGGTGAATGGCATGGAAATGAAAGGGAGGCATAATTTGAAATAGCACCAGATGGTATAAATAGCCCGCGATGTTTAGTTGGAAAGGATAACAAAATTAGCTTCAAATTCTATCACTACAGAAGAACGAGGACTTTGGGGGGAAATATTTTGTATTCATTGGTTATCGAATTGGCTAAAAATTTCGATAAGACTTTAGTCCGAAAACGGAAGAAAATTTACTTTGAATTTTAATTAAAAATTATGAAAATAAAGTTATGACATATTGTTCCATTATAAAAATCCAATTTTCATACATTTCAAACCACTTCTACCATTATCGCTAATTAATTAATTAATGGTTGTGCGGAGTGTAGAGAAAACTACACACAATGAAAGCAATAATCTCTATGCACAAATCACTACTGCAAAATGAAATATCTTCACACAAAGCTCATCCGCATAGCTGAAATATCTCCGCATAAAGCTTCAACTATAGTTCAATTGACATGCGTACTCCTAGGTTAATAATATGTTCATCTTAATAGCATAGGTTTATAGGTTCATTGGTAATAACAATTGATATTCATATGCAATCTATTTTGACTCATTGTTCGAGAAGCGTGGAGCTCTGCACAATGAAATTAGTTGATTGTGTGGGGCTTCTCACCCCCGCACTAATGAACCATCGTTAATTTTTATTTCTTGGTTTGTGAGATAACTACGCTCGATAAGTATTACTATTTTTTATATTTTTTTCTGGTATTTGAATGATTATGCGGTGAAGTGGCACTTCTACAATTGACAACTTGAATGTTTTGTTATGTTTTGGGGCCTGGTGATGCAAAGCGTGAGCTAGTAGTTTGTGTCATATCCATTGATCTTTTCATTACCGAGCAGTGACTTTCCATTAAATGAAGCCATAGCTTTTCCAATTCTTGCTCCTCGAAGAATGGCATTGTGGACGGAAAAATTTCCGCATCATCCAAATTAAATTCAAGAGATGGAGTATCGAACTCCCAATCATAACAACCCCAATTTCAACCCCGAACCCCTCCCTAGCCCTAGTAATGCACAGTCGTTGTTATCCGAAAATACTATGTATCTAATACTACTCTACTCATTAAGTCAACCCAAGCTCGGGAGCAAAAATAGATCAACCGAAGCAAATGTATAAAATGAGCCACATAATAGTAGGGGCATAAGTACATGAAGTAAATAGGTTTCTTTATTCAATCCAACAGCATGTCCATCTAGTAACTCATTCTAAAAGATTAATTAAACCCACATGAACAATTAATTAATGATGAGCAACAACAATAAGCATTTTTTAACCAATAATGCATATATATTTTACAAGTGCATTACTATAACATATTTTTATTTGCATTCATAAGACTAGGTGAGGGTTCCTTGAGAATTGAGCAGATGAAGCATGAAATGCAGAGTGATAATGAACGACCGAGGATGGAAATGGAGATGAAAAAAAAGTGGATATGATTCTTAAAAAACAAAAGAACATGGCCAAGGTCCTTTTCTTTGAACAAGGTCTTCTTTCGCCGACAACGTGAATCACAAATTGGGCATGAATGATTACATCTTCTAATATGTTTGTATTTATACATAAAATGAAAAATTGCATATTAACATCCTCGTATTTTTCCCTTCACGTGTAGGTGAGTTTATTTATGTAGCTCTTTGAATTACTATTTGAGTGGTTTCTAACATGTAAAAATACCATACCACACACATTTAACAAAAGCAAAGTAACCAAAGTTGAATATCATGGCCTTCATATAAGTGAAGATTTGTGAAGGATCATAATCGGTAGTATTCTTATTTGGAAACAATTTCTCAGATAACGAAATTTAAAATGGGAAAGGTCATATTCCATTAGCAATTAATATAATAATATTTGGTGTTGGTTGAATTTCATTTTTGGAAGAAATCTATAGCACATTGTCCGAAGTGTTATACAATGCATTCAAGGTGGTGGCTGATCATATGCTTGGGTAGGTTCAAATCTTAAATGCATGTTCTGTCATGCATGGTCATGCCCGGGGTTATTTTATGATACATATAACTTAGAATAAATGCGTCCTTTTGCATTTGTGTACATTGATTTATGATAAATATGTGATGCACATCTATAAGAATTTTAAATAAGGAACTTTGGGAAACAATGAGCCAAAGTAATAAACCATCCCTAAAATTACTACGTAATTTTTGGCTATTGAGGGGCATCTTCAAAATTATACTTTTTTCGCATCGACCCTATACCAACAACGCTAATGTTCTTACATCTACTACATCAATCACAAACTTTTCGAGAAGTGAGTAAATTTAGGAAGCACGTAATCACATTGATGGATAGGAAAAAAGGCATAATAATTTGATCGGTGGCAAATTTACCTACAAGGAAAATGAGGTTATGTCCTCCACATCCACATTTGCATTGTGTGGAAGTTCATTGTGCACAAAATTATTTTTTGCGAAATTCAACTCATTGTGTGAACCTTCGCACAATGATTTGAAAATTTCGCATTGAATGAACTAGCGACCAATACTCCCCCATCACCCACATAAAACATGCCCATTCATTCACTAATATTGATACTAAGTAAAGCTACAAGATCCTCTACATGTAAAATTTACATTCAAAACACCCCCAAACCATTTCCAATATTGGATTGGGTGGGCATCTAGAACATTTCAACTTTGCCTTAATTTGACATTATCATTGAATCTAACACCAAATTACCAAGTCAATTGAAAAATGGTGCAATCATCGTATTTTACTAATTGCCACTAAAATTTGATAGTCGATACCTAGTCATGTGTCGCCACTCCAACCAAACACAATGTGAATGTGTCTCCAACAAGTTTGTACAACATTCAATAGCGGTGATTCCATAGACTTTCTTTTTGGCCATGTCCATGCATATTTTATTTAAATATACTTTCGGGAGAAAATCTGGTGGCAATTTCATTTGCCATTTCTCCATACTACAAGGCAGACTTCGGCGTTGAAAACGTCTCGACGCAGAAAAATTCCTCATTGCAATTGCTTGTTTTCTCTCCACTCGTTACTCCCTATATGTACAATGATGAAAAAGTAATCATACATGCACATACACATGCGTTGAATCGAGGGAGCCTAGCGGAGGCCCAGAAACACATTGAAACGAAACGGATACGTACTCAACAGACCGTGGAGAAAATAATCATAGACTTCTATTATAAGAGAGGCTCTGCCTTGCTTTTCTTGCTTAGTGCGTAGGGAAGGGAAACAAAAATCTATAGATCAATGAGGAAGATATATAATTTCCTAATCCCCTCTGCGAGGATTGCATGGATGCACAAGAAATTAATGCGGTGGTTGCTTCGAGCAGCTATGAAGCATGTTAGGGTTTGGTGTTGTCGTCTACTCAGAGAGTCGCAAGGCCTGTGGTAGATGGCGTGGGTGATGAGGTTGATCGAATGCGTTCACACTAACATTCTCCCACTTGAAGCCGAATGAATAATCTTGAATCAAGTCACCATTAGGGGAATTTTGAGGTCTAAAATTGGCCTCCCAAGAAAAATGTACAACCAAAATAATAAAATTTATAAGAACCAATAAGATTAAATATGATGATGTCAACTATGAGGGAGGATTCACCTTTTTTGGAGTAAAAAAAGTAAAAATAATAAAAATAATAAAATAATAAGCTATTTTTCACTATATTTTCAACTTAAGGATACTCAAATTTATACCCGTTGGATGCCCAATTCCCTCATCCAAGGAGTATACATGTCGCATACTTTCGATGGACTCTCGCTACACGAAAAATGAGAAATACATGAAAAATGTGATTGCAATCACGTTTTTTTCATGTATTTCTCATTTTTCATGTAGTCGGGTCCATTGAAAGTATGCAACATGGGTACTCCTTAGATGAGGAATCAAATTTGCATCCAATGAGTGTTTCAACTCAAAATTTGAGTAAACCCATAAGGAGATAAGTTCAAAATACGAGTTGAAAAAATAGTTTTTTCTTTTTTTCCTCTAAAATATGATGATATATTCAAATATTATTTTATTATTTCCACTATTATTTTATAATTTCCTTAGGAGGCCCATTTTAGACCTCAAAATTCACCTAATGACTGAGGCCTACCATTCCTCTACATAAATCATGATTACTTCTTGGCATATTCTTAGTGAGCATATCAACATAGTTCTTATCCGTATGGGATCTTTTCCAAATATAACTGCCCTTCCTCCAACACATGCTGGATTCAATGGTACCGTAAGTCAATGTGCTTGGTTTTTTAGTGAAATGATGGATTTTTTGCCAAGTGAATGGCAATCTAACAATCACAATAAAACACATACTTGTCCTACTTTTATTCCTATCTCTTCTAGAATCATTTCATCCACAACATCTCTTTACAAGCCTCTCGTTGTATATTTACTCCGCTTCGTTGTATATAGAGCTATTATTCTTTGTAGCCTTGACACCCAAGATACAGCCACCCTTCAAATATGTACAAATAACCTATAGTGTATTTTCCGGTGTCGATATCTCTAGCCATATATGCACCTATAAAACCCTCAAGCTACGAAGCATCATCATGACCAAAACATAAACAATAATGACTAGTACCCTTAAGATACCTGCAAAAATCCAAGTTAATGCTTGCACAATGTTGTTTTCTTGGATTGGAAAAGGACTGCGCTCAAAACTCCCACTAAATATGAAATGTCTATTCATGTGCATACTATGGCATACATCAAGCTTCCAACTACTTTGAAGCATAAGAAATCTTGCTCATTTATTCCTTGTCCTTGTCATTACTAGGACATAACTCGGCACTCAACTTGAAGTGAGCCATAGGGGTGTACCAATTGGATTTTCATCCTTCATATTAAACTTGACAAGCCCCTTCTTGATATATTTTTCTTGTGACAAAGTCCCCAACCTTTTGTTTTTCTTCTCCCTACATGATCCTCATGACCCAATATATGTTCTTTTACACCCAAATCCTTCATTGAAAACTTTTTTCCCAAATCCTTACTCAACCTATTGATGATATTCTTATCATGCCCAACAATCAACATTTCATCCACATATAACAATAATATTAGATACTTTCCTTGATCATACCTCTTGATATAGACACAAATGATCAGGTTCCAACTCTATGAAAACCATGTTCCAACATGAATGAATCAAATTTCTTGTACCATTGTCGAGGGTGCCTATTTTAACCCATAGAGACTCTTCTTCAACCTTCAAACAAGGTCTTCTTTTCCTTTTTCTATGAATCCTTACGCGTGCTTCATATAAATTTCTTCCTCTAATACTCCATGAAGGAAAGAAATTTTTACATCTAACTCTGTTAACATTCTAAGTCTAAAGAAGCAACAAGACCAAGAATGACTCTAATGGATGAAATTTTGACAACGGGGTGAGAAAATTTTAGTGAAGTCAATACCTTCCTTTTGGGTGAATCCTTTCTACCACCAACCTTGCTTTACAACTCTCCTTCTTTTCATCACCTTCATGCTTAATTCTATACACCCAATTTTTTTTAAAATCCTTTCTACCTTTTTTGGAGATTTATAAACTCCCAAGTTTTATTTTCCAGCAAATATTTCATTTTCTTCCTCCATTTCTTTCTTCCATTCTTTAATGTGTTGAATTTTACAAGCCTCTGAAAACAAATAGGCTCACCTTCATCATTCAATAAGATATAGTTTGAAGGAGGATACCTTTGTGAAGGCTTATGAGGCCTTAGAAGATGCAGCGAACCAAATCGTGGGGGAATAGCATTATCAGGGTTGAATCTCCTTTAAATGTTCTCGCAAGATTCCTTTCTTCTTGGTGTTCACACTTTCCCCTTGTTGTCCTTCCTACCCTTGAATTTTCTCTCGCCCATTTTCCCCGCATTGGTGGGATGTCTTCATGCTACTCTTCAAACTTGTCAATAAATTTCTTTGACTTCCACCTCACCTTTCCTCTTAAACATTTATGACTCATTAAATATAAGATCCCTCCCTAATAGTTTTATGTTTAATTGGATCCCATGGACACACAACTAAATTATTCATCTTTACATATCCTAGAAAAAATGCATTTCATTGATTTTATTTGGGAATATGTACAAATGCTTCATCCAAATATTTTCAAATGAGAATAATTGAAATTATTACAAGTCCAAACTTCTTCAAGGATGCCTCCATCCAAGGGTCAGTAGATGGAGATCTATTTATGAGGTAGCAAGTTGGCCTTTGCAAAGATTCGCCCAAAAATGCTTGTCCGAAAACCTAGGAATTGGACTACATGCTCCTTACCTTTTCCCATAATGGTCTGATTCATTCATTCTACAACACCATTATGTTGAGGTGTACCACGCATAGTCTTCTCATGCTTTATGCCAAACACCGTTACAATTTTCTTTGAATGCATTTGAGCAATATTCTCCACCCATTGTATGATTTCTTAGGCATGTGAGCAATTTGTTACTCTCTCTTTCAACAAAAACATGGAATTTTTTGAAATATTTCAAACATTTCACTTTTAATTTTCATAGGATAGGCCCAAAATCTTCCTAGATGCATCTTCTATAAATGTTACAAAATATGATGTCTCCTCCTAATGAATTTATGTTAAGCTCGGTCCAAACACATCTAAGTGTATCTATTCTAACACAATTTTCTTTCTATCATGACCACCTCTAAGAAATGAAACCCTTTCTTTGTCTACCATATATACAATTCTCACAAAGATCAAGATTGTAGGATCTCCAAACCTCGGTAGTATTTTTTTTACCAGCTAGCGATTTTTAAGCCCCTTCTTGCTCATGCTGACCCAAGCGCTTATACCACATATCCTGCTCTGAATTTCCTCTTTTGTGACAACAACCAAATCCGATTTTCCTATCATCAGCTTTCTTCAATGTATATAATGTTCCTATCTTGGGCCCTCTAGCCATGACCATTGCTCCTTTGCTAATTTTCCAACCTCCTTTTCCAAATCTTGTGGAATAAACTTCATCATCTAGATGTCCCATAGAGATCAAACTCATGCACATTTCGCGTACATGCCCCGACTTGTTTCAACAATATATCTTGTCCATCCTTCATCTTGATCTACAGACATCTCCCACTCCAACAATACTAAAAAAATGGTTATTCCCCAAATGCACTCTACCATAATCACTCTGGGATTATATGAAACAAAGATATCTTTGCATGGGGTTACACGGAGAGATGCCCCGGAGTCAATGATCCAATCAAAGATACCGCTAGATGTATATAAACATGCATCCTCTCTACCGAAATAGTAAAGCAACACATCGCCATCTCTGCTGACTACAACAATATTCTCATGTTCATTTGTGCTACATGACTTGTCATTTGTATTGGTCGGTCTTTGATCCTTTTGTCCTTTCTTCAAGGCTCGAAAATTCTTTCTTCATGTCACCAGGGTTTGCCACAATGAAATCGGATGATTATGCCCCCTCCTTGACTTTGATCGGCCTCTCGGATCTCGATCGCCCTTGTCGCCCTCGATCAATTCTCCTACCACGATCACTAGAGATAAAGCTTCTCCTCCTCCCGGTTTTCCGTAATTGACTTGCGTGCATCTCCTCATTCATTAAACTCTTGCTAACATCATCAAGCATCGGGGTCCCTATAGGTGTTGAAGTACTCATAGCCACAATTAAATTTTCCCAGCTATCCGGCATAGAAGACACATGAACAAAATAGCTCTAATTTCATCATCTAGAGTTATTTTACCGCAGACAAGCCGACTAGTTATAATATTTAATTCATTCAAGTGCTTAGTAATAGAAGCACCACTCCTTAAACTTGAGATTGTAAAGTCTTTTATTCATCAAGAACACTTTGTTTGATGTCGTGTTCTTCTCATATATATCGGAAAGCTTCTTCCATAATCCTATTGTCATCTTTTCTCCGGACACATTGAAATACACATTCTTTACTAGATATTGGAAGATTGTCGCAATTTCCTTTCTATATAGATTTTCGCATTCCTTATTTGTCATCGATGAGGGTTTCTTCGCTACACCCTCAATCGTAGTGAAAATATGATCTGTTAAAATCAATATATCCTCCCTACTCGTGATTTCCATAGGGAAAAATTAGCCTTTCTCAACTATCTCCATATCAGCTTATTTCTATCCCCATTATTAATAAAATTCACACCCCAAAAACACAAAGATTTCACTTTACCAACTTTTTAAACAAAAGGTAAAAAAAAATCTCCTTTAAGGTCAAAGGATCTCTCCTTTAATTGTATATAACAAATAATGGGCCCCTTTACCAAATTTTAAACTATCCAAACTTCACCCATTGGCCATGATTACAAAACATATATAAAATTAAAGCATATAAATGCTACTCCATTTCTCTTTTTCTTTTTTTTAATAAAAAAGGTTGAAACAGAATTATGACCAAACCAAATAAAAAACCATTATAGCCAGCGATAACATTGGAAGCAACTCCCGTTTATCTGACGCTTTTTCTAACTATGGCTCTTTTTTTATTGCCAAGAATCCCAGAGTCATGCCTTCCACCTTCATTCTATAATTTCATGACCATGGAAAATCAACTGTAGTGGGTTTCCTCAAACAATTCTGGCAGTGGAAAATCTCCTGCATAACCTTCTTAACCTCTTTCGTCGAATTTTGCGTGAAGAATTTTCAGAACCTTCTACTGCTTTGCCTTAGTTGATAGTAATAAACCAACACCTTTTTTTGAAGTATTCGTTGGGAGAGTGGTTATTTTTACCCACCAGCAACGAAGTCCCCAGCTCCACTCTCACGAACTCATATGACAAATAGGAGTGGCAATCCTTGGTTCAGCAATTTGAAAACCAAAAGATAAAAAACGACAGGACACTCATACATTCTTCAAATATATCTAAACACACTATGTTTATCACAGGACCTGATACCAGCTGTTGGATCGAAGTAGCCCAGTAGAGCCCAGAACACAGTTAAGAAATATACAGACTCAGGAAAAACTGGAGAAACTAAAATAAGCACACACAGACTAGAGAAAATAATCATAGAATTATATAACAAGAGAGGCCTTGCCCTGCTTGGCTTAGCTTAGGCAAAAGGCAGGAAACACAAATTTATAGATCAAGGAGGAAGATCTAGAATTTCCTAATCCCTCCATGTAGGATTAAGCATGGTTGCACAAGAAATTAATGTGGTGGTTACTTCGAGTGGCTAGGCAGCGTGTTATGTTCAGTGTTGTCATTTTTCAGAGAGTCATGGCGAGGGTCAGTGGCAGATGGAGTGGGTGGCGAGGTTGTCCTAAATGCGGCTTCACATTAACAGCATCTCCTAATACTATCCTTTCCCATTTTTTGTGACTTCTTCTCTAAATTAGATTAACATAATTTATAGTTATTATAAATACGTACTTTCATCTTAATAGAGAAAATGCAATGATAACCGAGATTCAGAATGATACAAAAAATGGTTGTGGGGGAGGATTATTTTGGCAATATCAACCGTTATTTTAGTTTTATGTATGTAATTTTTTTCATGGTATTTACAATTTATTTCATTTTATGCTAGGAATTTCAATAGAGAATTTGTAATTTGTCTTGGATTAATCCTAGGTGTGCCGCTAAGAATAGAATCACAAGAGTCTTTCCTCGGGCCCAATAGAAGCACATAGGTGGGATAGGATGGGGTCGCAGTATTACCAGCTTTGTTTTCTTTTGGAATTCCCACATTTTATCTCTGTAATCCTTAAGTAAAATCGTTCCACTCACCCTAAATTTTCTTTCGTGAAACACTTCAAGTACCATTACTACTAATAAAACTAATAAAATTTCCTTAAATGATAGGTTTTTGATTAGTTATTTGGAGAGTAAGGTACTACTCAACCAATGGGAGACAAAGGTAGTGCTTTCTTAGGTACTTATTTTGGAGGGGCCACTCCAATAAGTGAGCTACAGGTTTCTTTTAAGTTGTGTCTCTCTTGTCTGCTAATTGATTGGATGTGTTGCTCCAGATGTGTTTGGAAGATCTGACGTTTACAAAACAATGAGATATTAATTTCATTACAAAGTCACTCACTCATTACCCATTCAGCCACCCCACCAAAAAGAGTCATGGTTGAGTCGCATACCAACATGGAGCTACATCTGATGTGCACACATAGAATAGATATGAAGGTAGCCTAATGAATTCAACTACATGTAATAAATTAAAGTCATATCCAATTCTAAAGAAAAGAAAACCCCTGAGCTGACTTCCAAGGGCTATGATGATTTCCTTGCTTCTGAGCATAATTCCTTTAGTCTTAGTTTATGGTTTTAGTTGTTTTTATCTCTTATTATACAAAGCAAAGCAACCGGTATGCTTATATGAAATAAAGTAATCAGAAGCTTAGTTGAGTGAGTGCGGAGAAGTTGAGTGTGCGGGAGTGCAAAGAATGTGCTTTCTCTATGCACTCTAGCACATTTAACCTTTTCACATTCAAATGAAGCTTCACACAAATTTACAATAATAAATTTTAGTAAATAAAAGTGGTTGGTGACAACTTGGATTAAGAACTTATTTTTTTGAAGACATCCCATAGAATTATGTGCAGGTTGACTGATTGCACGACAAATTCACCGAATCAAGACTAAGTGTTTCACCGAATCAAGACTAAGTGTTTGGATTGATTGATAATGCATTTAAAATCAACCATGAGTGTAGAGAAGTTGAGTGTCTGGGAGTGTGGAGAAATGTGTTATCTCTGCACTCCACACACCCAACTTATCATGACGATGGAAAATTTTAGGGGCTAATATTCGTAGGTGGGCTAATTTTACATGGTTTTTCCAAAAACAAGATTCACCAATTTCCATTTTTTTGTAAAATAATTTGCCCAAGTTTTATAATATAAAATTATTTTACCTTAATATTGCTAAAATTATATAGAGAGTGTATATAAAAACGTAATAAATTTGAAAATTTTTACAAATATATCATCAAATATTTTATAGTTTTCATATTAGAGACTAGCAATATTCGTCGAGGTTTTTAAACTTTAAGATAATTTTCCATCCTTAAAATTTTCCTTATTCCCCACACAAATACTAGTGATGACCCAAACTTATACGTGCATAAAAACCCTCATTAGTGGTTGGAAATCTTACTATGGTCTTTCAAATATATGTATTCATTTTTGAAACAATGTCTTCTCACTAGCCAAGTTAGGTCTGAGTCATCTCCATCTGATGTAGCTCCATCAATTGTTATCTTTGCACGTGTTTCTTTTGATAGTCATGCTTCCTCACATGGTTGATCTACTAGCATGGCCTTCACGACTCCTTCAAAAAAATCACATAGGAATATTGAGGTAGTTTACAAGAAGAATAGGCATAATACTAATAATTGGTGGTAAAAGTAACTCATAATAGGAGTGAAAGCAATACTTAGGACTCCTCAGACAATAGGTCTCAAGTTTGAATCCCCGTAAACGTTTTTTTCAGAAGAATTGCTATCCCATTTAATTGTTTTAAATTAACTCAACTACACTTGTATTTTCCACCCTTTCTTTTGTGGACTCTTCATGTAATGGATAAATAATATCAGCTACCTCCTCTACTGACACGCTTTGTTAGCTATCAGAGTTGGACCAAGCAAGCCTTAGTATTGTGTGGCTAGCTCTATAACTCGAAGTGATATAATGAGTGGGTATTTACGATTGTCATTGTGCTTCAGTAATTTAAGCTACATATAACAAAGGTTGAATAGTTGTAATCTATTGGAGAGCGACCTATATGGGACCATAGTCAATGTGAATAATCTGCATGCGGATACCAAACTAGTAGTAGGAGTCTCCGCACAATGATTTTAGATGGGAACACATACTAGGTATCATCACCACTCTCACATATATATATATATATATATTCTCAACACTTGTGCATTTACATACTGGATGCAAACTTAATTTAATTTATCAGGAGCACATATTGTAGGATGTTAATTTATGTTGACAAATGAAGTTTGCAAAGCTTGTCTAGCTCAATATTCATAAAGGGCAAGGCTCTTAACCTTGTATTCATGGGTTTGAGCCATTTGGATTTCTCAAACTCAATGTCCTCATGTATTTTTGCAAAGTACAAAATAAGAATCATTATTCATGGACTTGAGTCATATTATTTCTTCATCTCAAGATTCCTGTCCATAGAGTGATTCAACATAATTTTCATGACCCACAATGAACAAAGGAAAACAAATCTTTAGTCACAAAATTCACAACAAAATGCATACTTGGAACTTCAACTGCAAATGAAAAAATTTGAAACCTCTCTCTAAAATGTCCAGCGGAAATGAACATATCAGATATGCATACAGCCGTGTGTAAGAGATCCATCATCAAATTCTCAACTCTGTTGTTATTATAAGTGCATGTTGGCTTGCTTTCCTACTTAGAACGGTTGTATTGTCTCCCTGTAATATGGATGGTAGCAAGATAGAGAGGAAGACTAATTTTAAGGCCATGAACTAACGTTCCCATCACAGAAAACCAATTCTTGTGGAGATGCAATAATTAAAATTAATCTTATGGCAATCTAAATATACACATCTAGTTCCCTCTATCTTTTATATATGACATGAAGTGACCACAAAAGAATAACATAAATGAGTTTAGCTCCGCAGATGGAAGTTATTAATTGGAGATTTGTTTAGCCCCCCCTCCACCTACATAAATGACCTGCAACCAGCACAAGTTATTAATTAGAGATTTGTTCAACCTCTTTTAAAGGAACTACAACTACATCGGTTTTGGCATTTTTGGGTATAAAAATAGTATAACAATGTCAGTGTTAGAGCACTCACCCACATAATTACCACTCACAAATTTATTTATTTTTAAATGAATTGCAAGGCACTAAAAAATACCAAAAATAAAATTCCCTCTTCCATGGGAATTATGTCCCATTAGACCTAGTTGAGCCAATCAAAAATTAAAAATAAGATTTCCATAAAACTAGAAAATTATTTTTGAATTTACCGAAAATATTAATATTGAGAATTTTCATGAAAATTTGGTTAAAATTGTTAGGAATTGAGAGATGATGAGAGAGATATTGTGCAGCAAAAACCATAGAATGTTTATTGATCACATAAATTAGTTACATATATAAGAATTAGAACATCAACTTCTAGATGATAAGATCCGAAGAAGGTGGATCTATTACTCATAGACAACTCACACACATAGGGAAATACCTACTTGTAGAATGACACTTAGGGATTCAGAATGACAGCTCACAACACATTGAAGCATTAATTCCAATACCCTCCCTTAATGCTTACATGGAAAATATATAAAAACACACACTACAACAATAAATGAATCTCTATCTGACTGATCTTCATCATCACTCACATCCACTCTTGAATCTCGCAAACATATTTTTTTCTTCACCACCACATCTTTGAGATGTCACTTGACCTCCATTTAAAACAAAACTTCCTCTGACCATCATTGACGAACTTTGTATAATTGACAGTTCTTGACTACCCCAAAGAATAGCCTAGATACTGAATATCTCTATGGACCTGCTTCCATCCTAGTAGTATGCATCGAAATACATACTTCTAGTTATATAGGTAAGTTGTCTATGTACTGAGCTTATCCAGTACTCCATCATGCAACTGACCTTTTTGACATACTGGCATAGATATGAAGAAAACATGTAACTAATGTTCTTGAAGCACCAAATAACGACAAGGCACATCAATGTGTAATAGTCTCACATAAACAATTCAATGATGTGCTCTCTCTGTAGCGAAGAACGTTGAGAACCATTAAATTGAAAGACTTTTTTTATGTTCATTAACTGGTATTTTATATGATTACAATAAAATCATGCTAAATTTACATATCATACCCTAAAAAGAGACCCAAAAAAATCATGATGACCAATATTATACACATGACCACTAAAAAAATATTCTTCTCCGACTATGTCTGCCCACATTGAATCCATCAACGAAGGAGACGTATTAACTATCTCGATCTATATACCTACTTAAAGTATATTCAACAATCATTATAGGAGGCTCTTCCAGGACTGTACATTCGAGCACACCGACCCAACTTATTGTTTGAAGTTTTGACTACTCGAAGGGACCCGCAAATCAAAGATCTATGGCTCTTTGGGCACTTTTTTCACACAACTATGGGTTGAATATGCAGAGCAAACAATATTGTCTTCGAAAAATTGTCAATCATAAATTACGCAGGCATCCACTATAACGTGGGTTGGTTCTTACAAACAAATTATGCAGAATGAACATCCACATGAGTTCTTCCTCAATCAACTATGCCCTGGACGATGGCTCCCCATTGATCATCACATCGACATTGATCAGCACAACGACATTGAACTTGAACTTCTTTTCATAATGATCATAGCAACTGATTTTATGTTTGTTGAGAATACCACAGATCCTTAAACAATTATAAAAAAAATGGCCTTTCAAATCTGCATTTTCTTTTGGAAGATACTCAAGCTCACGCCACTCGGGGTGGTTTTAAAATCCATAATCATCCACCTACTCCTATCCTTTGGTTTTTCCCCATATTACGCCCAATTTTAAAGTTATGAGAGCACAAATACAGATCTAGTTGAATAATAATTGCACAAACTTGCGAGAATTGAAAAGTAAAAATTGAAATTGAGAATGAATTTTATTCATCAATACTAGTTTGAGAATAATTACATAAAACAACTATGTTAAGCTTATTTATACATGCAATAACTATGTATAATTAAATCTAACTGAGGTTAAGTGTGATTTATGTTCTGTTAATGTGCACATGCACCACATGCAAGCATTAGAGTTAACTAACTAAAGCCAAGTGCACACCACATGAAAGCACTAGAGCTAACTAGATAAAGACAAGTGAACATCACATGCAATAACATTGAACTAAAGCTAATTAAGGCTAACTATGTGCATGTACACCAACACCCCCCCTTAAGCATAACTTAGGTGAGTGTGATGCAAAATGAATGAGTCCCAACAACAAGGCCATTTTAGGTACCCATATACAATGCATGAAAAGAGGAAAGAGCGGAAACCCAGTGGGAAGAAAACCCCCACTCAAAATATAATGCAAAAAGTAGAGAAAATACAACTGCTAGGTGTTCATGTCCTTCACCCCGAGACGATCTTGAAGAAATCGAAACTTCTTCTCAGTGAAAGTCTTGGTGAAGATATCAGTAGTCTGCTCAGAACTAGGACAACATTGAAGATCAATGATCCCATCATGGATCTGGAGGAATATGTTTCATATTTGGAAGTAGTAGTATCAAATCCCATGTTTGGATCAAGGACTGGATTTTCTTATACATGGTTGCATGCCAATATGGATTCCCTGCAACTTCGACATGCATTTGACGATCAGATTCATGTGCCCTATATGCATGCATGGGAATGGTTGTCTCTATCGATGCATGCATGTGCATGTGTGGCTTTAGATATGCCTTTGTGGATACATGAATGCGCATACATGGTGTTATAAATTCCTCCTTAGATGAATGCATGGGCATGCATGGCTCTGCCACTGAGAGTGCATGTGGGGCATCATTAAATTGAGACTCATTAGATATGCATCATCAACATCATCAATATTAGAGGAATCAAAGTCATCCTCTATGTTTTTGAAAGTAGTATCTTCATCACTAGCAGAGGAAGATATTTCCTCATGTGCAATGTCTTCATTATTGGACAAGATAAAATTCTCATCTGCAAGTGGTTCATTAACAATAGAAGAAGCATAGTCTTCTTGTTCAGCATTGTCTTGCGAATATTTCTCCACATTATTGGATTATTCACCACTTTCATGACTGCTATAATAATTCGATATATTTGCCTCCAAATGGTGTTCTTATAGATAATTTTAATCACTATATAATCCTTTCAATGTATTCCAGATTTCATGTGGTGATTAAATGTTTCTGATCTCATAAATAATATCATGACACAGATAAACACAATCTTCCATAAGCCATGTCAGATTTTTTAAGCGAATCTGACTTCTCATCCTCTGACAATGGTTATGTCTCAATTCCCATAACTATATGGTACAAGCCTTTTCTCATAAGATGAAGAAAAATAATTGGCTTCCATTCATGGGAATTGTATGGAGTCAGAATAGTGGAAGTTGGGAATTCCATTCTTTCACTTTGTGCTTGTAGCAACAATTGCGACAATTCTTTAATATTTTGATCCGCAAATCAAATCACCTAATAATTTCCAATGCTTTGATCTTCAAACCTACAAAATATTTTTCATGCACCTTCTCCAATCCCTTGTAGCTCTGGTACCATGTAAAATTATTAGAGCACAAATAGATATAGTTGAAGAATAATTTCACAAACTTTCGAGAATTGAAAAAGAAAAATTGGAATTGCGAATGAATTTTATTAATCAATATTAGTTTGAGAATAAATACATAAAACAACTAAGTTAAGCTTAGTTCTACATTAGATAACTATGGATAATTAAAGATGATTGAAGCTAAGTGTGCTTTATGTCATGTTAATGTGAACATGCACCACATGCAAGCACTAGAGTTAACTAACTAAAGCCAAGTGCACACCACATGCAAGAACTAGAGTTAACTAGCTAAAGACAAGTTCACATCACATGCAATAACTAGAGCTGAACTAAAGCTAATTAAGGCTAACTATGTGCATGTACACCAACACCAAATGCAACAATTTCCAATTATCTTCTTCAAGGTCATCCATTATCGTGTGACCACAACAGGAGATCAACGAATTGTGCCAATGAACATGACTAACAAGATAATTGAGATCAAGTTGTCCTTTTCCAAAATCTTCAAATTATTCAACCTTAGTCAAACTTATACCAATATCAGTTATTGGTGGATAAGAAAATTTGGGAGTTGAACAGACCCCAATGCGTAGATATCTCATGTTCCACAGATCTATTGACCGTCCTCATTCCATTCTTAAATTAATTGTTGTCTACCCATATACAGAAAGTGTAATACACTGGTCATCTTGGCGGTTCACATGATTTGAAACAGACACTACAAATACACTAATTGTTATAAAAAAGCAGGTCGGTGGTTCACCTCTTATCGTAGGCCATGCACTCAACTTTGGTCATAAAAAAAAGAAAATCGAATTTCATGCTACGAACACAAGAAACAAATCTACACACAACAAAAGAAACTGAGCCTCCCCAAAAACGACACTCCAACTTTGCAAGGATGGAAACTAAACCCCCTAACATGCTATCATATTTATCTGAAGAGAATGAAACTTTAGTTCTATTCCATTCCCCTATACCCTCCCTTGAGTGATTCAAGCCCATATAGTCTCTGATGCCAGGTTAGAATTTGAGAGATGAGGAGAGATAGATTGTGCAACAACATAAATCACACAATGTTTATTGATCACATAAATTAGTTACATATATATGAATTAGATCACCGACTTCCACTAGATGATAAGATCCGAGGAAGGTGGATCTATGACTCATACAAAACTCACACACATAGGGAAATAACTGCTTCTAGAATGACACTTAAGGACTCACAATGACAAGCACAACGCATGGAAGAATTACTTCCAATTGAAATTGCATAAAAATGGTGAAATAATCCATAGTCAATGCACTTTGACCGTGAAAGGAATTTTATAGTCCTTGGTAGTGAAAGGAATTTTATAGTCCTTGGCAAGACATGGACTAATAATATATAAATATATATTGGTTTATAGAAATATATTGATTTTAATTATGTTTTGCTTATTAATTTAATTAAATTTTTCTTTAAAAAATAAATATTTTTTAAAATAATATTATAAAAATGAATTGTTTTTCAAAAATTATAAATTCAGATCAAATTTAAAAATTCCCAACAATAATATAATTAATAAAAAATAATATTATCAAATTTTAAAACCATGTTCCACATTTAAAAAATCTTTAAAATGCATTATATTATTTTTTTGTTTATTTTCTTGAACTAAACTACCATATTGCAAAGGTTTTTTATGTTTGCAAATTCTTATTCCTTTTGTTTAAAATATAATATACACAGATATATGGACATATATCAGTATTTTACTTAAAATCACGTAGAAGCTTTAAATATTTAACAAAATTTGTAGAAATATATATATATATATATATATAATCAAATTATGATCATAACTACTGTTGTTAAATATTTAATGTAAGTCGTTAGTTTACTGAAAGGTGATAAGTCGTGCATCGAACATTATATCAAATGGTGAAATACTTGAAGAGTTGGTCGAAGTGAAACTAAGTAAGAAGAGTCACGTGCCTAAAAACTAGAAGCGGAAATAATACGAAGGCTGAGGTATAAAGTGAAAAAGGGGTAGCGGAAATATAAAAGGTGCAATTATGTGGTACGAAGAGCGCAGAACAAATATATTAAAATAATTGCCGCTTTTTGAATATGCACACAAGGGAAATTCTGAGGGGGTCGAGCAGCGAGGGAGGGAAGAGACCCATACCCCCGCGAAATTGTGATAGCATGGCGTGGTGGGGACCCAAGGATAGAAGGAGGTGGCAATGCCTGAGCACGAAGTGTAGTGACGTGGCAAAAACAATGTGGGCCCTTACGACTGGTAGGGTATGTATTCAATTCGCTTTGTGAATGATATGTTTCAAAGTATCAAATGGTGTTACACGGCAGAAAGGTAAGGTAAAGTTCATAGGTAAGCTGGTACTGAGGCCCGTAGAAGTATTAAACCTGGCACGCGGTGTTCAACTCTCCACAAAAAATGCCCAATCCCTACATGCCGCGTGCCCCACTGTCAGTGTCCTTACGACACTTGCCCTACTTATTTCACCTCTACCCGTTTTCACCTCAGAATTACCAGTCTCAGGTAGTAGTTTCCCGTATTTTACTGCAGTAAAAGTCTCAGGTCTTCCAGTTACGGTATATACAAAGCAGGAACAAGTGCCAGGTCTACCCAATCATCACCAGACTACCCTCGCGTTGCTTTCCCAAGAAAATTTACCTACTGTACAGGTACTCCATCCCTTTCATTCCCTTTGTTTTCCTTTCGTTTCTCTTTTCAGATTTCATATGTCAGTCATGGGAAGGGGGACACCCAAGAAAAATGAACCAGAAACTCCTCAGGTCCGAGAAACCAGAAACCCTCTCGGGTTCGAGCCTTTCATCGACCAGCAAGCTGGAATCTGCGATCACCAATACCCTTTCCCCATTAGCAGTATAAGGCCTGAACCTTTTTCGCGTCATGTTCATAATAGGGATCGATACCAGGTGGTTGTGTTAGGCTTTTACCATCAGATTACCCCCCCATTTTTCCCGGTGGTCGAGTTCATCTACTGGCTCAGAGACGCCTACAATGAAGACCGAGGCACGTTTACCTCCGCCGAGGGAAACCAGATTTTCTTCCTTTCACCCGACATCATCAAGCAAGCCCTCCGTTTTCCCACCAGCGCCACCTACACTTCTTTCAGCGACAAAGCTTTAACTTCCCAGTTTACCAAATCGCCATGGGAGCATCAAAAAAGCTTCATTGCTTCTATTTCCAGCAGCCAGGCTACTACCCTTCCTGGTACGAAACTCCTCCCATTAAACCTGTTTAAGGAGGAAGTACAACCCATCCTTGCACTCATTGCGGGTCTGTTAGGTGTAGGTGGGTTAGGGGAAACCTCCAAAGTATGTGTTTTCTTGCTGTGGTTAATGTCTCAGAAGGGGGTTGTCCTAGATATCCCGGGTTACTTATCTGCCAGCATCCACACCCAGTTCCAAGAGCTTCCCGAAACTAGTCATTTTCGTTTCTGTTCATGGTGTTCTATCTTTTCTTGTATCAGCATGCTGATAGGTTTGAGTGTTTGGGCTTGGATAGGGTATACGAGGTCAATTCTTAGCCCCGACCTGTGTTTGAATGGAACTCTGCAGTGCGCCAATTTCCAAAAGGGGTGGGTTACTCTAGTTTCCTGAACGATTTCATGTCCATTGCTTACACCATCATTCATGGTTCGTCCTCACCTAGGGTTTTTCCTGAAATGAAGAACTGGCTGCAAGCTGGTAAAATCCAGAGCACCAGGGACTGGTATCTCTCTGATAATTATACTGAAATTCAGGTCTATGGAGCCGAGGTCGCCCCTTACCTGCTACCGGTGTTTCCCACCCGACGATTTTATGCTCTGGAGTATATTCGGCAAGCCCTCAAGGCTGACCAGCTCCACTTTGTCCCCGCTAAGAAAGGTTACATATTGAGGCTTCCTACCCAAATCGTCCCGTTCGTCGTGAATTTAAGACATGCCCTTCCCATTGTCGAAAAGCTATTCCAGGGTATGGACCTGAGACAGGGGAAGACTTGGGCTTATGATCCCCGGGAGATTATTTCAAACAGAAGAAAGATAAATCGGTCCGCACCTTATGTACATGAATGAAGACCATTTATAGAGTGGAAGGCTAACATGGAAATTTTGCCTTTGGTTTCGCAGATGGAGACAGATTCATCTGCCACATGGGAAGAGGAAGGCATCAACAAAGGCCAAGAAGAGGAATTCAGTCCTTCAGGAACATGTTCTCCCTCTTGTAAAAAACAGAAAACAGTCTCAAGTGAAGCCGAAATTATAGGAGAGGAACAACTGCTTGAACCGTTCATAACATATGTGCCACTTGACAGCAGCAAGGCTGGAATCAAAGTGTTGAGGGACAACACCACCTCCTCTGACTTCACTGAGGTTTCACAGGCCATGGGGGACTATACCTCACTAGTGGCAGCCGAAAGGATCAAGAAAAACAGTATAATCAGAGATAAATACAAAACTGAGCTAGAGGGGTATGTAGAAAATTATCACACCAGGATCTCCGCCACCATGAATGTGGATACTGAGCATTTGGTGTTGTCTATGGCCGAAGCCCTTTTGGACCCTGATACAAGCGCCACTAGCTACCGGGTACTCCAACATGCAATTGACATGACTAATGTGCCAACAACTGATATGTGTAACCTGTTTCAGGTTGTAGCTGATATGCTAAAGGATGAGGTAATGCGGGCTACCATTGCACTGAGGAAGCTCGAGAAAAAGCATGAACAGATGAGGACTACCCTGAAGAATGAGCAGGCAAGTGCTCGCGCCCAGAAAAATCAAATACGCGGTCTCCAAGGTCAAATCAAAGGGAAAGACACTGGGGAAACAAACCCGCAGGCCTTTTTAATTGACCAATTGCGGAAGGAAGTTACCTCACTGAAAGGCAAAGCCCACATGCCAGCCTCCCAGCATGTGCAGACAGCCGAGTTGGCACAAGTAGAGAAAGAGAAAAGGGAATTGGCCGGCACCTTGTCACAAGAAAGAGAAGAGAAGGAGAAGTTGGCAGGAACAATCGCTACTCTTCAGAGTAGATTGACAGAGCTACAGAACACTTGGGATACGCACAGCTGTGCGCCAACTACAACGCCACCTGAGACTAGTTCACTTTCAGAAAAGCTGGACACAGCGAAAGCTGCAAACGACATACTGGAGAAATAGGCTTCCACTGCAAGGCAAAGGATCACGGATTTGGAAAAATCCCTGTCAGAGAATACCAGAAGGATAGAAGCATTGTAGAAAGAAATTGAACAGGAAAAGAGAACGAGGGCTGACCAGCAGAAGACTATAAATGATCTCAACGCACGCCTAAAAGGTAACCTCACTCTCAGAGAAGGTAGAAAGATTATTTGGTCCGAGATCATTTCAGCTGTGAAAGAGCAATAGGAATTTATGCAAGTCATCAAGGAGATGAAATCTTCAGTACTCTATCTCAGAAGGCGATTTCAGGAAGGGGATCTCGATTTAGTCAACAGAGCTCAGCGTGCCAGAGAGTATGTGTCATTATTGAAAGGAATGAGAGCTAACGAAGCAGAGAAACACTGCATAGTCAGCTAGCACAAAGAGGCCTTGGAATGTCAAAAACTCATTGATAAGGAATCGGCTCGCGTCGTGGCTTCGAAGGCCTTGCAGCATTTGATATACAACGTGGACCGGTTTGATGTAGTTTGGGCCGAAATTACGACAGCAGGGCTTCCGACGTGTTGGGACTCCACCACCCCTTCTATGCTGTGACCATTACCGAAATATGAAGCATGCCTAAAGCAAGAAAGGGACTGGACATATGTCCTGTCAGATAAAACCACCCGGCTCAAGGCCGAAACCATGATCGCATCACTGCGCCCAAAGTTTGCTCTCCTTCACTTTTTAAAACATAAATTCCCTACTGAGGCAAATTCAGCAACCTCACTGAGGCTTTCATCAGTGTAGAAGGATCTGCAATGATGCCCCCGAGGCCGTCGCGGAGCACCTGAGGTGCGCCTACCAGATGGTCTGTGACTTTCTTCGTAGGTGAGGATTCTGTTCTGGATGTTGTATGGTCTGTGACTCTTTCTTCGTAGTATTGTTTCATTGTCTATTTCACTGTCTCCATTTCCTTTATATCATGTTGTGGAATGTGAGTGACTCGCCAGTTCTTATATAAATTTATCGTTATTTGGTACTTATATGAGACTGGTCTAGCTGCTTTAAATATAGCTCATGCATGATATGGTGTTTCGTTTTACACTTCATTCAGATTTCTTCTGTATTGAATATCGTGGAATCTTATTCGTTCAAAACTGATTGGTATGTATGGATTCTTAGTTCTTAAGCCCATGCTATGTCAAAATATGTTTTCCGAGTATCGTTCCATTCGTAATTAGTGTACCTCTTTTACCTTCTGCACCGCAAATGCCTTGATTTAACAATCCCTATATAACATTTGGAAACTGGCCCTCCTTGATGAAAGCTGTTTCTAAGTTGTCTAATGCATCTGTGTAAACATTCGCCCCTTGCCTCTGCAGTGTTTTTATATTTCGCTGAATCTGAAAACTATCTGGTCCCATTTAAATTTGTGACTTATCAGAGAAGTTGATATGGTAAAGAGCCCTCTAAGTTGATAGTGGTTTTAAAACATACCTTACACTCTTTACTATTTAAGATGTCCTAGGCACTGGTCTTTGACAACTCGAGGCTGTCTCTAGGAACTACAACATCTTTTGGCGCCATTGTCGGGGACGAAGTTGATGAAAAATTGAAATCCCTGGGCCTCGACAAAACCTTATTTCACTCTTCAATTAGGTGAGCATGGAGAGTTGAGAGTTGTATATCCCTCACCTTGGCGACTCCACATTCATTTTCCCTGCTAAATATCTTTGCAGTCCAGGCTCCTTGGAAGCCACACCTTAGGTCAGATACTTCTCAGCCAAAGACACCCTCTATGTCTGACCCAGAAAGAATTTTACATAGAAGAAGCTGGAGGGGGAGACCATTTGTTCATACTGAGATTCCACCACTCTCCCTGGAAGACCTTCCTTCTTCCTCTTCTCAGGTCGCCCAATTGCAAGATTCCAACTCCGCTCTGGGAGAAACCGGTTATTACTCAAACTATTTACCCTCAGGAAACCTCCGAGTCAAGGTCGAGGTTGAGTCAATAGATACCACCCGTTATACTTTTCATCCCACTCCAGAGGCTGAAGAAGTTAAAGAAGTCATAGAGATATCTGCTGTTAATACTCCACCCCCGTCTCCGTCCTCTCAAGTCGTCGTTCACTATATTCCTATCATCATCCACACCACACTTCCACCTACCCCCCCACTTACTCACCAAGCCCTCTTGTTACCTCCACCTCCTCCTCCAATGGCTAATTTCCCTGGCTTCCTGCAAGACAGATACACTCCTCTAGAGCTACCTACAGTATTAAATGACATGTCCCAAGATTATTTAAATATTCTGCCTAGATTCAGTGGTGAGAATGAGATTGAAGCCCAGAAACATATCGAAGTCTTTTGCTCTTTTTCAGAGAATTTCAATGTGGAACATCTGGACGTAGTCCTAAGGCTGTTTTTGCAATCCTTAGATGGGGAAGCTAGAAAGTGGTTCAAGACACTTGGAGCTCGTTCTGTCACTACATGGGAGGGAATGGAGGATAATTTCCTCAAAAAATGGGGAGAAAAGAAAGATCATGGTAATATTCTTACTAAATTCAATACTCTAAAAAAGAAACATAATGAAGGGGTGTCAGAGTTTATTAAAAGATTTAACAAATTGTACCTGATTCTCCCCCCGACATGAAGCCTCACCAGACCGCTGCCAAGGTCGTTTTTGTGGCAGCGTTTGATTCTGAATTCGGTTTCTCCTTGAGAGAAAGGAAGCCAGCCACTCTGGATGATGCACAGACCGACGCATTGGAGATAGAAGCAAATTTTGCCTCTACCGGAAAATCCAAAGGGAAACTCGAATAGGATGCTAGAAGAAGGGGAAAAGAGGAAGTATCCACCTCAAGCCAAGACAGAGATTCGGCTAATGACAAGATCGAAGAAATGAACAAGATGATCAAGAATCTCTCAAGTACGCTGATCAAGCTTGAGATGGAGGCCAAGAATTCACCCCCAAAGAATTTCCAAAATGCTCCAAACAGAGGATTCAATCCTCAATACAGAAAGCCACCCTTGCGGATACTGCAGAGGGGACAGAAGGAGCAGCAAGATCAGGTACCGCACCCTCTATACTTGGAGGGGCAAGTAGAGGGTTCCACTGAAGACCCTGCCTACGAACAAGAGGAGGCATGCCTTGTTTTCTCAAACAGTAATGACATGGAATGTCCTGTACATGGAAGTGACGAAGAGGAAGTACAAGCTCACTCAGAAGTGAAGGCCAATGAAGATACCGAAGAGCCTGAGATTGATGACTACTGCAAGCAGTTCGTCGATTTCATGCAAGCTCAGTTCAATAGAAGATATGACCTCAGGTCCTCCAGAAAGAGAACTCGCACTCAAGAGCAAGAGGAAGACACGCCTCAAGAAGAGACACCCGCTCAGAAAGAGGCAATTCCTAAGCAGATCCCGGACAAAGGTAAGAGGCCTCTTAACCAATCTCTACAATCTGATACTCCAATGCCTTCATCTTCGCAAGTAACTGCGCCCCCTAAGGTTGAGCCCATCGTAAAAGAAGTTAAGCCTCCCCTCCAAACAAAGATTCAAAAGAAAAAGAAGTGCAAATAGATAAGTCTTCATCTGTCTTTAGTTTACAAAAAGAACTTGAAAAAGTGAAAATCCCAGTTCCCTTGACTGAGCTATTGAAACAGCCAGCATATCAGTCCCAAGTCACATCCTTGATGCTTCCTCCAGAAGTAACACACATTCCAGATAGTCGCAACCTGCAAGAAGAAAGGCCTATGGTTGTTTTTGGCCCGCATGTAGAGGAATTGGATGCTGCCACTCCCCCATTTTATGTGTCATTAGTAATACATGACCTGCTGCTGCACAACTGCATGTTGGTGGTTCAGAGCCTCCTTTGAGTTTTACCCTCTCGCCTCTCATGGGATAACCCAGGACTAAGGATCATCCATCCATATCGTTGCAGCTTCTGAGAGAGATTGGTTCCATTCAAAACTAATTTCCTTGTTCAAACAAGAGATAGTAAGTGAGTTCTTGGACTGACAACCCAAACTATAAAGGGCTCCTTGCTATGTTAAGATGTCCTAGGAACTGGTCTATGGCAACTCTAGACTGTCTCTAGGAGGGTGACAAATCATCCACAACACATACAAAGACCTTTACTCATTCGACTCCAAAAGAGTCAAGTGCTTGGGCATGATAAAAGACTTGGTGGTTAACCTAGCTCAAATCCGAGCAAAAAGTGTAGTGATGGATATAGTGGTGGCTGACATCCTAGCTCGCTTCGGCATGTTGCTATCAAGATCTTGGGGAACCAAAATTGGGGGATCAATTAAGCTGGATCTGACCTATGCCACTATCCCTGTATTTGGTGGCCAAGAGAGGAGGTTGTACCGAGAGACCAGATTTGTTAAGACAGTCACGAAAGTGGATGATTCAGTGAATTCTCCGGTTTATAGCAGGGAGGGGGATTTCTCATGCTTAATGCTTGAGGAAGATCAGGAGTACGCACATGAACCATCATTTTTCAAGATCAGGACAGAACAATTCAAAGAAAGTCCCGAATCAGAAATCTGGACGCTTCACTTTGATGGAGCCAACTCTAGAGAAGGAAACGGAGCTGGGGTGTTATTGATTTCGCCGGCAAGAAGGTGGGTACCTCTATCTTTCAAGCTGGAGTATGAAGCCACAAATAACGTGGCCGAATATGAAGCACTCTTCTTGTTAGCCCCCCTATGAAATTTTTGACAAGAAAATAGGGGGCTAAATCATTGTTGAGTCTTCAAGGAATGCATTTCCTCTGAAAACACAGTCTCCTTGAAGCCTCCTTGTGCCTTTTCCCTTTGATAGTATCCCCTCTGTTGATTTCCCTTATAAAGCCTCTCTGCTATGAAGAAATTCCCAAAGGCATCCTTTTCCCTCTTATCTCACCCTCACTTAGCCTCTTTTTTTTATTCCCCTTGTCTTCCCTTCTATTTCCCCGTTTACCCCTCAAATCCCCCCAAAATCCCCTTAAGTCCTTCCCTTACTCTTTATTTCCCATTTTTCCCCTTATCGTTTCCCTTTAAACCTCTTAAAATCCATTAAAATGGGCAAAAAACCCATCTTCCGACCTTATTAAAGGCCTAGCCCCTTTACCCCAAGCCCCTTTCGAACCACTTCCCCACATGGCCTGGCGCTGGGACCAAGCGCTTAAGTCCCAAGCGCTAATCGCAATCGGAAGTCGGGCAAGTGCACATTTTCTTTGTTATATCAAAAAAGTTCTGATGCGATTATTTGTTAAACAAAGTCTCGCGACGCGTTTTGGTCCATTGATCTGTCGTAAAGATCGACGGCAGAGCGCTAATCACAGGCCCCCCGCCCATCGCAATCGCAACCTGTTACGTGCGCCCTCCAATCGGTCCATCGCAAGTAATTGCGATGCGATTGATCGCAAGACCTTTCCTCCGATCCCTGATCAATCGCAAGTGTTTCCACCCGATCCCCGGTTGCGATCCTCCGACATTATCCTGACCGTTGATCTGTCCCGCCGATCCAACGGTCCAGCAACAATCGCACCCTCCGCCCGATCGCTGATCGCAAGTCCTTCTGTTTCCCCCCCGATTAAATCTCCGCCATCCATCTCCCTGTTGATCCTACGGCTCAGCGCTAATCGCATCGTCATTCCGCCGCCCCTCTTCTCTCCCTCCAATTGAACGTGAACCGTTGATTTGATCCCTGATCCAACGATCAGCGCTCAATCGCACTCTGAACTCTAATCGCAATCGCATGTCCTATCTTCCCGTCCCCGATTGCGATTGCTCCGATTTGATCTCGTTCGTTCGTTTCCTCCCAGATCCAACGGTCATCGCTCATCCTCCCTGATCGCAATCGGAAAATTTTATGTGTGTCACCCTTTGGTACCCCCGATTGCGATGGTTCCGATTCAATCTCGGTCGTTGATCCTCCCCTGGATCCGATGGTTCAGATCTAATCGCCCTCCACCGTGACTGGGTCCCACATCCATGACTCCGCACCATTGCATTTCGCTCTTTTCCTTTGTATTTCCCTCAAACACTTAACCTTTGGGCTTTACTCAATGCTGTCATTTCTCCGCCATTTTCATTGTTTTTCAACTGTTCCGCCACCATCCCTCCACCTCTGCAGCATTTCCTCCACCACCACTGCCCGGGTTTTAAACGGTTTATCTCATTACGTAGATAACACAGAGAGGCCATTTCAGCCGGCCAGCGAAGCAGCGGAGACAGGATTTAAGGGGGGTTAATGACTATTGTTGATATAATAAACGTTAACCCCGCATTCAAAGGAAAGGCACCGTTTGAAGACTAATGAGCGCACCAGCAATGCCATAACTACGCTACCTAACAGCAGGACATTTTCCTCCAGAGGTACACCTTCCCACAGCATCCTCCATGCTTCTCGAGCCCAGGAAAGTCAAGAACACTGACAGAGCTTCTTAAAAGATTTTTAGGCCACGGTAATGAAGCATGGATGGACAGACGGACCTTTGAACCAGTGCATTTATACCATAATGGCAGCACAGAGCTCCAGACACCAGAAAGGACTCCAAAGAAATATCAGAGGTCGATTTCGACCTGACAGAGATCTCCGAACCAGTCTTAGAGTACATTCAGCGCTGCAGAAAGCCATTAAGTGGAATGGGCTCGGCTTCATCCACCATTCTGTCTTAATGAGATTCATTAAATTGTTCACCTACTTCTGTTTCTTCCCCTTCTCCTATAAAATCCCTGAGAACGAATTGTAAAGGTTGTTGTTGTTCAGCTGTTGGGGTCTTGCGGTTAAAGGGATTCATTCCGACTGTTAGAACAGTCCTGGGAGGGAGTAGCAGAGTAGTTGTATGTAATAGGCTGGGAGGAGAAAGTCTGGACTGTATTAGCCATTGAGCTTATTGTACATGACTGGTTTTTCATCAATTAATCAAAGCACATTTCACAGGATCCTGGTCTATTACTATTGGTGATGTTCTTCTTACTTCGTTTAATGCATTTCCATATTGTTTCATTGTTCTTCTGGGCTTGCATCAGAATAATGGTATAGGATTCACCCTTGTTAGGTGCCCTATGCTGTCTTCTCTCCTTGCCTTCAATGTTTTCTGCTAAATGTGTTATCTGAGAATTGATTTCAGTCAATTTAACCAGTGTAGTGGATGTTATTGCCTACTCTCTGATGTATGAATTGGTTGGATCAGTTCTTAGATGTTCTTGTTGGGTTTAAGCTGGAAGGTTTGGGAACACTGGGGATAAGTGTTAGCCCTGTCCACTAGGATCCTTGCGCGACCAGCTGGCCTTTCTAAGATCCCTTTGTTGATCTTATCTTTGTTTTCCCCTTGGAGTTGCTAAAGCAGACCTGGAGTTAAATGACCTCTGGTCTGATCTATAATCTGCCCCTTTGTCCACCTTTGAGAGTTACCTTTGAGTATGTCCAAGCAGGTCTGGAGTTAAATGACCTCTGACTTGATATATAGACAGAAATTGGGTTGTTCTCCTTCTTTCACTTTCCTTCCTTAATGTTCCACCCCACCCTCTGATCTAAAGATCCTTTAGTATTAGATGACTTGCCCTTTGAAAGCCTTGGCTAGTTGTTGCATGTAATTTCCTTTCATGACTCCATAGCCCAATGGATGGCACTGTCTTGGCCTATCCTCTTTGCTGAAGCCTCCTGCTGCCATGTTCCTTTCCTCCCACTACTTTCCCAGTCTATGATCTCCTGACCAACCCAGCAACCCTTCAACCAAATCATTTAAAACCCCTCTGTGCTTCATACCTAGCCTAACACCTCATTTTGAGCTTCAAAGAGACATCATTCTTTGATCTATTTGGAGAGATCCCTCTCCGGGTCCAGGAGGGCTAGATCCTAGGGCCCCAAAGTGGTTTGATGTTGTCTCATATTTTGGTATTGCCAAATCTACCAAAACATGGGAACCCCAACACTTACTTGGGTTGCAAATAGCCAAGCTTTGAACATACAAAGTTTAATAGTTACGGGAAGTTCAAAACTAGTAGTCGAGCGAATCAAGAATCGATGCCAAGCTAAGCATCCCTAGGCTAAGAACTGTAGGAATGAAATACGGGATCTCTTGAGGAAAACTTCTTCTTGGCATTTAACATCCGGTTCATGCCTCGGAGCAGCAGAATGGCAATTCTTTAGCGGTGTGCTGCTTTCGGTAGCATAGGCCACCTCGGGAGACCTCTCTCTTGAGATATGAGATTGAGGTACGATATAGACCATCGATCCCAGAAAATATCAAACACTGGCAGGTGTTTGAAGACGATGAGCAAGTCAAGAGATTCTTGGAAACAGTCGGGGAGTTCTCCAACATGGAGATTGATATTTGTGAAGAAGTGGAGACTGAAGACATTGCTGGATAGAAGTGGGAAGAAAAGGTAGCTGGCCATAAATTTCTGCAGCTGAAAGGGAATGTCATTCCTCGAGGATTAGTACCTTTAGAAATGTTGTTTAACAAGAATGATGTCTCATTACAGCCAAACAAAGTTGTGGAGGAGAGTCAGGTAGAGGACCTGAACCTGGGCACTGAGGCTGACCCTAAAATCGTGAAGCTGTCTAAGAAGGTCCCGGGAGAATATAGACAGTTGTATCAGAAGTTATTTTAGTCCTACAAGGATGTGTTTGCGTGGTCATATAAAGACCTAAAAACCTTTGATGTCAGCATTATGCAGCATAAGATTTCATTGAAGGGAGATGCAAAGCCACATAAGCAAAAGCTTAGATAGATAAATCCACTATTGCTACCTTCTATTGAGAAAGAAATTAAGAAATTGCTGAAGGATAAAATCATTGTACCATTGAGGTACTCTGAGTGGGTAGCGAATCTAGTCCCTTTACGGAAGAAGAATGGAGAAATAAGACTATGTGTTGATTTTAGGAACCTGAACAGGGCTTCATTGAAAGATAATTACCCACTGCCCAAGATGGATCACATATTACAGAAAGTGGTAGGGGCTGCCCGGATGTCGATGATGGATGGGTTCTCTGGGTATAATCAGGTAGCTGTGTTGCCAGAAGATCAAAATAAGACAGCCTTCACCACCCCATGGGGAACGTTTATGTATGCCAGAATGCCTTTTGGGCTGATTAATTCAGGGGCCACTTTCCAGAGGGCCATGGATATTGCTTTTATTGGAGAACATGACCAGTTCGTGGTGGTATATCTAGAAGACATTACTGTGTTTTCAAAGGATGATGCAGAGCACATAGAACACCTACGCAGAACCTTTGAGAAGTGTAGAAAGTATGGCCTCTCCCTTAACCCACAGAAGTCTTTGTTTGCACTAGAAGAGGGCAAGCTTTTGGGACACATCGTAACCAAAGATGGAGTAAAGATAGATCTTAAAAGAGTGGAAGTCATAAACGGCATTGCCTTGCCCAGAAATAAGAAGGAAGTTTAGGTGCTCCTAGGATGTATAAACTTCCTAAGGAGGTTCATCCCTAACTATGCTGAGATATTTAGGCACATAACTGATATGCTAAAGAAGAACAATGAGGTGAAATGGTCACCAGAGTCGAGAGAAGCCTTTGCCAGAATTAAAAATGCATTCGCTGAAGCCCCTGCGTTAGCCGGGCTAGATTATGCCAAACCATTTATGATCTTCTCCTTCGCATCCCCTCATATAGTAGCTGGAGTTTTGTTGCAGAAAAATGAAGAGGGGTATGAACAGCCTATTGCCCTTTTTATTCAGGTGCTTCGGGATGCTGAGCTGAAATATAATATATTAGAAAAGCAAGCGTACGCTCTGGTGAAGTCTCTCAAAGCTTTCCGTATGTATGTTTTACAGTCCCATGTCATCACATTTGTTCCTACAACAGTTGTTAAAGACATTCTTATCCAGGGGGACAGTGAAGGAAAAAGAGGAAAATGGATAGCCAAAATACGGGAATATGAGCTAGATATTCATCCAACCAAATTAATCAAGGGGCAAGGTTTAGCCAAGATCCTCTCTGAATCGAATTTCCAGGCCTTTGATA